>CM035413.1:96573833-96703833 GCA_020310875.1 Ceratopteris richardii | reverse complement strand
CAAAATCATGGAACATGATGAGAACATTGAGCATATGATTGAGACATCTCATTGTTTCTCTACTTTTGAGGAGTTAGAGTTATGTCTTCAACAAAATTCTAATTCCCATATTATTCTTCTTTCTTCCCTTGATGAGTATGCTCTTATCCAAGAATATGCTCTCAATGTTGACAAGTGCTCAAAATTTAACCATACTCATGATGTCTTAGTTGAAACAAAGTAAAAAATTGTAGACAAAAAAACCAAACCCACAGCTCAACCATTACCCCAAGGAAGTAATGAAAAAATTATTGACGGAAAAACGATCCAATTCTTTGGGATAAGAAAAACATAGGACATACATTCATGGATGAGACAATTAAACAGATGAAAATTGGTAGAGATGATGACTTTCTTTTGCTAGCAAAGATAGATAAATTTGAGAGAGTCATATGTAGCCATGGAAAAGCCTTTACTATGTATCCTCATGAGATTGGTTGCGTAGATCCTAAGCTAGTTGCACCCATGATTATCTTTACTATTCCACATATTCCATGGAATCTTCACCCTATACCAGTTCCAAAGGGTCACTTACCGGAGCTAATGAAACTACTAAAGGAGAAGATAAACATGAGAATTTTAGAGCCATCTTTTGCACCTTACTCAAATAGATGGTTCACTGTGCCTAAAAATAATGTGAAACTACGTTTTATTCAAGGTCTCCAACCCGTCAATAAAGTCACCATAAGGAACGTAGGAACAAGACCCATTGTAGATGAGTTTGCTGAATCATTTTCAAGACATTCTATCTATTCAATGGGTGATTTATATTCTGGATATGACCAATTCCAATTAGCAATTGATAGTCATGACATAACCACAATGAAAACTCCTTTAGGCTTAGCGCGAATAAGTACTTTACCTCAAGGAGCGACTAAATCTGTGGCTCATATGATGAGTGCTACGAATATGGTCTTACATGATTTTATCCCTCATATGACCATGCCATTCATTGATTATATTCCAGTTAAAGGGAGTGAGGAACGTGTAAAGAACATTACTTTAGACTCATCTGGATGTCGTAAATTTGTTCTTGACCATATCTCTGATTTTGAACAAATATTTCAATGTTTTGAAGAGGTAGGTCTCACATTTTTCATAGAAAAATCTGTTTTTGGTGTCAACGAGGTTCTTATTGTTGGAGATTTATGTGGTCATTATGGTCAAAAGCCATACCCACAAAAATTTGATGCCATTAGTAAGATTTTTGAAACATGTAACAACGTGAGTGAGGTACACAGATTTCTTGGTGCTTGCATCTTTTATATTATTTGGATCCCACACTTTGCTCATGTTGCTGATTGTCTCTATGACTTGAGCAAGAAACGAAAATTTATTTGGATTGACAAACACACACAAGCTATGCATAAATTGAAGAAATTATTGCTTGAAGCTCCCATCCTTAAGCGTGTAGACTATTCTGTTAACAAACCTATTATATAAACTGTTGATACTAGTCCTATTCATATAGGTTGGGTCATAAGTCAAGATGATAGTGAAGGAAATAGATATGCAATTAGGTTTGGAGCAAAAATTTCACATGAAAGACAATGAAAGTATCCATAGATCAAACGAGAACTATGGGGTATGGTAACATCTTTGAAAACAGACAAATAATATTTCGTAGGTGCAAATGTCAAAGTTGAGAGTGATTGTTTGCTGGTCGTTGGAATGATAGCCAATTGTTCATCTCTTGATATAGCCATGCTTAGATGGATCTCATATATTAAGTTCATAAATCCCGAGTTAGTTCATATTTCAAGTAAGTCAAATTCAATTGCCGATATGTTATCGAGAGCTAGATTTGATGATGATCTTGAAAGTGATCTAATAAAGAATGAGAACTTAATTGTATATGTTCCACATATATATGAGTATGAGCAATTTCATGAGTCTGAGTACGAAGATGAATGGAGAGACATAGGAAAATATTTGAGTACACTACAACCATTACCTACCTGGACTATGAATAGATTCTGTAACATTAGGAAACGAGCTTATAATTTTTTCCTACGTAACGGTTATCTTTGGAGACATGCTAAGGGTAAGGTTAAGAATCCACAATGAGTCCTAGGAAAATAAGGTCTTGAGTTGCAAGTAATGAGGGAAATGCATGAGGGATCATGGGCGGGTCATGAAGGATTTTTTGGAACATATGAAAAAAATTAGAAGTACCTATTATTGACCTAGGATGTATGTTGACATTAGTAGCTATGATTCTACATGTTCTACTTGTCAACTTCATTCACCAGTCAAACATAGAGATCCATTACATCCTACTTATCCACCCTGTATTCACTACAAGTGGGTAGTAGATCTTGTAACTATGCCTAAATGTATTGATAGAAGTGTGTTACATTGTACTTGCAAGATAAGACTTAACTAATCATGTAGAGGGACGTGCACTATGATCTAAGACCACTTACAATGTTTGCAAATTCTTGCTTGAAGATGTCATAAGTTGCTTTGGGTACATAGAGAAAGTAGTTGCCGATCATGGAGTTAAATGCCAGAGAAGCTAAAGAGTTCTTTGAACATCACGGTATTCGTTTGTCCCTCACTACTGCATATAATCCAGAGGCCGATGGTAAAATCTTTGCAAAATCCCTCACCACTTACAATGTTTGCAAATTCTTGCTTGAAGATGTCATAAGTTGCTTTGGGTACATAGAGAAAGTAGTTGCCGATCATGGAGTTAAATTCCAGAGAAGCTAAAGAGTTCTTTGAACATCACGGTATTCGTTTGTCCCTCACTACTGCATATAATCCAGAGGCCGATGGTAAAATAGAGAGCGGGCATCCACCTATTGTGAAAGCCATATCTAAAGTATGTAACGGTGACATCAAACAATGGCCTAGATTCTTACCTTTTACACTTTGGGCAGATAGAATGATGTGCACACATACTACTGGGTATATGCCTGCTAAACGCATGTACTATAAAAAAGCGTTGTTTCCAATTCAGTCTCATATTTTTGCATGGTCAAATTTGCCTTGGTCTGAAAACATGTCTACTAATGATTTTTTGAGTTTGCGCATTAAACAACAAATGATGATTTCTCTACCTGTGTAAAATTGTATTTTAGGTAGTAATTTATCTACTAAGAAATCGATTATAATCTAGGATTATGGAAAGATAGGGCATGTAGACTTGGAGGTTTATTTTGGTAACATGACTTTCCTATATAAACATGCATATGTATCATGTATCGAAAGCATAATTGTTGAATTCCTAGCTTCTGCTACTGCATGTTTTTACATCCTTAGTCCACCTCACAGATACTTGTATCGGAGTTTAAACGACTATTCTCCATCATAAAAAATGGTTGTACCTTGTATCGAGGTTTAATTTTCCCCCGTCACACAAAAAAAGATAAGCTGATACATGTTACCAGGAAGTTTACACTTTCTTCCACCCCAAAAAAGTGACCATAACCATAAAGTCACCGAATCATCATCATCATGATAAAAAAAAAGGGAGATCAAGCCAAAGGAAGCATACAAGAATAAAGCATGGGCTATATAGGAAGATTTATGCATTAGTGGAGTTTAGTTAGATTTCCTTGCATGCTATTAGAGAAAGAGCATATTCATATTTATGTAGGAAAGAAGTTGATCTAAAATAAGCTAAAGATTAAAGATGTCACTTGAAAATCCTAAATCTTTGTTTATAAAAGTATTTGAGGTGGATTGCTTTATGAAAAAGGTACAAATTTTTCTTCAAGATGAGAGGAACTGATGCCTAAAAGGACTTAATACATCCACTTCCACTTCATATTGATGCTTGTTTGTTTTCTTTCTTGATTGTCAATGTTGCTTGTTGATATTGCCTATTTGTTCATGCATATTCATGTTGCCTATTTCAATTCTTTCTTTCATGCAAATTTTGCTTCATGTCATAGTGCCTACTCATTTATGCATATAATTAATTTTTTCTTCCATGTTTCTTATGTTGCCTATAAAAGAATTTGATGCCTGAAACTCTTTGTTTTTTAGAAAGACTAGAGTAGCGCTTCCGGAGGAAACATAGGTTTAGTGGGGGTCAATGTCGTTGAGATTTTCTCTCCTCTCTCATTCATGAAGGCCTATAGGAAACACATTCGATGAAGGTAGCCAGAATTCCTTGAGAGGTCCAAGATGCATCAAGGATGTCAAAGGGAGTTCACATGCAAACTTTGGAAGAAATCAAGAAAATCCAAGGTAGCGGTCAAAGCTGGTCAAATTTTGGAAATTAGGGTGAAAATTTCAATGTCTCCAAATCACATGAAAATTCATATACTTGTAAATCCTACCAAAGGCAATCTACAGCCTCAATTTCACATGTAAACGGATTTTCTAGCACATTGATATGCCATGTGCATTTTGTAAAAAATGTAATTTTTCCACTTAGATCCTACAAAATCTTGTATCGAAATTTTTGTTAGCCATATGGTTTGGCATGTACAAAGATCATATGTGGCTACATATTTGTACAAATTTTCAAGGCTATCCAAGCTTCCTAGACACCTTAATGCCACCTTGCAAACTTCCAAATGTAGTCAAACTTGTATAAGAGCGATTTAGATGGGAGTTTTTTCTACATATTCCTAAAGAAGACCTTTCAAAACATAGCCCTACAAATTTTCATATTCATCAAAGGATATTTGAAGGGTCAAAGAGCACAAAGTCTAGTTTTCAAGATCACTGCAGTTTCCTAGAATAAGAAAATTGAAGGCTTGAAGGGCTGCCACATGGCAAACAATGATTAAACCATGTTGTATGATCAGAATGAGCTCACATTCAAGGGTGGAGATGCACTAAAGCATAAAGCAAGGACGATCCATGATTTTTTTCATCGGATAAGACTTTTTTGATGGTCAAAGATTAATAATGCAAAATTTATTAAAAAACAACAACTTATCCAAATTGATGTCAACACTAATACGACATTCCAGATCAGCCCGAGATCCAATGGTGGAGAATGAAGGCACCGATTCTTCCCCCCTTTTCCCTAGATATCATATAAAAAACCAATCCTAGCCATTCCTTTGATAAATCCAATGGTTGTAATGAAAAACAGTTGATCCTAGGGTTGACCATTGATTTCTCTAGATCCAAAGGCCCAAATTCATTCAAAAAACTATAAAACCCGCCTCCAAAATCCTAGAGCATCATTGTTAGGCATCCATAGGGCCCTTGCTAGCACATGGTTTCCTTCAGAGGATCACCCTCAATTGAGCGTGTGAGGATCCAAGGTGGGCTAGTAAGAGCATAGTTCCTAGAATCAATTTTTAGATTTCCACTCTAGGATAGGCGCATAAACCCAGTTTCTCTTTCTTTGCTCACCCTCAGTGGAGCGTGTGAGTGAGTTAGAGTTGGTTTTATGAGTCTTAGACTTCTTTAGAAACTCATTACAATCTTAGAAAGATATAGAGTCAATGAAGTGTAAGATATCCGCTTACGTGTTACATTCGGTTGAACTGTCATGGTGAGAGGGTCGTGTGGACCACCTTTGACCAGTAGAATGTTTAGCTTGATATTTCACAATATTCATGTATATGTATGTCATAACAATATCTTCTAATTCATGTCTCTTGTCTCTTGTCTCTTAGTCTCTTATATGTTTTTACATGTCTTCTATCTCTTTCTATGTGTGAGAAGGCTCCGTAGTCATGCATTGAACCAGTGAGGATGATCCATTGAGATTGAGAGAAAAAGTTTCTATTCATTTATACATCATGACCCATATGCATTCATACCACCCACAAAAACTCATGCATATGATTCGGTTTTGAAAATGTATAAGAAGCTTCATTCTTGGACCATTCTTTCTTTCAAAATTGATTCATGTGTGTGGTTTTCTTTTTGTTCTCATCATGCATACATCCACAAGAACCCATGCATATGAATTAATTTTTGAAAGCGTATAAGAAGCTCCAATCTTGGACCATTCTTCCTTTCAAAAATTGATTCATGTGTGTGGTTTTCTTTTTGTTCTTATCATGCATACATCCATATGTTCCCCTTTCATAATCAAACCATGATATCTCTCCTCCCCATACCAAACTTCATCTTCACCTTCACAATTTTTATCACATAAACCTTCCAACACTCAGTAGCTTCATACACTCTATGTGTGCCACGACCGGACCCGATCCACCGGGATTACAATCACCTCCACACTGGATGCATCACCAAGCAATAGTTCCAACTCAACTCCATGGAGTGGAAGATTGCATGGAGATTTCAGTCTAGAAAATTCATCAAATACATCCAAGAAAGGTAAAGAAAAGTTTCCTATTGGTAGTAAAATATCTTTAGATTTTGAAGACATTAATGGAGATTCAAGCGGTTTAGAAAAGAGCCTTGATGAGGAGCTTGGATTGACCTTTGTGAAGACTCCAAGTGTAAGAAAGGCACATGTAGATGATACAAGAAGTGACCTAGGAGGATGCAGAATTCAGTGCAACGATTTACATATGATAATTACATGGCTCATCATTGTGCCTACATGACCAAGGTAATACAAGGTGTTGAACCTTCTTGTTTTGAAGATGCAATTGGAAATGAAGATTGGGAAAAAGCTATGGATGAAGAGATGGCTCCACTTTAGGAAAATGATACATGAAAGGTGGTTCCGTTGCGACAAGGAAAGAAACCCATAGGTGACAAGTGGGTTTACAAGGTAAAGCACAATGTTGATGGTAGCATAAGCAGGTAAAAAGTACGATTGGTAGCAAAAGGATACGCATAAACATATGGCATTGATTATAAGGAAACATTCAGCCCTATAGCTAAAATGTCTACTGTCAGAACACTTGTTGCATTAGCTACAACAAATGGATGGACTTTGCATCAAAGGGATGTGAAGAATGCCTTTCTACATGGTGAGTTACAGGAAGAAGTATACATGGACCAGCCACAAGGATATGAAGATTCAAAGCACCCAGAGTATGTTTGTAGGTTGCAAAAGGCTTACTATGGGCGTAAGCAAGCTCCTCGTGCATGGCATGCAAGGATTTCTGATTACTTGACCACCGTTGATTTTCTATGTGTGATGAAGATCATTCACTATATGCAAGGAAGGGTGATGATGGCATCACGATTGTGGATATTTATGTTGATGAATTGATTGTAGATGGTGATAATGAAGAAAACATTCAAGAGGTAAAGCAACTTCTTATGCAGGAATTCAACATGAAAGATCTTGGTGTGCTGTGCTATTTCTTGGACATTGAGTTTATACATATAGAAACAGGTATATGGATGTCGCAAAGGCAGTATGCCTTGAATATGCTGCAAAAGTATGGTATGGCTGATTGTAAGCCAATTTCTATGCCATTAGATCACAATTTGAAGTTAGATACTACATCAAGTGAAGCATTGGAAAATGCTACTATGTACATAAAAATTGTAGGAAGTTTGATGACAATTACGAGGCCTGATCTTAGCTACACTATTGGACTTGAAAAGTCAATTTATGTGGGTTCCCAGGAAGACTCATTTACATGCTTTGAGGTGCACTCTACGTTATGTGAGTGCTACCTTGGATTATGCATTATTTTATGAAGTTGGTGTAGATTTGCACGTTGATGGATACACCGATGCAGATTGGACTAGTAGCAGTCTAGATAGAAGATCCACTAGTGGATTTCTATTCTCACTTGGGAGTGAAGCTATCACATGGAGCAACAAGAAGCAATCCACTATTGCTTTATCGAGTACAGAGGCTGAGTATAGAGGTGCTGCAATGGCAGCATGTGAGGCATCATGGCTGGAGATGCTACTTGTAGATTTAGGTGTGGAAGTGCAAAAGCCTATCACCATCTTTTTTTATAATCTTAGCAGCATTCAGTTAGCATAGAGTTCTATTTTTCATGCTAGAACAAAGAATATTGAGGTGCATTATCACTTCATCAGAGAGAAGGTATTATCACGTGATATTGATATTGTTTATGTGAGAATAGATGAGCAGGTTGCTAATAACTTCACTAAAGCACTTGGAGTAGAGAAGCTGAAGAAGTTTTGAGAGATGCATGGATTAGAGGACATGTCATTGAGCTTGAGGAGGAGTGTTAAGATATCAAGCTCAACATGTGATGATCCAAGATAACACATATCACTTTTTCATTTCTTTAACATGTATAGTGGTCACACTAGTATATGTCAGGGACACTTCATTGAGCTTTATTAGATTTATCTACCGAGAGTGATGGCACATTTGTTCCTTGCCAGCTCACTAATTCACAGACATTAGGTTTTTCCTTACGTACTGGTCTTTATATATTGCACTTGTTGTATTCTTGTTTTTAGGTCATTCTTGTACATTCCTTTTATGTAATAGAAGAAGAGGAAGATCATTCTTCCTTGCCTCAATTTGTGTGTGTGCTCCTCTTTGATTGTGAGTGTGTGTGTGTGTGAGCTGTCTTCCTTATCTCCTTCCTCGTGATAGTGCTAGTGGTGATGAACTACAAAGATGCTATCAGTAAGGAACCAGATCTACTACATACACAAAGCCAAAGCAAGAAGCAAAAGCCTATCAAGGGACGACAAAGACAAAGAGGGGGAGAGTATTGCAGAGGAAAGTAGCACACAAAAGAAAGACCCAAAAATTTTCAAATTATGGCACAAATTTTCTTCTTCAAGTTTCTAGGAAATACATCATGAGCCATGTAAATGCACTAGAGGAGTCCTCTAGATGCATAAATTCCAATTTTTGTAGCATAATCCTTGTAATATAGTATGAATTTAGTATTTCCCAATAAAAGTGCTAGTCTCATGTGTGAAAGGACCTTTTGAAGGGCACATGTATATAAGTCACTTGATGACTCTTTGTAAGGATTGCATTTTAAGAGGATTAATGAGTAGGAGAGGTAGCGGAATTGAGTTACATGCACTTTTGCATTGTCACTTCACTTACCATCATGTGTACACACGTCTTCATACACTTGATATGTCTAATTTCATGGATTGATAATTAAACTTGTATTAATCCACCATTATATGCACTTGTGGGGTGATTGAGGTATAGTCTCAGTTGGCACAAGTCCCTAAGGCTCTATGACTTAGGTACACACATGGTTAATTTATCATTCTATGATCTTTGAATTTTGTACCATATGTATATTAGGTTAAAATCTCTTTTTGATTCTTGTTAAAGGAATCCCATTAAGACTTATTTGGACATATAAAAAACATTAAAAAACACACAAAACGAAAACAAATTCTAAAAACATTCAAAATGAACAAAAATTTGCTTCATCTAAAATGGGAAAAAAGAAAGCAACAAGAGAAAGAAAGGGAAAATTCAAAACGCAAAGGTAGAGAAACAAGAAAAATTGAAAACACATGAGCACAAAGTGATTAATGAATCAAACAAAATAGCCTCATGTAAACAAAAAGAACAAAATGAAATTGAAGTTGAGAAATCCCAACTTATATTTGTGGATGCACAATTAGGAAACTATGCTAGGGTGTTTCATGCTACAATTAATAAAAGAATGTGAATGGAATTTTGTAAGAATTGATGTGGTGCCCTTTATTAGTTAATGAATTCTTCCTACAAATTTTGATTCTTTGAATTGTTTAGGCATGATAGAAGCAAGTGTGGTTGTAAATGAAGTATGTTCTAGGGAGATGTTCTATGTTTGGGAATGCATGGCTGAAGATGTCATGTTAGGTTCCACATGGCTCGTAAAATATAGGCAAGATGAAAGAGTATTAACTTATGCAAGCATTGGCATCCTTCCTACTCATGATGCATTTGATGATCCTAATATGCATCCTCATTGTAACCAATGTGGGCATGATCACTCGTTTGTTGATTGTCCATATCATCCACATAAAGTCTCCCACATAAGTGGAAGCAACATCCATAATGATTCACATGCTGAATTAAATGAAAATGGCTCATCTAACTTTGATTTACTTAAGTCACAAGAATCTTTGTAGAATGGAGCAATGGAGGACTTCAAGTCTATTTTCCTCTAAGTTTGTCATGAATCCAAGAGCAAGGATGATCTATCTTTTGATCATCAAGATGGAGGTGAACCATCACTTTGTACTAGCTCTATGAAGGATCCTATGGATTCTATGCTCAAGAATGTTCCATATGTAGAAAATACATTCATTATTTGTGACTCTAGAGATTCTTTGTATAACAAGGTTGAATGTATAGATGAATCTCTAGATCAACCCCTAACCTCACAATCTACTAAAGATCCAACCAACCCTAAGGAGGAAAACCATTCATTGAACTCCCTAAGTAAGATTGAGAACACCGTAGAGAACTCTATGCAAGACCCAAAAGACCCTTACATCAGGAAGAAGAAATCCCATTGTCCTTTTAATTTCAAGCAAATTTGGGTGGCCAAGCAATTACTAAAAGCCCAACCAAATCGCACTATGGGTATCAAAGAAATTCCTTTTACAAAATCAATTCCATGGTCTAGACCCATCACACCTATAATAATAAAAGACCACTTCCAACCAAAGGATCAAGATTAATCAAGTCAAAACATAAAAGTGATCCTAAGAAGAATTTCAAGTCTAGGACAAGCAAAGTGAAGACATGCTCGGGGCCTACAACCACTTCATGTGGAATCCATGGGTGTCAAACCCAACCTTGCCCAATACAACATAATTTCAAGATGCACATCAAGTATGCATGTGACTAGGGCCTCATCCAAAGGCCAAGCATTAGGCACCTTAAATCTAACTCGAGAACAAAGAGGGCACATGTGCATATGTTGTAAAAAATTGCTTTTCATTTTTCTTCTTTTCAGGTTGGCGGACAAAGGTATCATCCATTGCAAGGGATGATGCAAAGGAGAAGACTTTTGGAGTTGGAGAATTTGAGAAAGCCTCATCATCACCTCACCCTTGATCACTTTGCTGAAGACCAATTCTATTTTGCACCATGGTTTTCGTATGCATTTTTTAAGTATGGATGTTTTTTAGGGTCTCATTTTAACACTGTGCATAGACACATTGTATGCATGTTTTTTCGGGTCTCATTTTAACAATGTGCATAGACACATTCTTTAATTATCCATGCACCCTTATTTCCCCTTGATCACATGGACTAAGAAATGGTGAATTTATTTTCATCTATTTGTACAAATCATTCCACATTCCATTACATTCTCATATTATATCCCCCAAAAAGAGGGGAGCACTCTTTTGATGGATTTTTTCTCCAGAATCCTAAAAATGAAGCAAAAATCAACACAAAAGTTGCCTCACTTGCTAAAATATACTCCAGTTCTGTGGTGGAAATAGCTGTACATCCTTGAAGATGAGATCTCCAAGAGATAGCACCTCCAACAAAATGAAAAATATACCCTGATGTAGACTTATGATTGTCTACATAACCAACATAGTCAGAATCTGTGTAACCAATAATGCATGCTTTCCCTCTACCTATTCATAGACACTTGTCCTTAGTGCCACTCCGATATCTCAAAATCGTCTTGATTGCTTCCGAATGTTTCTTGCCAGGATTAGACATATATCTGCTCACAACTCCCACTACAAATGCAATGTCTAGTCTCGTAGCTACCTTAGCATACATGAGACTACCAACAACAGATTGATAGGGAATTTTGGTCATGAATTCCTTTTCCTCATCTGATTTGGGGCAAACATCCTTGCTCAATCTCACATATGTGAGTAAAGGTGTATTCAATGCCTTGCCACCCTGCATATTGAACCTGTGAAGTAATTTGGATATGTACTCACTTTGAGACAAATATATGCATATTTTACTCCAATCACGAGTAATGCACATGGCAAGAATATGTTTGGCATCCCTCAAATCCTTCATATCAAATGCTTGACTCAACTTCTTTTTGAGAATTGACAAGTCATTAGAGGACTTCCCAGCAATCAACATATCATCGACATAAAGTATCAAACATATCAAGCTACCATCTGAGCATCTCTTTGTGTAGAGACAATCATGGTCATTGCTTTGAGAATAGCCTTGAGACTTCATAAAAGCATCAAATTTTGGTACTATTGTCTAGGGGACTGTTTAAGTCCATACAAGCTCTTCTTGAGCTTACAAACTAGACTTTCCTTGCCAAGAACTACATAACCCTCTGGTTGTTCCATTTGTAAGATCTCCATGCAAGAAAGTAATTTTCACATCCATTTGGACTAGCTCTAAGTACTCCATTACAACGAATCCAAGCAACATACGTAGGGTAGTCATCTTGACCACTGGAGAAAAGATTTCCTCAAAATCAACACCATGTTGTTTCTTAAAACCCTTTGCAAAAAGTTGTGCTTTATACTTTGGAGAAGCACTATCTCATGTGAATTTCAGCGTATATACCCATTTACACGGTAAAGCTTTCCTTCCCTTTAGCAAAGGTACTAAATCCCAAGTACCATTCTTATGAATAGAATCCAACTCACTCTTCATGGCATGCTCCCACTTGACATGATCCTCCATTTGCATGGCCTCTTTATCTAAACCTGGAACATATCTATTAGGTGGATGTGAGACATGTGCAGAGAATCTCAATGGTTGCTGAACATGAACATTTGCAGATTGATCTGATTGAACAATCTCTTGAACGTCCCTATGTGCAACATTTTTATGCATGCTAACTAGAGGACTAGTATCCTCAAACACCACTCTTCTCACTTCAACCTCCTTAATGGGCTGTTTATGCATCTTAGACTCATTGAAAATGACATCACTACTTCTGATCAATGATCATGTTTTAGGATCCCATAAGCGATATTCAAATTGTCCTTCTCGACCATATCCAAGAAAAATGCATTTCTTTGACTTCTAGTCCGACTTTTGTCTAAGATTCTTGGGTATATGAACATATGCTTCACACCCAAAAACTCGAGGAAGATCATAATATGGTGGCTTCCTTGTCCATAACTCTTGTGCCACTTTCAAAACTTTGGCAGTAGTAGGTGAAAAGTTAATCACATGAACTGCTGTCAATACTGCTTCTGCCCAAAAGCCTTTTGAAAGGTTTGCATGATGCAACATAGAGACTACTCTATCCTGAATAGTTCTAATCATCCTTCAACTACACCATTCTATACTAGGGTATAAGGAGCTATGAACTCTCTATGAATTCTTCTAGACTGGCAGAAAAGGCTGATTTAGGTGGGGTGTACTCACCCCCATTATCTAAATGTAAAGCTTTGAGCTTAGTTCCTTTTTTAGTCTCAACTGAAGCAAACCATTTTCTAAAATTAGGGAATACCTCATCCTTTGACTTGATAGGATATACCCAAACTTTTCTAGTAGCATCATCTATGAAAGTGACAAAGTAAAGAGAACCACCTAACCCTTGTGGGCGTAGGACCACATACATCTATCTGAATGAGATCTAAAGGCTAAATTGAAGAGTCAATGTGCATTCTATGCACATTTCTAGTTTGCTTTCCATATTGTCAATGCTCACAAAATGAAAAATTAGAGAAAGATAACACAGATAAGTAGCCAAAACAAGAAATATTTTCCATTCCACTATGAGATATATGGTCCAAACAACCATGCCAAATACAAGCCATAGGCTGTTTAGTAATAGCTAACAAGTGTTCTTTCTATGATACAAATGAAGGATAAAGTGAGCCAACTTTGCTTCCTTTTGAAATAACCATATTGCCCTTTGATATGAGAAAGGACTAAGTGTAGAAGACCACCTTGTAACCAAGACCAACTGACATCAAACTGCATGATAATTGAGGTACATGGCATACGTTGTGCATCATAAACTTTGAACCATCAATGAATTGCACAACCACATCTCTAATCCCCACAACATCACACTAATAAGAGTCACCAAGTCTCATGGTACCAAGAGACTTTGCTGCATAATTAGAAAACCATTCTCTATGTCGTGTCACATGGAAAGAAGGAGCAAAATCTAGCAGTCACATCTGGAAAAGAGAATCAGCCATAAGAGCCTCATTTGGCATAGTACTATGAAGTGTCAACACATCAACATCATCAGAAATAGCATTAACTTCTTCAATCTTCACAGTCAAAGTAGATAGTGCAGGTAATTGTTTAACATGCCCATCAACATTTTGTCCTTTATCTCTAGGATTCTTTAATGCATAACGATCTTTCTTCATGTGTCCTTTATTATGACAATAATGGCATTCGATATCCCTCTTCCTTGATTTACTTCTACTCTTATTCCATTGACCATTCTTTTGCTTGTTCTTGCTCCTGCCACATTGCTGATTCTTTCCTTGGCAAGAATCACGAACATTATATGCATCTCCACTTTGAGGGCCAACCATATATTTTCTATGAATCTCCTCACTCAAGAGTGCTCCACATATGTCATCATAGACTAGTTTACCACCAAGTGCACTATTGCTAATAGCTATGCAAAATGTATCCATGATGATGGCAAGGTGCACAACAACAAGACTGCTTTCATTTCATTATCCATATCCATTTTTTGAGCCTGTAACTAGGAGAATATAGCATCAAACTCATTTAGATGAGCAGTGGCACTATGTGTGTCCTTCGTGTGAAGGTCATATAACTTTCTCATCAGATACACTTTATTTGATGTCGTCTCTTTTTCATATGTATTGCATAACTTCTTTCAAAGCTCCTCTACACTTTCACATTCTAATACTGTAAAGTAAACATTATCTGCTAGGTGCAGTTGAATGGTAGACCTGGCCATTTCATCTAACTCATCCCAATCATCTTCATCCATGTCAGCAGGCTTCCTTGTCCATAACTCTTGTGCCACTTTCAAAACTTTGGCAGTAGTAGGTGAAAAGTTAATCACATGAACTGCCGTCAATACTGCTTCTGCCCAAAAGCCTTTTGAAAGGTTTGCATGATGCAACATAGAGACTACTCTATCCTGAATAGTTCTAATCATCCTTTCAACTACACCATTCTATACTAGGGTATAAGGAGCTATGAACTCTCTATGAATTCTTCTAGACTGGCAGAAAAGGCTGATTTAGGTGGGGTGTACTCACCCCCATTATCTAAATGTAAAGCTTTGAGCTTAGTTCCTTTTTTAGTCTCAACTGAAGCAAACCATTTTCTAAAATTAGGGAATACCTCATCCTTTGACTTGATAGGATATACCCAAACTTTTCTAGTAGCATCATCTATGAAAGTGACAAAGTAAAGAGAACCACCTAACCCTTGTGGGCGTAGGACCACATACATCTATCTGAATGAGATCTAAAGGCTAAATTGAAGAGTCAATGTGCATTCTATGCACATTTCTAGTTTGCTTTCCATATTGTCAATGCTCACAAAATGAAAAATTAGAGAAAGATAACACAGATAAGTAGCCAAAACAAGAAATATTTTCCATTCCACTATGAGATATATGGTCCAAACAACCATGCCAAATACAAGCCATAGGCTGTTTAGTAATAGCTAACAAGTGTTCTTTCTATGATACAAATGAAGGATAAAGTGAGCCAACTTTGCTTCCTTTTGAAATAACCATATTGCCCTTTGATATGAGAAAGGACTAAGTGTAGAAGACCACCTTGTAACCAAGACCAACTGACATCAAACTGCATGATAATTGAGGTACATGGCATACGTTATGCATCATAAACTTTGAACCATCAATGAATTGCACAACCACATCTCTAATCCCCACAACATCACACTAATAAGAGTCACCAAGTCTCATGGTACCAAGAGACTTTGCTGCATAATTAGAAAACCATTCTCTATGTCGTGTCACATGGAAAGAAGGAGCAAAATCTAGCAGTCACATCTGGAAAAGAGAATCAGCCATAAGAGCCTCATTTGGCATAGTACTATGAAGTGTCAACACATCAACATCATCAGAAATAGCATTAACTTCTTCAATCTTCACAGTCAAAGTAGATAGTGCAGGTAATTGTTTAACATGCCCATCAACATTTTGTCCTTTATCTCTAGCATTCTTTAATGCATAACGATCTTTCTTCATGTGTCCTTTATTATGACAATAATGGCATTCGATATCCCTCTTCCTTGATTTACTTCTACTCTTATTCCATTGACCATTCTTTTGCTTGTTCTTGCTCCTGCCACATTGCTGATTCTTTCCTTGGCAAGAATCACGAACATTATATGCATCTCCACTTTGAGGGCCAACCATAGATTTTCTATGAATCTCCTCACTCAAGAGTGCTCCACATATGTCATCATAGACTAGTTTACCACCAAGTGCACTATTGCTAATAGCTATGCAAAATGTATCCATGATGATGGCAAGGTGCACAACAACAAGACTGCTTTCATTTCATTATCCATATCCATTTTTTGAGCCTGTAACTAGGAGAATATAGCATCAAACTCATTTAGATGAGCAGTGGCACTATGTGTGTCCTTCGTGTGAAGGTCATATAACTTTCTCATCAGATACACTTTATTTGATGTCGTCTCTTTTTCATATGTATTGCATAACTTCTTTCAAAGCTCCTCTACACTTTCACATTCTAATACTGTAAAGTAAACATTATCTGCTAGGTGCAGTTGAATGGTAGACCTGGCCATTTCATCTAACTCATCCCAATCATCTTCATCCATGTCAGCAGGCTTCTTTGAGATTCCATTTACTAGTTTCCATTGCCTCCTTTGAGTCAGCACATATTTAATCTGATTCTTCCATAGAGCAAAGTTTGTGCCATCAAATTTTTGGATCTCAAAATGGTCTTTGCACTACAAGTTATAGCTCCTCCTTAGAACATTGGCACTAGACCTTGATCCACCAAATGTGCCTGAGACCTCTAATGCCATGATGGTAGACAATTGAGTAGAATGATAATGGAGCTAGAAGAGTCCAAACACCACTAAGGCTCAAAGAAGGATGAGGAAGTGTCAGATTTTGGGAGAGAATTCATCAATCTTCCCAGAAAAAATGAATTAATGAATATTAATGACCAACCAAAAGGATTATGCGAGAATAAATGTGCTCACATCCATAAGTGTATCAAGGATTAAATCGACCACTATATAGTTGGAAAAACCAAAAAATCTAGAAACATTTTGCTAGAGTATCCTCTGCAAAATGAGCATATGATTAGTGTCAAAATTTCATAAAACTGCAAGTACTATGTTTACCCGCATAGTGAATCACTAACTCCACTGCATATAATCAATTACTTGAAAGAAACCAACTAGGCTTATCAAGCACCTATGAACAACTATCATACATCTCCTATGGCGAGGCTGGGTAAGTCTTCCACCTACATCACTTAAGAGACCCCAACATCTGGGCATCTCCTAGTTAAGAAAACCTCATCATGATGCTCTTCATCAAACATAACATGCTTTATGCAAAAATCGTAACCACTATATCAATGACCACATGGACGTTATAAGCTATATCCATAGAAGCATACATAGTGTATATGTGCTCAATATATGCAGTAAAATGATACTGAAAGGCTGAATGCATAGCCTTAAAACTAGCCAACAACACCTGCAAGTTTCTTTCGACTTTGTTGTTTAGGCTCAAAAACCTGCATAAATTTGCAGTGGCTGCTCCCACCACAACTGAGAGTCTTTCAAGAAACCTGTAGTTTATGAGTGTGGCTGAAAACATGGCCCCAAAGGTGAATATTAATTTTAAGAGAAGTACAAAGAACACTCTTCTTGATGTTCTTGAAACTGTGTGAAGAGACCTATGCACAAAAGTCCTCCAAAATGGCTCCAAAATTCACCCCAAAAATGCTTAAGAAATAGGCTTTGAAAGCAAAGAATGAAGCTTTGAGGGGACCAAAACATGTTCAAGGTGATGTTAACCTTAGTCTTTCCCCTTCTTTAGACACCATGAGTGTAGCTTAATGGCAAGAGATTGCCACGGTTAAGCAAGCTCCAAGGGGAACAATACTGGGATGGGTGACCTCCCCCGAAGTACTGGGAACCTTTATCTTCCTTGATCATTGAGGTTCTCCCTCGCGCACAACCAATGGTGCCAATGGTGACTTTGGTGAGTCGGATGACAACGTTGTGGTCACGATTTGAAGCCATTGCTTTCGGCATAAGATGTTTTGGAGAGGCATCCACCGCTATCATATCGTCAGGAAGATTTGAGCAAAACCGTGTATACAAGCATTCAAGAGCTGACAAATTTCATAGCGTTGTAATTTCACATGAGCAGATCATTGTGGTTCTTCAAGGAGGATTACTTTACTCGAGAAGGATCTTAAGCACAAATTATAATTTTTCTGAAGTTTTTGAGTTGACACCAGCTGGGAAGTGTATGGAAATGGGATATTATATGAAAAGAAGATGGATTTAATTAACCAGCAAAAGGCGATTGGTTTTAGAAACGTCGGTCTTGACAAAGAGCTTCTGGAACATGGTAGTAAAAAAGGCCGCGTGAACTGCTAAAAAAAGAAAAGCTTTGACATGAGGAAGAGGGGGCTGTTGCTAAAGAGGGAGATGATCGTGTCATGGAACATAACTACAGAGACGAGGGAGCTGACGCACTGCGGAAAAAGGGAAAACATATACAATAAGGTCAGGTAGCAGGGGATATAGTGCGACAGAGGATGTTTCTAAGGAAGGAAGAGGTCTCTCGCTGAAGGAAGCAGGTATGTTGGGCATTTGATACGGACATGGCGAAGGGCAACCAAGGGAAAAGGTCGGCGGCATGGACTTCGAGCATGCGGAAGAAGTCATATAGAAATCATTATGGTTTGAAGCCAAGAGGAAAGGAAAAGGCTGGCACGACTCACCTCGAAGTGAAGTAGCAGTAATGTTCTTGATGCGATGTAATCCGTCAATGTTGTTATATGCGACTGGATTGAAGTGATCCACTGCTGACAAGCGAAACTGCAGAAGGAAGATCTGAGGAGAGTTTTCGTGGAAATCCGATCGCTTATAATGGAGGACAACAAATGATATGAAAAAATGTAGAAATGGAAGCACATGGCGGCTTCAACAGAGAAAAGAGGATTTTCCTGCTTATGACAGAGAAGAGAACGTTGTTGCGCTGAACTCAGAGGGAAAGAATTGTAACTTAATGATTCATGAGCATGGATTATGGAAAATATTGTAAGTATTATTGAGGATGCATAGCAAATGACGGATGCCTTCTTCAAGAGAAGAGGTGACTTGATGAAAGGGAATTTTGTGTGCTTTTGAACAGACAGGTTTCCAAGGGAAAAGGGGTGATGCCTTCCGATGCTGGGGATGAGTTGGCATGCTCATGTCAACATAAATAACAGAGCTCAAGGACAGAAGACGGGCACAGCTGATAGGGAAAGATTCCTTTGCTCTCGAACGGTGACCTTATTAGATGGGGTCTAAGTGTGATGCCTTTCATCATCTACGCTATTCGTGAATACAGAGAGGCTGACAGGTGCTATTTGGAAGATGGGTGCTCCCTGTCAGATGACAACGAGGAGAACAAATGGCTCGAATGAGGGAGAAAAAACTGAAGGAGCATAGCTATGGAGGGCCACGCAGGGCAGAAAACTCTAATGCTTGGTGAGGACAAAGGGAGGTCCACCTGAAGAATCTAAGGATCAATCGTAGCATTAAGAGATGAAGGATGATCTCAAGGGGAACTAATCCAAAGATATTCAGAGGAAGTTCTTCAGAAACTGATAATATTAGAGAGAGAAGAAAATATACAGCGCTTTGCACTCTCTGTGTGAATAGGAAAAAGTAAAACAGATTTGCCTCAGTTGCCGCTTGCTGCTCACCATTGCCACACGAAAGAAACAGGCATCACTGAAGCCACCAATGGGAAGAAAAATTCACTTAGATGTAGCAGGACTTGTAGCTTTTCATCTGCGTGAAGCAATGATATGCAGATCGTGAAACCAAAAGCAAAAGCTTAATAGAATTAAGGACTTGATCTGTTTCGGGCGATTCAACAGAATTGAAAGGGAAAAACACCAAGAGCGACAGAGCTTCAACTAGGATTGTTGCTCGATCTTCAGTTGTCAAGTGTCAAGGTGCTGTTGCAGAAGTAGAAGGTGCAAGACTTACTGTAGAGAAGCTCTAATACCAGATATGACAATCAGTTTTGCTCTGTTCACCGAAAACATGGCCAAGATGAGTATGCCTTTTGGGTGATTGTCCAAATTGATGGTCGTATATTCAGAGGTCTTTTTCATGATCAAGGAGCTTTGAATCAAGGCAATGTTTCTATTGCTAGAGTCGCTAAGCTTCATCTGGTACTTCTATGTATAAGCTGAGTAATCACATCTGACATGCAAGCTTTATGGATACTGTGAGACAATTTTTATGTAAAGGTATGTGAATGGATTTCTTATTATTTGCTTTCGTAAGGGCGTAGCCTAATGTTTTTCAGTAAGTTATGTTTGCGGTAGGCATTGGATTCAAAACTGAACACTTTATGCATAGAATTCTTGTGCTCTTGGGATATGAAGTTTTCCCTGCATTGATATAATCAAAATAGTTTGATGTGCTCTCAAAAAGCATTACATTTCTTGAATACGTATATTGTACCGATTATGGAAATGAACTCTTTCGCATAGGTAGGATTTGAATTCATGGTTGCTACAGAATACATCTTTCTTTGAGTTCAAGTTACAATCGTGAACTATGCATTTATTCAAGTTCATCGTGATGGTCATAGCATAACTTTTGATGAATGTTTTAATGGTGCTAAATGAATTCATGTTCGCACCTTATGTGCTGTTGATAGATAATGATATGGAAATAGAAAATCACACGGATTTCAATGGAAAAATTGAAATGACATTTTAAGAACACTGATCTTTGTTGATTGAACATGCTTCATCGTCCAGCTAGAGACATCAACTAACGTAGCTCTTTGAATTGACTCAAATGGAAGATTAATATCGAGAAAAATCAGATCCTTTGAAGATGATTAATCTTACTTCCCTTTTTGATGTATAACATCAAACTCGTTTCCATGATAAGAAGAATACCTTGTCATATTGCTTAACTTGGCTCTTCCTCATTTTTATAAGAACACTCCAATGTGCTCAAAAGTATGTGAGCTTAGAAATATCACCTTTGCTCCATTGTTACGAAAAGAGTGGTTGGATAGGAAGGGTCTTAGTTCTTATCTCAAAAACTGTGATGGAAAAAAAAAGATCCTTTGGGCATCACCTAAAATATGGATGCTCTCCCATCATGATACTTTCATGATCAAGCAAGTATGGCTCTTTGCTCGTATTAGATTTGCAGCATAATAGATTTTCCATATATAAAAGAGTATTCCTAAGATTCTTAGAGTGAAGCTTCTTTGCTATCCTTTTACCCTCCTTAGCATGAATCTGCGCGACATACTTGGTGAACCCGACGTGAAAGGAGGGGGTGAGTGATTTATAGAGCCACAAAGATTAGCATAATCAAAATGGAAGAGATCCTAGCTCAATTCCTACGCTTTCAAGAAGAAGATAGGCGTCAAAAAGCCGTCCAATCACTTCATGAACATCTAGTCAATCGGTGTGGCTTTTTCAATGGAAAGAATGTCTCAAAGTTCTGCAAAGAATATGAACTCGAGGCCAAATATCTAGGTGTTGGATTAAGTCCGATGACGGAAAAGGAATTATGTGAAAACTTTATCTATGTGTCGGGATACGACATGCGAGACCAAATAATGCGAATAAATCAAACAACATGGTCCCAATACAAAGCGACACTCCTCAAGCAGTTTATGCTAGAGGATCTTGATAAAGTAACTCGTAGATCTTTCTTGAGGTGGGTCCATATGCCCAAAGACCAACCAATTCTTGAGATCAAAGAAGAGTTTGAGCGACAATATGATGATCTTTCTGAGCAGGATAAGAGGTGCATAAGTCATGAAAGGGTTTCGTTGTTTCTTCGAACAATCGATGTTAATGCCCGAGAGGAGTTAATTCCACTTCTACAAGATATAGACTCTGACTCAGGACTCACAGAGGATTGGATGCTCGTCCATGAAGCTGTGATGAAATACGTAAAGAAACAACAAACAATAGAGAAATTTTTAAATGATTGGAGAACAGATCTTCAAACAGATGAAAATTATAACCATGTTCCAAGCATTTTACCAATCGTGGATAATGTTCAAGTCCATGAGGTTGTAGAGACCCCATTTGGGCATGAAATAGATATGCATGGGCTTGATATCCATAGTGATGATGGGAAATATGAAGAAACTTCTAAAAGTGCGATTGATGTAACCTCAAAGGTTACAAGGTGCCAAGAGCCCCTAGACTTCTTTACAATGATTATATCTTTAGGTGCCATAAGTGGACAAAGCCCGAAGATGGGAGGATCAAAGGAGCAAGTGGAAGCTAATCAAAATCAAACCAAACTAAACCAACATCAAACCAAACAAACAACAAACATTAAACAAAACAAAAACCAACAAAACCCAACAAGAAATCAAGATGAAGCTTCCTCTACTCCGATAAATTCCTCACATCGAATAAAAGATAATCAAACAAATCAAGAAACATATCAAGATACAAACAAAGAGATAGAGATATCTAGAAGGCTCATAGGTGACCAAATGGAGATAAAAGATGAGATACAAATAGAGAACCTAATAAATATGTCTTAAGATCGAGCTCGAGATGCATCCTTACATGATGACATCGGGCAAGATGTGGAGTATGATTGGATGTCACTTGATGGTGATGATCCTTTTCTAACACAAGATTCGGATAGAACTTCTGATCTAATGACTGAATTACATGAAGGAACTCCCATGGAATATGATGTTGAATCTAAGGACCTGTCAATAAAAGACCCGATGGGTAAGAAAATGGATATGCAGGAATCCACATTATACATGCATACGGAGATGCAAGAAAACGAACTTACTTATATGAAGGAGGACATGCAAATAATGAGTCCTCTAGAGATTGAAATGTGTGATGACGAAGATGAGTATGATGCTAATCTAGAGGATGTACAAATGATAAGTCCTCTAGATAGTGATATGTATGGCGATGGTGATAAGCATGATCCTAATCCTACCGATAGTCTAGATCAAGATCAAGATACTGATATTCTTTTGAGCGATGTCACATTGGACAAAGATCCTACACATAAAAAAGAGGATAAGTTGGATGGAGTTCAAAATAATGATATGTATGTAAATGATGCCACATTCCATGAAGAGAGAAATATGAATGAACATGAGGAGGATGGGAAAAAACCATTGATCATTTCTCTAAATACTGATATGTATGTCAAAAATAATCATGTTGAGTTGAGTTCACACGTTGAAGAAATTGAGCATAAAGTGGCAGATGAAATGTTTATTGTGACATATGATAAATCTGATGCGTGTATAGCATTGAAGGATATCCAATGTAAAACTATTGAGTCAAACGATTGCAACGATGAAGCTCAAGTTGATTTGGATGCGTATGTTGAGATTCTCATACATGATGAGATTCTTGAGCAAGAATCAGTGATTGAAGAATCAATAATTGAAGAAGGTGGAATAAGTACATCCTCTAAAGAGAACGAGAAAGAATTGATGGAGATGGATGTAGAATCCTGTGATGATATTTTGGATAAAGAAATTGAAGATCAAGATTTTCTTGATTATGAGGATATGGATTCCATTCACATTGAGGGAGAAATATTCTGGGAACATAACAAAGACAATGATGAAGAGTTCCTGGAAAGACTAGAACAAGAAGCAGATACCATAATTAATGGGACTCAAGTAGAAAGGAATCGTGATAGATTGGAAGATAAAAATGATTATGTAATATCATCTGAGCATGATGCTCACTTCTACTTGATGAAGGAATTGAATGAATCTAATCAATACGTTTATTTCGATGAAGATGAAGAACATATTCGAAATGATGCAATTGAAGATATTTCCTCAAATGATCCCAAGCATGAAATGAATCAAAATCCATGCTTGCACGGAATTTTTAAAGATGATTTAAGCATATTAAAAATCAACACTCTATATTCATGTGTGTTTGACTCATCGAGAGTAACCTCACATGAGAGGATCATGAATAAAGGAGACTATGCCCAAACGATTGAAACATGGATGTTTGAATTTTCTAAAAGCTATGTATGCCAGTCGAGCCTACAAGGAATGGACGAGCAAATGAAATGGCTTGTCCACATATCTGATCTTTTTAAAAATGATTCACGGATTGATGCGATCCAAAGGTGGCTTCTTAAGAAGCACAGTTTCTTTGGTGATCATATATCAAGGGAGATGGGTCTGAAGGGAAAAACCCTAATAAATGAGAATTAATAATACCATAAGGAAATTTGTAAATAAAAATGTATATATCTTGTGTTTTTTGCTTTAATCTTAAGGTAGATAGAAGAAACCAAATAAAACTAAAAATGCAAGAAATTAAAGTGGGAACACCTATGGTAATGAATGCATGTTGGATGAGTGGTTTGACGTCAAAAATAATTCAAATAGAGATTTTAATGTTCAAATGAATGAAGTTTTTTAATATGTGATTCTTGAATGTGATGCTACTAATTTCTCTTATGTAGTTTTGAGAACAGGTGTTGATATGGAGTTGATCGAAGATCTAGAGTTTTGAGAGATTGTATAGAGGCAACCACATTTGAGCTGCATGCTTATGTTTTATTGCAAATGGTTTTTGAAGTTCTTTCATGGACTGCATATGTATATAATGTCATTTTGATGTGATGTTTCTCATGATTTGTTTAGTTTCCATGAGTGCAGGAATGATCAAGCGAAGCCAACGGAGATGATGACTCAAGGACAAAGTCGTGAAAATCTTTTTTTTTCATTAGGTATCGTGCTTTAACCCTGATCTTTTCTTTGCACCATCTTTGAGATGCATTGCATGCCAAATATGCATGTAAAAATATATAGAAACACGTCTTTGAAATTCCGTAGAAGCACGTCTATCTGCACAATTAGATAGGTAAATATCATTGAAAAATAATAAAGCAAGTTTTGAGTGATAAGAGAGGATAATTCTGAGTAAGGGAGAGTGATTGCATCTGTAAGAGAGTGGAGTTGTGAGTGATGTGAGCATTGCTTAGATACCATAAAACCTTGATTTTTTGCACCATTTTTGTTTCCTTCATGCACCTAACACATGCATAACTGAAATGTAAAGAGCACGAGTAATATTTTGGTTAAAACCCATAGTTGCACGAGTGATTGCACTTATATTGAATTGTATATCCATGATAAAAATTGAGTGTAAATCCTCAACACCGAATGCCTGATACCTCCCCTATTTGCACCATGCTGTTTTTTATGCACTTAGAGTATGCATATGTAGGGCTCATTACATGGCCGTGCATAGGCACATTTGTTTTAACCCGTGCACTTGATTTCACTCACATTTGGATTCTTGAAGACTTGCAGATACCGAGATCGATGGTGGTACATCCGGAGGATGTACAGGTTCAGAGGGGGTGGATGTGGTCACGATTTGAAGCCATTGCTTTCGGCATAAGATGTTTTGGAGAGGCATCCACCGCTATCATATCGTCAGGAAGATTTGAACAAAACCGTGTATACAAGCATTCAAGAGCTGACAAATTTCATAGCGTTGTAATTTCACATGAGCAGATCATTGTGGTTCTTCAAGGAGGATTACTTTACTCGAGAAGGATCTTAAGCACAAATTATAATTTTTCTGAAGTTTTTGAGTTGACACCAGCTGGGAAGTGTATGGAAATGGGATATTATATGAAAAGAAGATGGATTTAATTAACCAGCAAAAGGCGATTGGTTTTAGAAACGTCGGTCTTGACAAAGAGCTTCTGGAACATGGTAGTAAAAAAGGCCACGTGAACTGCTAAAAAAAGAAAAGCTTTGACATGAGGAAGAGGGGGCTGTTGCTAAAGAGGGAGATGATCGTGTCATGGAACATAACTACAGAGACGAGGGAGCTGACGCACTGCGGAAAAAGGGAAAACATATACAATAAGGTCAGGTAGCAGGGGATATAGTGCGACAGAGGATGTTTCTAAGGAAGGAAGAGGTCTCTCGCCGAAGGAAGCAGGTATGTTGGGCATTTGATACGGACATGGCGAAGGGCAACCAAGGGAAAAGGTCGGCGGCATGGACTTCGAGCATGCGGAAGAAGTCATATAGAAATCATTATGGTTTGAAGCCAAGAGGAAAGGAAAAGGCTGGCACGACTCACCTCGAAGTGAAGTAGCAGTAATGTTCTTGATGCGATGTAATCCGTCAATGTTGTTATATGCGACTGGATTGAAGTGATCCACTGCTGACAAGCGAAACTGCAGAAGGAAGATCTGAGGAGAGTTTTCGTGGAAATCCGATCGCTTATAATGGAGGACAACAAATGATATGAAAAAATGTAGAAATGGAAGCACATGGCGGCTTCAACAAAGAAAAGAGGATTTTCCTGCTTATGACAGAGAAGAGAACGTTGTTGCGCTGAACTCAGAGGGAAAGAATTGTAACTTAATGATTCATGAGCATGGATTATGGAGAATATTGTAAGTATTATTGAGGATGCATAGCAAATGACGGATGCCTTCTTCAAGAGAAGAGGTGACTTGATGAAAGGGAATTTTGTGTGCTTTTGAACAGACAGGTTTCCAAGGGAAAAGGGGTGATGCCTTCCGATGCTGGGGATGAGTTGGCATGCTCATGTCAACATAAATAACAGAGCTCAAGGACAGAAGACGGGCACGGCTGATAGGGAAAGATTCCTTTGCTCTCGAACGGTGACCTTATTAGATGGGGTCTAAGTGTGATGCCTTTCATCATCTACGCTATTCGTGAATACAGAGAGGCTGACAGGTGCTATTTGGAAGATGGGTGCTCCCTGTCAGATGACAACGAGGAGAACGAATGGCTCGAATGAGGGAGAAAAAACTGAAGGAGCATAGCTATGGAGGGCCACGCAGGGCAGAAAACTCTAATGCTTGGTGAGGACAAAGGGAGGTCCACCTGAAGAATCTGAGGATCAATCGTAGCATTAAGAGATGAAGGATGATCTCAAGGGGAACTAATCCAAAGATATTCAGAGGAAGTTCTTCAGAAACTGATAATATTAGAGAGAGAAGAAAATATACAGCGCTTTGCACTCTCTGTGTGAATAGGAAAAAGTAAAACAGATTTGCCTCAGTTGCCGCTTGCTGCTCACCATTGCCACACGAAAGAAACAGGCATCACTGAAGCCACCAATGGGAAGAAAAATTCACTTAGATGTAGCAGGACTTGTAGCTTTTCATCTGCGTGAAGCAATGATATGCAGATCGTGAAACCAAAAGCAAAAGCTTAATAGAATTAAGGACTTGATCTGTTTCGGGCGATTCAACAGAATTGAAAGGGAAAAACACCAAGAGCGACAGAGCTTCAACTAGGATTGTTGCTCGATCTTCAGTTGTCAAGTGTCAAGGTGCTGTTGCAGAAGTAGAAGGTGCAAGACTTACTGTAGAGAAGCTCTAATACCAGATATGACAATTAGTTTTGCTCTGTTCACCGAAAACATGGCCAAGATGAGTATGCCTTTTGGGTGATTGTCCAAATTGATGGTCGTATATTCAGAGGTCTTTTTCATGATCAAGGAGCTTTGAATCAAGGCAATGTTTCTATTGCTAGAGTCGCTAAGCTTCATCTGGTACTTCTATGTATAAGCTGAGTAATCACATCTGACATGCAAGCTTTATGGATACTGTGAGACAATTTTTATGTAAAGGTATGTGAATGGATTTCTTATTATTTGCTTTCGTAAGGGCGTAGCCTAATGTTTTTCAGTAAGTTATGTTTGCGGTAGGCATTGGATTCAAAACTGAACACTTTATGCATAGAATTCTTGTGCTCTTGGGATATGAAGTTTTCCCTGCATTGATATAATCGAAATAGTTTGATGTGCTCTCAAAAAGCATTACATTTCTTGAATACGTATATTGTACCGATTATGGAAATGAACTCTTTCGCATAGGTAGGATTTGAATTCATGGTTGCTACAGAATACATCTTTCTTTGAGTTCAAGTTACAATCGTGAACTATGCATTTATTCAAGTTCATCGTGATGGTCATAGCATAACTTTTGATGAATGTTTTAATGGTGCTAAATGAATTCATGTTCGCACCTTATGTGCTGTTGATAGATAATGATATGGAAATAGAAAATCACACGGATTTCAATGGAAAAATTGAAATGACATTTTAAGAACACTGATCTTTGTTGATTGAACATGCTTCATCGTCCAGCTAGAGACATCAACTAACGTAGCTCTTTGAATTGACTCAAATGGAAGATTAATATCGAGAAAAATCAGATCCTTTGAAGATGATTAATCTTACTTCCCTTTTTGATGTATAACATCAAACTCGTTTCCATGATAAGAAGAATACCTTGTCATATTGCTTAACTTGGCTCTTCCTCATTTTTATAAGAACACTCCAATGTGCTCAAAAGTATGTGAGCTTAGAAATATCACCTTTGCTCCATTGTTACGAAAAGAGTGGTTGGATAGGAAGGGTCTTAGTTCTTATCTCAAAAACTGTGATGGAAAAAAAAAGATCCTTTGGGCATCACCTAAAATATGGATGCTCTCCCATCATGATACTTTCATGATCAAGCAAGTATGGCTCTTTGCTCGTATTAGATTTGCAGCATAATAGATTTTCCATATATAAAAGAGTATTCCTAAGATTCTTAGAGTGAAGCTTCTTTGCTATCCTTTTACCCTCCTTAGCATGAATCTGCGCGACAACGTATGCCAAGGTCTATGCCTTGGGTGGGTGGGGGGGTGCTCACTTTTCTCACACAAAAGGAACAAAGCATTTTGTATCGAAATGCTCTGATAGTAGTGAAGTATTTCGATGGCGATGCACCACAGTGTGCTCTCCTTCTCAAGAGCTCCACAATGATATCCTCATAGTAGAAAACTGAGCTCCAAGTGCTGCACACGATACTCTACACAGAGGCTATAGAATACGAAGAACAACACAGTACACAAGGAGCACGAACACAAACTTCTTAGGTGTTACAAATGCGATTAAACTACAATCTATGGTTGACCACATCTATATGTTTTATTAAAGAACATACACAAAGAAGTGTCCGATACCCATTTGGCCTTTCACATGGACACTAGCGATAACATCAAAGTCAAACATTGGGCCCACTTCACCTGTGAATGTCATTGGTAAGAAACATGAAGCCATTGTAGGGCATGGTAACTGGATGGTAAATAGGGGGATGATAGGAAGTGGTTCTATGGGTGATGGTAGGGGGTGGGTGAAGTCTCCATTGGCTACATGCATGGGATAATGACTCACATTCTTTTCATTTGATGAGATGTCAAGCCTTTTCCTTTTTTAATGTTTGCAACTATCCCTAGGTTAGTGGCCTTTCAATAGGTATATCATAGGCCAAAAGCATGTAAAAATCTGATTAATGCTGCAACAACCATTGAGCACTTGCGTTCGCAACCACCATGCATTTTCCATGTATATTTGGCCCATAATTGAGACTAGTAGATCAATACAAAATGAAGCATTTTGAGGCAAGTAAAAGCTAAACCAAACATTTTTTGTGCGGTTGCATGAATTGATCCTTCCTAGGGAATGGGAAATGTTTCATACACATATAAACTATAGTAGATGCATTTGGTGCTATTGCAAACATGTGTGACAACTTCAATACTTCACTTTTCTTAATTTCTTGAGGAATTAATGCTTTCTTGTCGGATGGAACATGCATTCCAAACATGCTTAGTGCTTCTCAAACTAACTTGTGAGTAGTTTTGAACTTCTTCAAAGAATGGCTTGGGAGAAGAGATGGAAGTAAATAAGTTCCCAGTAGATCCTTGTCTACTCCAGCTTGCAATGTGTGGATGAAGAAATATCACCTATAGAAATTTGGTTTTGGCAGGGGTGCATCAAAATACTTAGCTAAGCCCGATTCGTCCCAAATAAGGTGCAAATCATATGAATTTTCTAAGTTTTCAAATTCTTGAGAGAAGAACTAAAATCTTCCCCATTGATGATCAAATTCTAACTTGGCCTCCAGATATGATTTACATTAGTGAGGGTCCAACCAAACTGTGAAACCGATGTGAATTAGCATGAACTCTACCAATGCAATTCATGGGGCGATCTTCAATTGATATTTCTCCTTGGAAATCAATGAACTCTTGCGGTAAGAGGAGTAGGTGTGTTTGCTCTGGGATCGATTTATACACAGTGCGAGGGGATGTAAGGCTAGGCAATTGTGACTTAGATTGAGCAAGTTTAGATGCGAAGGGCAGTAGGCTTAATCCTAGGTTTTGCTAGTGAAGCCAAATGTGGAGACCAGGGTCTAGCTTGTAAGTTGGCCTTCGGCACCCAAATGTTGAATGCATTAGGTTGTGCCTTCAAAAGTTGCTTGGGCACCCATATCCATTTGATTGTGGGTCGAGTTGTGACACCTTCATAGTTTGGTTGTGGAGATTTTCATCGCTATGTTGATGGAGGGTTAAGACTTGAAGCTCATTCTCCTTTTTTGAACCAAATCTACTTCATTTTGTTGGTTGTTACCTTACTTCACTAGAGGTTGGGATCTCCATCAACATTTCCATGTTTCACTACACTTTGCACTTGCTTTTGGTAGGGAGGGACTGGATGGTCTTTCGTGATAGTGGTATGTTCCTTTGGAAAAGTAGGGGGCTCCAATAGATGCCTTGTGTGCCCTGATGAGTTGTAATTGCAGTGTTCTAGGATCATAGATCACATGTGGTATGTATGGACTGGGAATAAGAAGGGTCTTGGCCTTGTAGTTCAACCTTAAGGCACTGTTTATTGAACAAAACCTACCAGATTCTCTTCTTGAGGTTCAAATCAACTACATGCTCCTTCATCTAGTCTTGTCCTAAGACAAAAGATTCTGTGAGATCACCATCATGGCATATTAAGAGCTTGATTGCTAGGGGGACCCTTTTATAGATTAATTAACAATTTTTCTTCCCTAAACATGGAGTTTCTATACTTCCCATGCCTAGAAAATATGCTTCTGTTGGCTTTACCTTTAAGCCCATATTTAAATAACAAGAATTCCTAACAACAATCATGGCTATGCTAGAGTCAATCAAGGCTTTGATTGTCTAGATTGTAGTGCCCTGTCCTAGCTCAAATGATAAGAACAATCTTCGATTTCAGATGCTAGGATTGGTATGTGTTTATGTTTGACACATAGCTACATAATATCTTTGGGCTTGTGGGTTCAATAATATGCCTTTTCTTCTCAACTTCATGTAATACATTCTAATGACTCAATCTATGCCTCTTACTTTATTCATTGTTCTTCTTCTGTATGCTTCTTAGCTTGGTTCAATTGTGTAAGCATCTCCTCTGTGAGAGGTTCTTGATAGAGTTTCACTCTACAACCACTAATGTAGTCGGATATTACTTCCTTCTAGGGTTGATAGTTGCATTGTGCCGCTCATAAAATCATTGATCCATAACGAATTTTTTCTAAGTTATGGGCATGTTTTTTGAGAGTGTAGACCAGTACTAAACCACCAAATTTTAAGCCTTTATTTCTTGTGTGTGTGTCAAAGTAAGCTTTCTATCTCTTCTATTGCTGCCCTTGATCTCATCTCTCCTAAGCCCTTTAAATCCAATATCCTAGAGGATAGTTCATGACGATTCCATTCATGCATTTGTATCATTTTCAATGTGTGTATCAAGTAGTCTAAAGGTAACATGAAGTTTTGGCCAAAGATCATATGAAAAGGAGTTGCATTGAATACCATTTTATAGGCCAATCAATATGCCCAAATAGCATGATGTAGTTGTTTTTCCCAGTCAGAGCAGTTATTATCCACTAGCTTAGTCAATATAGTACACAAAATTTTGTTGGTACTCTCAGCTTGCCTATTAGCTTGAGGATGATATGGTGCCGATTTCTTGTGAATCACCATAAAATCTTGCAATGGGTATTCAATTACTTCATTCAAGAAATGTGTTTGTGTATCGTTGATTAGTTCTATCGGAAGTTCGTACCTCATGAAATCATTCTCAAATAAGAACCTATCCGTAGTTTGAATGTCATTCTTGCATGTGGCTTTCACTTCCACCAACTTGGTTAGGTAGTCTGTGGCAAGTATGTACTCAACATGAGAGTTTTTGGCAGGGGGATTAATGGCCCTACAAAATCTATGCCCCATTTGGAGAATCCACATCTTCCCATCTTGGGTCTCAATGGCATCTCATCTTTTCTTGTAGGATATTGAGCTCTTTGGCACATATCACAATGTTTCACATAATCCATATGAAGTGTGGCCACCAAAGACCTGGAAATATAATTTCTTTGATAACGTCATCATGTCCAAAGTGTCAATGTGCAACATCATTGTGTGCAGTTTCTAGTACTATCAAATAACCATTCTCATGTATGCATAACCTCAAATATCCATCTCACCCTTGCTTGTACAGGTTTTCTCCAATTAACACATAGTTATGTGCTTTCTGTCTGAGCACAAATGTCATATAAGTTCTACAAAGGATTTTTCACACTCGTCATTCCACTCAAAATTGATTAGAAGGTTGTATAGGGGCTTTTCTATGATTGCTTATGTATGTATGAATCATCTATAATAACCACAATGGGCCATGAAAGCTTGTACTTTCATCACCATTATAGGTCATAGGTGCAAATGATGGGCCTTGTATCGATCGAGTAGTTCGTAACGCTCTCATATTACTAGTCCAGAGTCATTTCTCCTCTTCTTCAACAATTTTACACATCCATAAGTTTGTGTCTTCATGCCTTCAAATAAAGGGAAGACCTCTCTACTTTTTAAGACTATGTGCACTTGTGCATATTTTTCTATGTGAGTGAGAGTGTGGTGTGAGGCTTCTTACATCTCAGATCTAGAATTCAATGAAGGTAATTTTGATTTGCCCTATGATATGAGTTAGACTACTTTTGTCAACACCATATAAGCCTAGCATGCTAGAATCAAGTACATGCCTGCTTTTTACAAGGAGGCCTTCAAGGAAATGTTTTCAACTGGGGTTTGGGAATACCACTTTGACATATTCATTCCCAGACTGACACATCTTCTACACCTCCTTGTGATGGAACATGCCCTCTATGCCACGCATTTATGCATGCCACATCTGGATGTTCCAAGCCCAATAGATTGGGAACTTTTGATGAAAGATCTAGCATGCGGTCTATGTCTTTATGAACATGAATTAGGCATTGATGTCATACAATAATACATTACACACCCACCACAACAGGTGTCTATCACGGACAATAAATGTGAGAGAGGGGGGTGTTGGTAGTAGCCAAAGAGGCCTAGGAGGACTATCAAGACAAGGAAGCATGAGGAAGACAACTCAAAGAGAATCCAAATAGAGAGAAGGGAAAACAAAACCAAGTCATCAAGGAAGTCAATGAATATCCGATGAATAGGTCAAGAAATTTCTTTATCAAATCAATAGCTATCAATAGTGTTTTTTTATTGCTCTACCTCATTGTATACTCCCATTTTTTATAATGCCAACTGCATTTTGCTCAAGCTCAGGATTCGTTTAGCTTGAAGAGTACTATGTTTATGTATATATCAAATTTCATAATTTTAAGAGCTCATTTGAGCCTCCAAAATAGTTGAGGAACCTAATTTTTAACTATGCTAGACACTGGGTTTGGACAAGCTCAAAGCTAGTAAAAAACTATAAAAAAAGCTAGAGAGCTCATTTTTGAGGTTGGATTCTTAGGAATTCAAGTGACTTAAGATGTAAGCTTGTTTTTGTCTAATCAAAGATTCCATTGCTCCAGCTCTTTGTCTTATCATGTGTATGTGTGTGCATGTTGGTGTGCTTCTCACTCTCACATTTGTATTCTCACATGCTCATGGTTGTCATACTACCCTCATGTATCGTCCAATTGACAATTATGAGGTGGATCTCTTCATGTTGATACTCATTATTACGCTAGAGTGACATTATACTACACAAAAAGGGAAATAAGTAAATTCTAGATAAAAAAGAAAATAAATGACCTAATTCCATAGAAAAGACCAAGTAATGGTATTTTTTGTTGGTGAAATTAGTTCAAGCCTAAATGCTTGGCCACTTATCCTAAAGATCATATGTGTATTCATGTATAAGCACATGAATGATCTCTTGTAAAAGATTAATTTTTACTCCCTATAAAGTGCATATGCAGAAATACTTCCAACTACGAGTTCTTAGGAGAATATTTCCATGAATTATTTGGTGAGGATTCATGGAAAATCAAGTCCTAAAACTTTGGAACACTTTTAGGTAGATATTGAAATTCAAACTTGAATCTTGGCTCCAACGAAAAGGCTATAAAAGAGGACTATCTAGTCACATGGATATGCAACCAGAAAGAGCACAATTTGGAGAGACATTTAGAGGGATTTCACATGGATATTGAGCTCACACTATAGCTCTACCATTTCCCTCACATTGTGACATCATTCATTGCCAATGGCAATGTAATTTATGTGCATTAATGCATATAGTTTTCTCATATCTCATCTCTTCTACTCTATCATGTATCACTCAAAACAAATAACTACCCTGATCTATTTCTCACTGTATACTTGATCATTTGCAGTGATTTAAGTTATATAGATTCACTGGATAGTCCACATTTGTATGGTACAAAGTTTCACTTTAATTGTCTCAGAAATTCTCAAGTTATGTGCAAAACATTACCCTTTGGTCTGCATATTATCAACGCTCAAAAATATCAGGATGTATCTCTGATTTGTTAAGCACCATTCTCTGACCATAATTGATCATTTTAAGTGGAATAACTTGAAAAATCTAGCTACCCAAGTTAATTAGATATGCCCAAAAGGATTTTGTTCAATTTTTAGTAGAGAAAGAGATCTGTTCATTTCTCTGAGGAGGTGTAGTGACTGAAATAACAAGTTTTGGTTCATAGTGAAAAGCCCAAGTAATTTGTTTTGATCCAATGATTTGAGGATCATTTTTCAAAGTACTTGGGTGATTATTTGTGTTTTCTAGAAAGCCCAAGTGGTCCACTTTACACTCCTCAACTCAATTTTTGCTGGTGTGAATCAAGGATTTGCAGCACCATCTCATCTCTGGAAGGTATGCACCATCTCCTCCAATAGTGGTATCAGAGCAATATCATGGTAAATTGAGAGATGGATTTCCATCATTCATTGAAAAATTGTATAGGGGAAATTATCCACCTTGGTTCCTTAGGATCAAGGCTTACCTCCAAGGAAGAAGCTTGTATGAATACATATTTGGAGATGAAGAAATGCCAACCTTTAGAAGCAAAAACCAATCTACAAGAGAGGAGCAAGAGAGACTAGCTGCATGGTGTGAAAAGGATGCTTTAGCTAGGTCTTACATAATCAATTCAATATCGGATTTTTTTGTTAACTCATATTAGAAATTTTAAGACTTCCCAAGAGACTTAGGAAGTGCTATCTTCATACTTCTCATCAAATACAAGGGCTAGAAAGAAACTTGGATGGAGTTCACAACCTTGAAGAAGCAAACAAAGCAAAGAGTAGTTGACTATGTGACCAAGATGAAGAATGTAGCTAATAAACTTGGGAGTATTGGAGAAGAAATTGAAGAGGATTAGATAGTAAGGTAGAGCATAAACTGCATCAAGGCTGATGACAAATGGGAGTCTTTTACCACAACAATGGACCTATATATGGACATGCATATACCTGACCTCAATACACTGATGGGACAAATCTTCACACATGAGGCAAAGCTAAAAAAGAACGTGGATACTTCTGGAGGTAATCAATCTTCTTCCCTTTACACAGATAAAAATAAGAATAGAAGTAGAGGCAAAGGCAAAAAAAATGAAGAAGATGCAAGTACCTCCCAAGTGAATTTCAAAGGTACAAGAAGAGGTACTAGAGGAAGGGGCAAAGGAGGAAAGCAAGGCAAGGGGAGACCATACAATTCTTCACCTTGCAACATTTGTGGCTTGACCAATCATAACACAGATGAATGCTTTAGGAACACAAAGAATCAAAGAGGAAGAGGCTTCCATAGAGGAGGCTATGGACAATCAACAGGCAGATTCACTAATGGAGGAAACAACTACCATCACAATTACAACCAAGCCTACAACAACAAGAACAACTATCAAGGAGGCTTCCTAGGAAGGAAAGACTACAACAACTATATAGATGATTAAGAGGATTCCCTATTATTCATGAATATGACAACTAGGCAATGCAAAGATGATGAGTACCTATTCTATATTGATTCTGGTTGCTCCAATCATGTAGCAAGCAATGTAGCATTGTTGTTTGACCTTGAAGAACCAAAAGGAAAGCATGAAGTTCAGACAAGTGATGGCACTAAGCACTAAGTAAAGAAGACATGGTAACATGAATCTTCTAAGTAGGGTATTATATGTGCCACTAATAACCAAGAATTTAATCAATGTTGGACAGGTTATTGAGAAGGGTTTATAGGTTAGATTCACAAGGCATATGTGGAGGATGCACAACAAGGCTTCAGGAGGATTGCAAAAGGTGCGAAAGCTGGTAGACTTTTTACCTTTGAAGTTGAAGATACAAGAAATATTGCTCTCTTCCATTATAAGGAATGAACCCTATCTGAATTGGAGATATGGCATAAGAGACTAGGACATATAGGTGAAAGGACATTTAAGCAAATATGCAGGGATAAGAGTGTGCTTGGCATCCCAAATGTGTCCAAGCAACACATGATTTACAAATGTGGAGCATGCCAATTTGGCAAGTCACATAGGCAACCATTCAACAAAAGGGTATACATGTATGACGACTACTTGGAGCTTGTACACACAGATGTGTGGGGTCCTAGCATAGAGCCATCAATTTCAGGGTCAAGCTATTATGTTTCATTCATAGATGACTATAGTAGGTGGTCAATACTTTATTTTATGAAGCATAAAGATGAAGTCTTCACTTGTTTCAAGAAGTATTTGGCATTGGTTGAGAATCAAACAGGTAGAAGTTTGAAGGGGCTAAGATCTGATGGAGGTGGTGAGTATTTCTCACATGAGTTTGACTCCTTCTTATAGGATAGAGGCATAAAGAGAGAGACTACATCAAGGTACACTCTTGAATAGAATGGAGTGACAGAGAGAAGAAATAGATTAATAGTAGCTGCAAGATCAATGTTGAATGAGAAAAAACTCCCTAATTATCTATGGGAAGAATGATCACAGAAAAATAAAGCTACCCTATGATTTGGAAAATGATTTTCCAAATCTGACCAAAGAAGAACCACATACATCAGAGGATGTCAACTCAGAAGATGAAGAACAAATTGATTTCAAAGCTTGGAAGTCAAAGGGCAAAATAAAGCTCAAAGAATTGGAAGACATTCTAGAGTCATCCAATAAAGCTCTTAGAAGATCTCAAAGGGAAAATAAGAAACCTATAAGGTATGGCTGTGACACATCACTAGTCATCTAGCATTTTATATACATAGCTAAAGACTTTATGTGAGAAGAAACATCTTCATTTGAGGAAGCCAACAAGAAGGAAGAACAGAGAGAAGCTATGAAGGAGGAAATTGACACACTTCAAGAGAATAACACTTGGGATTTGGCTCCCAAAAAACCATTCATGAAGGTAATAGGATCCAGGTGGATTTACAAAGTGAAAAAGAATTCACATGGCACAATAAACACATATAAAGTAAGGCTAGTAGCAAAAGGGTTTGCTCAAACCCATGGAGTAGATTATGAGGAGACCTTCTTACCTGTAGCCAAGATGCCAACTATTAGAGTTCTAGTAAGTATTGCTATTTCAAATAATTGGAACCTATACCAATGGGATGTTAAAAATGCATTCCTTAATGGGTGGATCTTTAAAGAGGTCTACATGGCTCAACCACCAGGATATGAAGATAAAAACAAACCTGACTATGTATGTAAATTAAGGAAGGCAATGTATGGTTTAAAGCAAGCTCCCAGAGCTTGGAACCATAGGCTGGTCACATACTTGCACGACCAAGGTTTTGTTGCAAGAAAAGCAGATTCTTCATTGTTCATTAAGAAGACTAATTTAGAAGTTATTTGTCTATGTGTTTATGTGGATGAAATTATCATCATAGGAAATGATGCCAATAGAATCAAGAAGATCAAAGCCTAGATGAAGGACAAGTTCAAGATCAATCATCTTGGATTGCTTACATATTTTCTTGGCTTAGAGATTTTTTTATATAGATTCTCATGTTTTCATTACTTAGAGGAAGTACATCCATGATATACTAGTTAAGTTAAAAAAGAAAAATGCAAAAATTGTAGGCACACCCATGGAATTGAACCACAAACTCAGTGCTCATGAAGGAGAGCTGCTTGAAGACATTTTAGGTTATCAAAGTCTTGGTGGGAGTCTCAATTATGCAACCCTAACAAGAGTGGACATATGTTATGATGGAGAAAGTAAATCTCCAAAAGAACAAGCTATCCTTGATGTTAGACCACCTCTATATCAAGAATAACTTCAGACTCCACTTAATTTTGAAAAAAAATGATCAAACTATCAAGAAATTGATCAACTGTGAAAAATTACTTCTCAAAAAAAGTCTGCTGCAGATTAATCACTCATTGACTAATCATTTGTGTAAAGTTTTTGATAAACCTTTGTAGAATGTGTTGTCTAGAGGTTGCGCACCTTCTCCAAGTTAAATCACTTCAAATGCTTGAGTAGAATGTGAGAAATGACTCAAACACTTTACCTATGTCTGAAACTGCCTCTCTGTAATGATGACTTTGACACCTGTAACTTCTAAGCTATGGTTCTCCCAAACTATAGCCCGATTAATCAAATGCTTTTAGCCATAGATGGCTTACCTCTCAACTTAAATTTTGAATCCTCATTTGTGTAAAACTTTACACTGTGTGCTGAGTACTGACCATTTCTTTAATCACAAAATCTACACCTGTTTCAGAAGACAGTCAGAACTTTTCACATATGAATGTTCCTATTCAAAATTCTCTCAGCCTGTTTGCAATTGGACTCTCAAACTTTAGCCATAGATGGATTAACTATGGACTTAGATGTGTACAAAAGGATTTCTCATAAGATTAAGCACAGAAGGAGAATTAGAGAAAAGATCGATGCACCATTCTCTGAAAACTTTCTCTTATCTTAACTCTTCATACATCTGATGGATGATTCATACAATGTTCATCATCTACTCATATATTTCATCTCATGCTCTCTTATGCTTATAATATGACTATAAGCATGTACTTATATATACATACAAGTCCTAATTCGTCATTACTTCAAGTACATTGAAGTATATACAGAACTAATGTACATATGATTTAAAGAACTTTGTTATCTGAATCTTCTCTTCATTCCATGAAGTTGATCTTCAATCTTTTCTTCATCTCTTTACTTCTAACCTTTATGTAATCACTAATTGTTGTTTGTTCTGCTCCAACAGCTCCCCCTCAATCATCAATTGTGATTACCTGCATCTTCTTTATTCCTGTCATATCTTTAAACCTCTGCAACTTTGGTCCATCCAAACTTTTTGTCATCATATCTGCAATTTGATCTTTTGTAGGAATATGCATGACTTCAATTTCTTTATCAATGACCTTCTCTCTCAAAAAATGATAGTGAATTTCAATATGTTTAGTTCTAGCATGAAACACAGGATTTGCTGCCAAGTATAAAGAACTCATATGTCTCCACAAATGATAAGAGTACTTTGAACAACATCAAAACTCTTCATAAGTGTCTTTAGCCATATTACTTCCTTTGCAGCTTCCACCATGCCTTTGTATTCTGCTTCTGTAGATGAAAAAGCAACTGTATGTTGCTTCTTAGAACACCATGAGATTAGCTTGTCTCCCACATAACACAAATATCCATGTGTTGATCTTCTATCATCCATATTACCTACCCAATCTGCATCACTATATATTTTGACTCTTGTATCTGAAGTAAACCCATAGTACAACCCTTCTTTGAGTGTACCCTTGATGTACCTAAGTACTCTTTGTCCTGCAATCCAATGTTCCTTTCTAGGACAATGCATGAATTGAGATAGAACTCCAACTACATATGACAAATTAGGCCTTGTTAATGTAGCATAAATCAAGCTACCCACCAAAATCTGATATAGCTTCATATCTTTGAATTCTTCTCCTCCATATTTAGTCAATCTATGATTCACTTCCATTGGAGTTGGTGCTATCCTGCAATCTTCCATTTTAAATTTGGTTAGCAAATTTTTCAGATACCTTTCTTGAGTTACATATACTCCATGTTGAGTATATGAAATCTCCATTCCCAAGAAGAATGACAAATTTCCCAAATCATTGATTTTCAACTCTTTCTCCATCTGTTTCTTAATCATTTGTATGCCTTTATCATCTGTTCCTATAAGTATTATGTCATCAACATAAATACAAACATAAATAAATCCATCTTCACTTGCTTTGACTAGCAAGCTACTATCTGCCTTTGATGCTAGAAATCCAAGTTCCTTCAAGAACTTTACAAGCCTATAATTCCATGCCCTTGGGGCCTGCTTCAATCCATACAAAGCCCTCTTGAGCTTACATACATAATTTGGATACACTTGATCTTTGAAACCATCTGGTTGTTCCATGTAGACTTCATCTGAAATGTAACCATTCAAAAAAGCATTTTTAACATCTAATTGAGATAATTTCCAACCTTTGCAAGCAGCAATTGCTATGAGTGTCCTGATGGTTGTCATCTTTGCCACAGGACTATAAGTCTCATCATAATCCACTCCATATGTCTGTGCATATCCCTTCACAACAAGTCTACCAAAGATCCAATTCAGATACCTTCTGCTCTCCATATGTAAACATAGCACGTCCAATATTTCCTTGTACCTTTAATGTGAAGAGCCTTCCTTCCTTCTTTCCTGTAACAATCTGTTTATACCCTTGACTAGGGTCTTCAACATATACTCCATCATTAGTGAACCTTACCTCATATCCTTTTTCCACAATCTGACCTACACTGATCAAATTCTTTGGAATTGTAGGAACATACAGAACCTTACTCAAGAGAGTGCTTCCATCTTTGGCTTTGACTGAACCAATTGATTTTACCTTGTGCTTTGTATTATCACGTGTTTGGACTGTATGATTAATTGCATTATAATCTAGATCAGTCATCAAGGCAATGTTTCCACTTAGATGGTTGCTACATCCTGAGTCAATGTAAAATACTCTCATGTCTTCATGTGAGGCTTCACATGTTGCATTCATAATAAGAGTCGAATCTTCTTTCTGATCTGATGCATAATTGTAGTAGGTATTATTATAGGATTGACTTTGGAAGTTTCTTCCTCCACCTCTTCCAAAAGAATTCCTACCACCTCTACCTCTGAAGTTTCCTCTCTGAAATCTACCACCTCTTGCTCTTTGATTAAAGTTCTGACTAAAATTACCATTGCTTTGATTATTATGCCAACAATCATGAGATAGATGATTAGTCTTACCACCTATCCAACAAGCTCTGACATTAACTTTGTTATTTCTGCCTCTTCCTCTACTTCTACCATTTCCTCTTCCTCTTAGGAAGTTTTCTTGGCTTGAAGTACCTTCATCTTCACCTAATTGTTGCTTTCCTTTGTTAGTTTTCTTCTTGTCTTTAGAGTACATTGCATGACCTGCACTCTTGTCAACATATCCTTTGATATCATTCTCAAAAGTTAACATATGTCCTAACAATTGATTCAAATCAGGAGTGAAATGGTCTAATGAAAGTTCTGTAGACAAAATAAAAGGCTTCCACTTCTCATCTCCTCTTAGCCGTGTAAGAATTTGTCTTCTTCAATATCCTCATCCACTGCACCTAAAGAATCTGCAATGTCCTTCATCTTTGTCACATAATCAGATATTGATTGTGAAGCCTTCTTCTTGAAAGTAGTAAACTCTGCCCATAATGAAGCTTTCCTTGATTTGGTTGTGTTCTGGAAATGCTCTTCCAAAGCATTCCAAATGTCACTGGCACTTTCAAGTCCTCTAATATGAGGAAGCAAATAATCATTCACTGCCATGTAGATTATGCTCCTTGCTTGAGCATCCTTCTTCATCCAAATCTTTATATCTGCAAGCTCCTCCCTAGTTGGAACACTAGGATCTCTGAATTCTGGCTTTTCTTCCTCTCCTGTGATGTATCCCATCAGATCTTTGCTCATAAGATGAGCTTCCATTCTCATTGACCAAGCTGGATAGTTCTCTCTATCCAACTTCTCAATTTGGAGACTATCTCCCATCCTTTCTTCACCTGTACTATCAAATCTTTAATCCTTATAAGAAATGAATGTACCTTGGCTTCGATTTCTGATCCTTTTGACAACCTTAATGTGTCTTCCTTCAATCTTTCTTCACACTTTATCCTTTTGTTCCTTCGAGATGTAAAGTTTGTATGTCTGCAATAGTCGGAGTCTTCCTTTCCTCAATTTTGATATAACCTGCTCTGATACCACTGATGGAGAAAGTAAATCTCCAAAAGAACAAGCTATCCTTGATGTTAGACCACCTCTATATCAAGAATAACTTCAGACTCCACTAAATTTTGAAAAACAATTATCAAACTATCAAGAAATTGATCAACTGTGAAAAATTACTTCTCAGAAAAAGTCTATTGTAGATTAATCACTCATTGACTAATCATTTGTGTAAAGTTTTTGATAAAACTTTGTAGAATGTGTTGCCTAGAGGTTGCACACCTTCTCCAAGTTAAATCACTTCAAATGCGTGAGTAGAATGTGAGAAATGACTCAAACACTTTACCTATGTCTGAAACTGCCTCTCTGTAATGACGACTTTGACACCTGTAACTTCTAAGCTATGGTTCTCCCAAATTATAGCCCGTTTAATCAAATGCTTTTAGCCATACATGGCTTACCTCTCAACTTAAATTTTGAATCCTCACTTGTGTAAAACTTTACACTGTGTGCTGAGTACTGACCATTTCTTTAATCACGAAATCTGCACCTGTTTCAGCAGACACTCAGAACTTTTCACATATGAATGTTCCTATTCAAAATTCTCTCAGCCTGTTTGCAATTAGACTCTCAAACTTTAGCCATAGATGGATTAACTATGGAATTAGATGTGTACAAAAGGATTTCTCATAAGATTAAGCACAGAAGGAGAATTAGAGAAAAGATCGATGCGCCATTCTCTGAAAACTTTCTCTTATCTTAACTCTTCATACATCTGATGGATGATTCATACAATGTTCATCATCTACTCATCTATATTTCATCTCATGCTCTCTTATGCTTATAATACGACTATAAGCATGTACGTATATAATATCCTAATTCGTCATTACTTCAAGTACATTGAAGTATATACAGAACTAATGTACATATGATTTAAAGAACTTTGTTATCTGAATCTTCTCTTCATTCCATGAAGTTGATCTTCAATCTTTTCTTCATCTCTTTACTTCTAACCTTTATGTAATCACTAATTGTTGATTATTCTGCTCCAACATGTTATGGGATGAGTACATTGAGTCAATTAATGTGTACACCAAGAAAACCACACATGGAAGCTGCCAAAAAATCTTAACGTACTTGAAGGGTACCATAAATGAAGGGATATTTTATCCATTCACATCTCACTTGGATATCAAGCTATACTCTGATGCAAATTGGGCTAGCTCAAAAGATGATAGGAGGAGAACCTTTGGCTACTTATCTTTTGCAGGATCTAAGTTGATTTCATGGTCATCAAAGAAACAACCAACTATGGCATTGTCATCAACTAAAGCTGAATATAGAGGCCTACCAAATGCAACATAAGAGGCAATGTGGTTAAAGCTACTCTACTCAAACTTGGGGCTACATGCATACATTCCAATGATCTTTGGAGATAATACTAGCTCACCACATTTGGCTGCTAATCTTGTATATCATGCAAGGCCTAAGCACATTGCTGTGCATTATCATTATGTGAGAGAGAAGCTACTTAGCAAGGACATATAATTTTCCTATGTATCAACAAACTTGGAATGTGCAAATATGCTAGCTAAATCTTTGGATGGAACTAAATTGAACAAGTTCAAGATGATGATTGGATTGCCGGAGATCAAAGAGAGTTGAAGCACAAGCATGTTAGGCTTGAGGGGGAGCTGTTGGTGAAATTACTCCAAGCCAAAATTCTTGGCCACTTATCCTAAAGATCATATGTGCATTCATGTATAAGCACATGAACGATCTCTTGTAAAAGATTATTTTTTACTCCTTTTAAAAGTGCATATGAGGAAAGATTTCCGATTACAAGTTCTTAGGAGAATCTTTCCACGAATTAATTGGTGAAGATTCATGGCAAATCAAGTCCTAAAACTTTGGAAAACTTTTAGGTAAAGATTCAAATTCAAACTTGAATCTTGGCTCCAACAAAAAGGCTATAAAAGAGAACTATCTAGTCATGTGGATATGTAGCTAGAAAGAGCATGATTTGGAGAGACATTCAGAGGGATTTCACATGGATATTGATCTAATACTATAGCTCTACCATTGCCCTCACATTGTGCAATCATTCATTTCCAATGTCAATGTAAGTTATGTGCATTAATACATATAGTTTTCTGATATCTCATCTCTTCCACTCTATTATCTATCACTCAAAATAGTGAGTTTCCCTGATCTATTTCTCAGTGTGTACTTGATCATTTGCAGTGATTTAAGTTGGCATAAATTCATTGGATAGTCTATTTGTATGCTACAAAGTTTCACTTTAATTGCCTCATCCATTATCAAGTTATGTGCAAAACATTACCCTATAGTCTGCATACTATCAACACCCAAAAATGTCAGGATGTATCTCTGATTTTCTAAGCATCATTCTTTAAGCATAGTTGATCATTTTGACTAAAATAACTTGAAATTAGCTACCCAAGTTAGTTACATATGCCCAAAAGGATTTTGTGTCAATTCTTAGTAGAGAAAGAGAACTGTTCATTTCTCTGAGTAGGTGTAATGACAAAAATAGCAAGTTTTGGTTCATAGTGAAAAGTCCAAGTAATTTGTTTTGATCCAATGATTTGAGGATCATCTTTCAAAGTACTTGGGTGATTATTTGTGCTTTCTGCAAAGCTCAAGAGCGTTGCACTCCTCAACTCAGTTTTGGCTGGTGTGAAGTAGGGATTCGTAGCACCATCTCATCTCTAGAAGGTGTCCATTCCTCGAACATTTTTGGTGTGGGACAGATGTTAAAAATAACTAACAAAATGCAGATAAAGTCCAAAATTTTTATTAGCGTATGAAATGATGGGTTAGGAAGGTTTTTGCCATGATTTGAAATGTTATCTCTCAAAGCATCCATGTAATTAAGCCAATATATCATGGTGGGAGATTAAACCCTTGTAACATTGTATTTAGACCATGGCTACAAAAAAATTCATATGTGAGATTTTTTTGGTATAAGCCAACACACTAATATATATAGGTTCAATCTCGGTCTTCCTTCATGCATTGTCTATTCGAGCATATATTTTCTATAGTGATTTTTGGCCCATAACTAATACCACATGTCCAAGTTCCATAGGTCCAAGATTTACAACATAGAATCCAACAATCTTCCAATATTGACAAATCATGAACATACCACATTTAATCATACAAGTGATGAGACAAAGATAGAGAGAGACTAGACAACATGTGTAAAGTCTTACATAAGCCACTGCTTACTCACACTATCATATATACAAATGTCAATTTACAATGTGGAAGCAAAACTCTCAACCACTCTATGTGAACAGAAATAGATGGATGAGTGAATATACAAATGTAACAAACATATTCAGATGTATAAATAGAAATTTAAATATATATGAGAGGTGTGACCTAATAGGTTGTAGAAGAGAGAATATGAGTGACAGAAGAGGAAGGGCCAGTCTAAAACTGATAATCAGCAAACCCTCATATGAACTTAGGCTATGGAAGACCCTGAGTCAGACACATGTGTGAAAAGATCACATACTTACAAAAGTAGCAAAGAATGCTAACAATTTTACTATCAGAAATCCTCAAACTCATATGAACATACCTTCTCAAACACTTCATCCAAATATGCATAAAGCATACATGTACTGATTCTCTTGTACCTATGCTAAATAGGACTCCTCTGAATATGGATGCCACTTCCATATGCTTTAAGTAGTACCTGTGCATAAAGAGAATATGTACCTAAATTCTAAACATAAGATGCAAATCTTATGTTAACCACCATCCAATGTCTTTGAAGTACATAGAAATCTTCATGTAGAAGACAATCTTCAAATACATCATGTGGATGGCTGATCCACACCACCAAGCTGCTGATAGGTAAGTCCTCTCCATAACCAAGAGTGTGAGCACACTCTTCTCCTCCAAGAAGAACTCCATAGCTTCTCCTCAACATGCTCCAAAATAGCACCATTGCTGCCTCATGTGCTAAGAGCACCACCTCTAATAAGGGACCAAGCTCCAAAGCTTGTGTTGCAAAAGGTGTAGGATGTTTCAATAGTGAGCCAAAGCTCTTGTTATATAGTATTGAATCTCCATAAAATAAAGCACTCCAAAAGCATAACTCAAAAGAGAACTACAACCGATCATTAAAAAACAAACGATCGCGGCGTGATTTCGGTGCTGTCCGTGAGTTCTTTGCTAAAGTTTGATTTTTATTGATCTTCGCCTTGTGCTGCCAATGAGTTTCGAACTCGCATCACTGCTTTAGGAGGCACATGTATTATCCAATGCATCCACGCTGTTTGCTTGTAGAGGGGCTACTACAAAATTTTACACATCCTGTATTCTGTGAGCAAAATTTGACCAATGGACAATGTTTTTTATGACATTGTTTCGAACAATCCCCCTTGCAATGTCATATTGGTACAAACTGAGCTGAACTTGCAAACTTCATAAGCTTGAAACTTGTACTCCCGAATTGACCTTCAAACCTTTTCTTCAAAAGTCTTCTTCAAAACTGAATTTGAATTTTCTTCAAACTTCAAAAACCTGAACTTGCTGAATATGAACCATAAAACTTGAGAAAATATGCAAACTAGATATCTAAAAGTTTACACATCAATGAATCACTGCTTGACAACAAATGTAGCAAGTACTGACTCTAAACCTGCTATCTCCTGTTTTCTCAAACCTAAAAACATACACTATGATCCACATATTTGCATTTACCTTACAAAAGATTTCTCAACATACTTCTGCTATGTCATGTAGATACACTAAACATAATCCAGAATTGAATCCTGGGACTTGTGACTGACAACTCACAACTTAGTGTATTATGAACACTACTGGTTCATCTCTGACTGTACTCAAGTCAACTCAACTTATGAGATCAACTCAACTTAACCCATGAGTCTCATAAAAAAATCTATGATGTCATCATGTCATCATCCTTGTTCTATCTGAAAGTCTTTCATACCTCTTTCCTACAGAACCTAGTATAAACATATATGTGTGCACCTCATACCTTTCTGAAATATCAAATTTCTCTTCAATAGAACTCTGGAACCTTCTCCTAAATAGGAACACCTAACAGGAACTTTCTCCAAACATTCTCCTTCTTCCTTCTTTTTCCAAAGCTGGAACATAAAGAGAAACTGACAAAGGAAATATAGGAATACCTGATATAGGAATACTTGTAGGTATGCCTCTGTATTCTTTCATATATGGCTTAAAATAAGTCTTTATGTTTCATCACCCCCCTGGATGATTTAACACTAGTATCCAGAATTCTTCAAATATATCAGACCTTATGAAATCTGGAACGTCTTCCTTCTTTCAATAAATCTATCCGTTAGTGATCAAATACCCGTATATGAAACAAAAATTCTGAATCCTTTTTATTAGCACTGCAAATGCTAATGGCTTTGAATGTTTACTTCTCAGCTTCCCAAAATCTAGGTTAAGGTTAGTTGATCTATATAACAAAAACCTTGCTGAAAGCATTTTAGGATTCATAACCTTCTGCAACATAACAAGTATCTTCTTTTATCTCTGTGCAATACAAATATGATAGAACCTGAATCTTTGACTTACTTCATCCAATGCTAAGAACCTTACAAACAAAGGATAGACAACTAACTCATAAATAATCAAGATCTTCAAGATCATACAAGATCATATAGGATCATACAAGATCTATGATCTCCAACAAAATACTTGTGTAGAATCTGCTCTCACAAAACCTTCATGATTGTATGTTTGATTTATTACCTGAATGTCTCTAAGTGTCCATGCTTCTCACATAAAGTTGTAAAACTTTTCTTTAACCAAATATTTTCCAAGAATCTGCAACTCCTACTTGAAACATAAGTGGACAAACTCTCACGAACTCCAAAAGCTGCAAGTTGATACTTCATATCTTCATATTCTACCCGAGCGAAATCTGATAGTACATGCTTGAATTTCTTTTGGCTAACTCCACTTCTCAACCAAGTGAAAGGATCTGAATTGGAACACCTTTTTGAATACAAGCATGTATCCAAAAATCTAGACAATCATAGAAAATAGATTCTTCAACTAACTGGTACATCAAAAATCTGAATTTTCTGAAGTTTTCTAAAAATACTGAATATGAGGTAACTTTTCCAAACATAAAGCCTCAACCCAAGTATTTGATCAACATTTGCTACATAAAACTCTTTTACCTCAAGAGTTAGATAAAGAAGAAATATACTTCTTCGCAACTTGTCATATACCACGTAGCTCTGTATTGACACTCCAAGAATTCTTTGAGGGAACATATAAGCTACTTGCTTAAAAAATGTTCAACTAAACATAACTCATACACATATGAGTCACAACATATATTTGCTGCTTTTCTTTCTCTCAATGCAATTCTTTATCAAATCTACTAAATCACGACCAAGTATAATGCAAAACAAGAAACTGCTTCTTCTTTATACGATCTTCACACAAGATGTTCTCGTAGACTTGTCTTTGGATGTAGAGGATAAAATAGGAAAAGTATATGGAAAATATGTGAGAAAAGGAAGTCTTACTTTTCTTTTGGAAATATTGGACTTTCTTCTTCTGCATCTTTCTTCCACCTGATGATGATGTCAACATCTTCAAACTTCTCTTCGATACCTTTTGTTCTCTTCATCTTGAAGTAGCAAACACTCTTGACTTCTTCAAATGAAATTTTTCTCTTCCTCTAGTGCTAAGATTAAAAGACAAAACAAACATGGTATACAAATGGAAGTGAATATAGAATCATGTTTTACCATCTCCTCATATCTCTGAATCAAAACTCTACTTCAAATGACTCATAAGACTGAATTCACCAACCTTTTGTCTGAATGATGAATTACCTTTCTAGATACCAAATGTGAGCAAAAACTTCCAACCAACATACAACACAAGATTGGCTAAAAACAAAGCTGATGTGCTCTCCAAATTTGTCTTCTTAGATAAGATTTCTTGCCATGAAAGAGATCTCTCAAAACTCTGAAGAATAATCTCTAGATACCTGTTTTGATGTAGCTAATGCTTTTACTTTCAAAGAATGAAAGTGTATGAAAGTAGTTCTTCAATCCTTCAAATCTCTTCATAACTGCTCTTCTAAGATATGACCTGCAAATGATAATATGATAGTAGAAACTAATACCTATGATTTGATGTTGATCTGGTTCCTTCATCTTCTCCAAACCATTGTTTTTCCTTGAATTTGAAATAGCCTTTTCTTTATCAAGTCTTGGTCTTCAAACAATACTTCTGTAAAGTATTTTCATACTCTTCCAAAAGTATTCGGCTGCTAACAGATCATCAACTTCATACTCCACACTAATGAATAAACATGTGACTGAATTGTCTAATTCTCAAATCTCTACTCATCTAGATTAAGTGTGTATGTCAAATGTCAAATATTAGAAGATGCTCTTAAATCATATGTTGTAAATCTGGAATTCTGGGAACCTGTGAACCTAGAAGCCTGGATGCTCTGATACCAAATGTTGGAAATTTACTAGGCCCATAACTAATACCACAGGTCCAAGATTTACAACATAGAATCCAACAATCTTCTAATATTGACAGATCATGAACATACCAGATTTAATCATACAAATGATGAGACAAAGATAGAGAGAGACTAGACAACATGTGTAAAGTGTTACGTATGTAAGCCACTGCTTACTCACACTATCATATATACAAATGTCAATTTACAATGTGGGAGCAAAACTCTCAACCACTCTATGTGAACAAAAATAGATGGATGAGTGAATATACAAATGTAACAAACATATTCAGATGTATAAACAGAAATCTGAATATATATGAGATGTGTGACCTAATAGGTTGTAGAAGAGTGAATATGAGTGACAAAAAGAGGAAGGATGAGTCTAAAACTTATAATCAGCAAACCCTCATCTGAACTTAGGCTATGGAAGACCTTAATTCGGACACGTGTGTGAAAAGATCACATACTTACAAAAGTAGCAAAGAATGCTAAAAAGTTTGCTGTCAAAAATCCTCAAACTCATATGTCTTCATGTAGAAGACAATCTTCAAATACATCATGTAGATGGCTGATCCACACCACCAAGCTATTGATAGGTAAGTCCTCTCCATAAGCAAGAGTGTGAGCACACTCTTCTCCTCCAAGAAGAACTCCATAGCTACTCCTCAACATGCTCCAAAATAGCACCATGGCTGCCCCATGTGCTAAGAGCACCACCTCTAATGAGGGACCAAGCTCCAAAGATTGTGTTGCAAAAGGTGTAGGATGTTTCAACAATGATCCAAAGATCTTGTTGTTGGAGTTAGACGTCTGCGGAAGCACGCGAACAACACAAGGAAGAAGAAGAAGCTTGGAGCACAACACACAAGACTGAATGTATTACTAGAGAATGTACAAAGATAAGTAGCCCATTAGGGCAATAGGCGTATATACAAGCCGGGGGAAAAAAACCTCCTAAAGAGGGAAAAAAGTGCCCCGACGGTCCTAGAGTGTTCACACACATCACTACCTAAATATATCAACAAATCCCCCCTGGGAGTGATGCAGTGAACAAGGAGCTGGCACTCATGTATAAGGAAGTGCCAAGCTATGTGGAAATCACTCCACAAAAGGAAGTAAGCCCAAAGCTTTGCCGAAAGCTTCAAACTTCTCCCTAGGCAGAGCCTTCGTGAAAAGGTCTGCAATGTTCTCCTGTGTGGGCACATATACCAAGCTGATCTCCCCAGCAGAGAACCTCTCCCTGACATAGTGATAATGCACCTCTTTGTGCTTAGTGTGAGCATGGAACACAGGGTTCCTCGCAACTGCCAATGCGCTCTGACTGTCAGTGAAGATGGTGGTGGCAGAAGACTGGCCAACACCGAAATCAGCCATAAGGCGTCTGAGCCACATACACTCAAAAGTCGCTGTGAAAGCTGCTCTATACTCAGCCTCACAACTGGAAGTGGCCACAGTAGGCTGCTTCTTGCTCAACCAAGATATACATGAGCTACCAAGCATGAAGCAAAAACCACTGGTGGACACACGAGTGTCATAGCAACCAGCCCAATCTGAGTTAGAAAAAGCATGCAAATCTGGCGGTAGTGATCCCCCCTTGGGATAAAACAACCCAAGTAGCCGAGTACCACTCAAGTAGCGAAAGATGCGCTTAACCGCTTTCCAATGCGTGACTCCTGGGCAATGCATAAACCTGCTCATCTGTGAGACAACAAACTGAATATCTGGTCGAGTAATGCATAAGTAAATCAAGCATCCAACAGCCTGCTGATAGAGAACAACATCAAATGCATCTCCAGCATCATGAAGACTCAATCGTAAACCTGTCTCCATAGGAGTGGCAATAGGCTACAGTCTTCAAGGCCAAAACGCTGCAATAATGTGTCAATATATTTTGTTTGACACAAAGCCATTCCACCATCAACGTGCATAAACTGAATGCCCAAATAGTGATGCAAATGCCCCAAATTAGATATCTCAAATGAGGCATGCAAATTAGCCTTAAAATCAGCAATATGTGTCTCAATAGGACCAGTGAGCAGCATGTCATCAACATAGACAACAATGATCAGAAGCACATCATTAGCACGTTTAACATATAAGGTGCTTTCAGTCGGACTATTCTCAAAACCATGTGCAATCAGATAGGCATGTATCTTCTCATACCAAGCACGTGGTGCTTGCTTTAAACCATATAATGCCTTCTTTAACCTGCAAACCTAGTTTTCATGCCCTTTCTGCACAAAGCCACAGGGCTGAAAAACATACACTTCTTCATGCAAGTCACCATTCAGAAATGCTGTTTCAATGTCCAACTGATGTACATTCCAACCATGATGGGCTGCAAGTGCACAAATGCTCCGAACAATAGTCATACGGCATGTAGGTGCAAAGGTCTCATCAAAATCAATGCCTCTTTCCTGTGCATAACCCTTTGCAACAAGACTAGCCTTATACCTGTCAATTGTACCATTAGGTTTACGCTTTAGCTTGTATACCCACTTAGTGCCAATGGCCTTCTTGCCAGGAGGCAAGTCACATTATAGCATCATATTCAGATTGCATAGCAGCCATCCAATTTTTTGAATTTTGTGCTTCATCAAAAGAAACAGGCTCATTCTCATCACAGAGACTAGATGCAGCCATAACATAGCAATCTGATGCAAAGGAGGTACTATGAGAGCCTGAACGAGTACGATATGACAAAGGTGCATCTAATTTGCTGTCATGCAAAGTCTGCACCAGCCATTTTGGCATAGTTTTTGCCTGCTCAATATCAACTCTCTCATCAACAAGTGCATCATGTAAATCTGCATCAAAAATGGAATGATCTGCATCATCATATGAAACCTGCAAAGGCTGACAAGTTGCCTCATTAGGACCAGCACTAGCCTGTCCACCTGTAAAAAGAGGCATCAAAGTATCATACATGTCTTTGGAGCTAACAGATGTCTCCTTAGTACATGAAAGCAATGGCTGAATAGCATCTTCCACAAAGACAACATCACGGCTAACCAGAATGCGTTTAGTCTGTGGATGATACAGACAATAGCCTTTACTTTCAGAACTGTACCCAACAAAAATACATTTTACTGCCTTATCATCCAATTTTCTGTGATGTTGTTCAGGCACTAATGCATATGCCAAACAACCAAAAACACGCAGATGAGCAACAGATGGCTTGCGGTCATGCCAAGCCTCATATGGAGTGATAGATTGCAACGCTTTAGTGGGACACCTGTTCAGTACATATGCTGCACACATGATAGCCTCAAGCCAGAAACTATGTGGTAAAGCCTGACTTTTGACCATGCACCTCGCCATCTCCATGAGTGACCTGTTCTTTCGTTCAGCAACTCCATTCTGTTGAGGTGTATACGGCACTGTACACTGGTGTTTTATCCCACGTTCAGCCAGAAATGCATTAAAATCTGAAGACATATATTCCCCCCTCGATCAGAACGGAGGGTGCCCATTTTACATGCTGATAGATTTTCAACCAAAACCAAAAACTGTTTGAAGCATATGAACACTTTGGAATTTGCTTTGAGTGGATATACCCATGCATGCCTGGAAAAATCATCAATGAAAGTCACGAAGTAAAGGTAATTTCCAAAAGAGGGTGTCTGCATAGGACCACAGACATCACTATGTACAAGCTGCAATTTCTGCGTAGCCCGAACTGAACCATCTTTTGGAAAGGAAGAACGCTGCATTTTGCCCAAAATACAACCTTCACAAACATGTTTTCCTGGTGCCTCAAGTTTGGGCAAAGAGGACACCATTTCAGATTTCTGCAGGCGTAACAAACTAGCAAAATTCAAATGACCAAAGCGTGCATGACAAAGCTTTGCATCTGACATAGCCTGAGAATCATGAACTGCACATGCCGAATCATTCACAGATCTTTCATAGTCTATGAGCTTATACAGCCCACGACATAAAATGCGAGAAGCAATAATCACATCGCCATTTGAGAGATCATGGACTGTACACCTGTCATCAACGAATTTCACAACCAAGCCGATCTTGGCTAATGCAGAAACTGATAACAGGTTCTTTTTGATCCCTGGCACAAATAAAGCATTTGACAAAGTGAAAGAACTACCATCAGCAGTAGTTAGAATGATCTTACCAACTCCCATAACAGGATAAGAGGAGTTATTGGCGCATGTGACAGTATTCCCTGTAGGGGCAGGCTCGAGTGAAGAGAAGAAACTGCGCTGCGAGGTAATATGTTTGGTCGCCCCACTGTCAAAGTACCAAACATCTGAGTCTACTGCAGACATGCACTGATCATGAGAAGATGGGTCAAAACTGCAGACAGTAGTAAACGCCCATTCTTCTTCCTGCACAAGATTTGCAGACTCTATTTTTGGTGTAGAGGCCTCTGCAACAACCATTCCAGCCTCTTTCTTCTTTGCCTCTTTAGCAGCCAGTTTTGGACAGTTCTTTATAATATGATCGTTTCCTTTACAGTACTTGCAAAACAATTTCTGCTTTTCTGATTTCTTCTCATCTTTATCCTGGTTCTTCAATTGTGCAGCATTTGTAGATTTCTGCTTACTAGTAGAAGAGCTCCATTTTCCTTTGCCCTTTTGACTAGCCAAGAAAGCTTGATCTGCAACACACATAATGGACCTATTCTGCCTGGACTGATCTTCCTACAACAGAACAGAGACTAATTCCTCAAATGACAAGGCATTCGGATTGCCTTTCATCACCAACTGAAGAGTAGAGGCAAAACTCTGATATGAATCAGGAAGACCATTCAGAACGGTCTGCACAAGTGAGCTATCTGGTATAACCTCATCAACAGAAATCAATTGTTCCTTTAGGTCTTTGATCTTTGTAAGAAAACTGTCCATAGAATCACCTTCATTCATGTGCTCACTCTCCAACTGTTTTCGGAGGTAAGCAACACGAGCCTCATTCCTAGCCTGGTACAAAGTGGTAAGTGTATCCCAAGCATCCTTTGCTGTTCTACAAGAGCGAATGTGAGGAATAATGGCACGTTTGACAGACAAAGCTATCAATGCATGTGCTTGGGCATCTCTACCATCCCAAAAAATCTGCTCTGCAGTAGGTGCAACAGAAACAGCAGCACGAACAGGAATCTGCGGAATATCATCTTCGACACCATCTTCATCAGCTCCAACACCTGTATTTGCAGTACCTATCGTTATAGGTGTAACAGGACGTCTTTCAACACCCTGCACAATGTTCCACAATCCTTTTGCAACCAGTACGTGTCGCATCATATAAGCCCATAATGGGTAGTTGGTACCATCCAACTTATCCTCAACAGCCAACATACGGAATACATCACTGCTTTCAGCCATGGCCGGTGACTAAAATACCTTAAAAAAGTTGAACGGAATATATCTCAAAAAGTTGAACGGAACTGCCCAGGCGAGTTTTGCTAGACCTGTAGCAGACTTCGAGACGCTTAAACTGGCGAACAAAAACTAGTATATACCTTTGGCACAAAAGGACAAAATAGCCTGCACAAGCGCTGCGATAGTGCGTTCGGAGGATGAAACGAGCTTAGATCGTGATTTCGGCACCACAGAGCGAAGCAGTTTTGATATCGGAAACACCCTGAGTATGCTCACCAAATTTCGTGCGAATCTGAGACTGCAAACGGAGGAGTGTCGATGGCGCCCTAGAAGAAGCGACGACCTGCTCTGATACCAATTGTTGGAGTTAGACGTCTGCGGAAGCACGCAAACAACACAAGGAAGAAGAAGAAGCTTGGAGCATGTTGGCATACAAAGCAACAGAGGAGTCATGCACAATACGGCAACAAGGCCAAATCATTTTTTCCATGGACCATTTACAACTCAAGTGATTTTAATCACTACACAAACATTGTAAATTCCGTTTTTGGTAGAATAGACTCCATTTTGTGCAAGCCGAGGAGTCCTCGAGCTTGAGGAGTATTAGAACTAGCTACATATCAATTTTCATAATTTTTAGACTCTGTTTGAGCCCTCAAATAGGCTCTAGAACCTAATTTTTAACTAGGCCGGACACTAGGTCTGGACAAGACCAAAGCTAGTTAAAAAACTATAAAAAGAGCTAGAGAGCTCATTTTTGGGGTTAGATTGTTTGTGAATTGAGCTTATGTAAGAGACATTTTGACTAATGCAAAGAACTCCATTGTTCCTCTCCTTGTTCTTGCCTTGTGTGCGCGTGTGTGTGTATGTGTGTGCATGCTTGTGTGCTTCTCACTCACACACTTGTGCCTTCACTTGCTCAAAGTCTCCATACTAGTCCTCACGTCTCCACGGATTGACAATTATGAGGTGAATCTTCTCACGTTGGTACTCACCATTGTGCTAGAGTGACACCAATTTTGGCGCCGTTGCCGGGGAGAGAGCTTCGAGGACGAGCGTGTGATGGTAAGACGTCGAGTTGAGACATTGGAGTTATAGGTAATATCCTTCTTTCTCTTGATTTTCTTCATTTTTTCCTTACTTTCGCATCACCATCATCACCATCATCATCCCCACCATCTCCCACCTCCATCTCCATCTCCACAAAAAATTTCAGTTTTTGGTTCATATTACACCCCCCACCTCATTTCCCTCATTTCATTGTGAGAGAGAGCGAGAGAGAGCTTGCATGCTATCTGTTTTTGGTGTGTTTTTGAGCTTTTGTTGCAGGAACTAGCTGTACCACCTTCTCCAGCAGTGTGCGCAGGTACGACAGACTCTGCACAGGTCCCGGGACGACGACCTCTGTCTGTCGCGACAGACAAAAAAACTTAATATTTTGTGAATGCGTGTTTGGCACGGTAACCTACACCATTAGAGCACTCTAAATCACTAGAAGTTTCGCAAAAATTTGCGTTTTTTCCGTCTATCGCGACAGACACTATCTATCGCGACAGACACCATCTATCGCGACAGACAGAGACCCACGATAGACCCCGTCTATCGCGATAGACCAAAATTCCACGATAGATCCATTCTATCGCGACAGACACCGTCTATCGCGACAGACCAAATCACGACAGACGACAGACAGCGTCTATCACGACAGACACCATCTATCACGACAGACAGAGACCCACGATAGACCCCGTCTATCGCGACAGACCAAATCACGACAGATGACAGACAGCGTCTATCGCGACAGACACCATCTATCGCGACAGACCACTCTATCGCGACAGACACCGTCTAGCGCGACAGACCACTCTATCGCGACAGACACCGTCTATCGCGACAGACCAAATCACGACAGACGACAGACAGCGTCTATCGCGACAGACACCGTCTATCGCGACAGACCACTCTATCGCGACAGACACCGTCTATCGCGACAGACCAAATCACGACAGACGACAGACAGCGTCTATCGTGACAGACACCGTCTATCGCGACAGACCACTCTATCGCGACAGACACCGTCTATCGCGATAGACAGACATTTTCGGCAAAAATTAAGGGGTAAAATTTTTGGAAATTTAGGCTAAATTTTGGGCATATTTGCACTCTCAACTACTCACACACTTGCAAAGGCCTTAGAAAAATGCATTAAAACCCCTGAAAGGTTCTGTTTGTCTGGTTAACCCATAAACCCTGAACGACCATAACTTTTTCTTACGAGGTCCATTTTTTGAGCTCTAGGGCTTGTCAGAAAGCTCGTGGCATATACTACGCACCCTCAACTGTTTTTTATAAGAATAATGCCTTGATTTTCAGATAGGATATTTGGAAGTTGGCACACTGAGGGGTAGGAACACCAAGGGAGCCCTAGAGGAAATTTTTAGTAATACAAAAGGGGGAACAAGGGTCATTAAAAAAGTGTCTGAAATAAATTGTCTGTCAATTGAAAGGTCAACTTGGAGCTAATCTTGGGACTGATGCAGGTCTATTAAGAAGCAATTGAGAGCGTCCAAGCAAGGGTTTTGTGCAACTTGAGAATCAACTTCTCGAGCACTAAAGAGCAAGAGCAGCAAGAAAGGTCGGAATACTCTCAACTCCCCTTCGTCAATTCCTAGCTTAGGCTAAGAACGATTAGAAGTAGGAGTAAGTCAGGGCGACGATAGGCAATTATCAAGTTGAAGCATACCTAAACTTTCAAGTTCAAGCTAAGGACATAATCTTTGTACTGTCGAGAACTTTAAAGGAAAAGAACTTAACGTGGAACGATCAACTGTAAGTGCGAAACTACACTCAAATATACCTTACGACGTGATATCAGACAAGAATTTTAACAACGGGAATCAACTAAAAAGAATCAAGTAACTGATACAAAAGGACTCTACAACGAGGTTGTACTTGGGCAAAATTGGGCTATTCAGCTAGGCTTATGAACCTTAGATCAGGGCGACATCTAGTAAGGGATAGACAAAGCCTTAGGTCTTCAGAGGCTAGTGTCAACCACACTGCTAGGTCGTGGGCCCAGCAGTTGAGCCACCACTCATACTACCCAAGTTCTGAGACTAGTGAATCCGAGATGTCTCAAGGTATGGAGAGACCTACAGGAAGTTCAGGAGTGCCTTACTTGCACAGGGTAGAAGGCCCTTACAAAACGCAGTTGGAATACCTTAGGACCAACCGATTAGGTGCTAGCATCTATGAGGACGGCCTAGGAAGATCTGTGGTACAGATTAAGAATCCTGATCAATCCATTGGACTAGAGCACCCAGCTGTCAAGTTCGAAAACGGAGCATACTTGGACAAAGAAGGAACCATATACGTAGTCACCAGTCACCCAAATAGGACGGACGAATTTGGAAATGTGATCCCAGAAGCAGACTTAGGTGACCTGGAGCAAGGAAACATGGGTGCAGAACCTAGAACCCCTCGAGGTAAATCGGTTCTCACTAGGATTATCACACCGGAGTGGATTCCCCAGGATAATAAGAGCATAGATTTGCTCCTCAATCGAGAGACGGACGAAGCCTTTTGGAGGTACAAACCTGATCAGCCAATTGATATAGGAACAATCATGATATATGAGTTTAAGGATCCTGATAGCCCAGGTAGAGTGACCTACTTAGATCACGCTTCGGAGAGGATCTTTGTGGTGACAGAAAATGATAGGCATGCTTACACTTGGAAGGGTGAATTCGTTTTCCCCCAACCAAGATCGAATGTATCCTATGGTCACCCTGGAGCTGGAACATCCCAAGCTCATGGAATGCAAAGAGACAGAAGTAGAGATAGACCAGAAGTAAGCTTTGCCAACCCAGTGGGCAGAGAAAGAACGAGGACGGAAACAAATAGAGTAGAACCTGAGATACTTAGAGCTCACAGGAATCAAAGAAATGCGGATGAGTTCCCTCTACCACGACCTAGAGAGCACACAAGGACTTTGAGACCGACTCAGCTAGTTAAGTCCATGAAGAACTACTTCGATGGCACTGGAGATCCATACGATCATGTGGCTGAGTTTAGGCAAGTCCTGAGAGCTGAACAAGTGGAGGATCTATTCACGCAGTACAATGCCTTTGGTCTGACCCTTAGGAACACTGCCCTGACATGGTTTCAGCCACTAAATGAGAGGCAGTTCAGGAGTATAGACCAACTCCTAGAGGCTTTCATTATTGAATTCTCTAAGAGTGGCATAAGGCATAATACCTCCTCGCTGATTCACAGCTTCAAGCAAACCCCTCAAGAAACCGTGAGACTTGCAGGAAGAAGATTTAGGCAATACTTAGAAAGATGCCCTGCCCTTGAGCTACCCACACCAGCTAAGCAGGTGGCTTTATTCTTGGATGGATTGCTAAGTACCAAATTAAGATCATATGTGTACTTGAAGGACCCTAGGACCATAGAAGAGTGTGTACGCATGTGCATTGGCATCGAGGATAACCTAGGGGAGGAGTTAGAGCTTTCCAAGATATACAAAGATTCAGATAGTGCCTCTAACCTCTCTTCCACGCAATCCACATCAATTGAGGAACTTGCAGAGAAAGTGGCTCAGAAATTAGGTGTCACTAACAAACAAATCCCAAGGTTTGCCCCTGTGAAAAGATGCTATACTTGTGGTGGTGACCACATGGCGAATGTCTGTCCTATTATGGCTCAACCCCAAGTTAATCCTAGTAGCCAGTACTGCACTATAGAACGAAGATACACCAATCACACCGCGCAAGATTGCCCCTACAATAAGCAAACCATTAGGCAGACGTACCCACATCCATACCCTCAACAAGGAAGATACCAGAACCCGTACCCTCCACAGCCATATGGCAGGCCACAACAACCTTATCAGCAACCATACCAAAACCACCAAAGACCTCAGCCTGTGTTAGCACAACAACCTCCTGCCCCAGCTAATGTGATCCCAGTAAAATATGCAGCAGCAGAAGAAAACCTGAATAGAGCTATAGTCCCTGTAACACCAGTACTTTCAAAAAGTGATCCCAGTGACCATAGCTTTGATTCTACACATGTTGATAGTCCCCATGCTTACTACATGCAATCTCCTGAACATGGTGAGTCCTACTATAGTGAAGAACCGAGTGAACCTAGTTGGGAGTCAGATCACACAAACCTCATGTATACAAACCCCAATCCTAGGCCTCAATCTAGGCAAGTAAGACCTCCATTCCCTAGAGGACCATGCTATAGATGTCAAGGAGATCATCTCATTCGTGATTGCCCCATGTCTGCACCTACACAACCCCAATCAGTGACGATCCAAGGCTTTTGCCAGGAGTGCAGAAAGGAACATCTCTTACGAGATTGCCCCAAGAATCCCAGCAATATGCCAAAAATCACTCCGATTAATGTTATTGGGTTAGTGGTAGATTCCAGCGGAAGTGTCACTTCCACTGCACCCGTACAGGTAGTCACTAGAGCTCAGGCGTTGCAGCAGAACCAAGGGGTAAACCAGGATAAGAAACCAGAGGCTAGTGAAACCGAGAGCATGACAAAGAAAAGGACTAGAGCTTGGAGAGATAGCCGTGAACGTATGAAAAGGCAATGGGCAAAGAAGATGAGTGAACTTGAGGAAAGTCTACGAGAAACCAAGGCCAAAATCATAGAGATCACATCTCAACTGCACTCTCACCCATTCCCACCGCTACCATCACCATCACCCTCCATCCCTCCACCCTCTAAGGCACCCCACGTAACCCACCTACCACCCCAAGCAGGATCAGTATTAGCTGATCCCACTCCTGAAGACATAGACATGATGCTTAAAGCATATCAAGCCAGAATCCAAGAAGGGCCAAATGTCACGGATCATGACAAGTGCTACCCTAGAGCTGACCTAGAGATAGAAAGAACCAAGCTTTGCGCGAAAATGGTCGCATTGGCTCAGACTATGTTTGAAGCCAGTCGCCTTTTCAATTACTCGGGCTCAGCCAAGATGCAATTACACTTGGATGGACTTCTAGAGAAGTAAGAGGGCATAATCGCAAGATCTGCCAAGGAAGAAAAAATCAAGAAAGAGATAAAGCAAGCAAAAACATGACCCATCCCCCATCGAAAGCTTATGTGCCCAATTCCAGTGAACCAAACAACCCCCCTTCCCTAGGAAGAATAGAGAATCTAATGGCACAATCACAAAAGGAACTCGCCCCTCAACACCATGACAAGGCTAGTGAAAGAGCAGGTCTTCCTACCTAGAAAGCCTATGTGCCTAACTCTACGGAGCCAGACACATCATCTTCTATGAATCGGTTCACACCAGAATTCCTACGCGAGATTCAAGAAGACAAATGGGCTAAAGAAAGTGAAGCCCCTTCTCCCATTGAACTTGTGGATGACACACACGATCAATTCCCACAAGACTTTCCTTCCATTTATGGAGAGCAGGAGAGTACCCAATCTCAAGAAAGATTAGACTTCGAGTCTAATTCTTTACAAGAACTACCCCATTTCACAGGCCCATGGGAAGCAAAGTCCACCTGTATGAGAACACCTACAGTCATGGTAAGAAACAAAGATTCAGTCATGCCTAGGAACACAGAGGTAGTGAAGAACACCAAAGTGCAGTGCAATCTCACTTTGGAAGAGCTGCTTAAGGTTAGACCAGAAGTGTGGAAACATGTAGCCAAACAAGTACCAGAAATAGCAAAACCTCGTTCCCAGGTAGGATCCCAGAGAACACTGCCAGAGATACCCTTGGATAAGATAGGAGACATGTGTGAAGGTGAAGAAGGGAACACCTATCTTCCCATTACCTACCAGGAGTACACCACCAAGGCAATTTTGGACTCAAGTGCAGGAGTTGCAATTGCCACCACTTCCCTATGGAAGCGTTGGGGCAAGCCAGCACTCAGGCCAACGAGAATGAAATTGCAGATGGCCGATGGTCATATCGAGAGGCCTTTAGGATTGCTAGAAGGAATAACTCTCACCACTTGTGGTGTCGAGTTCGAGCATACATTTGCTATATGTGAGTTCAGCAAAAATCAGGCCTATGAGATGATTTTGGGAAGACCATTTATGCGACAGTTGCAAGTGGTACAGGACTGGGGAACCAACTCCTTGTATTTGCAACACTTAGGTGTTACAACCAAAGTAAATCTCAAAGATTACTCTCATAGAGATGTACCTCCCATCCAATGGAATCCCATCCATAGAGCCAAAGATGATACAAAATCGGTGCATTCCATTGGGTCAGGATCCTCATGGATGCATGAAGACACCCACTTATGGATGTGCAAAGTAGCAATAGAAGAAGAGAAGAGAGAAGAAGCCAGAGAGATAGGTGCAAAAGAAACACATAGATCAATTCAAGACCCAGCCTATGCGCCTGTAGTTTTTCTTGACGAAGATTTTGAACCCCACGGCTGGGCAGAAATCCTAGCAACAATGGATGTAGCCATCAATGAGGAACAATGGACACCTCACTGTGATGAGGATGGCTATGGCATTTCAGTCTTCTCCATAGAGCCAATCATGGGAGAGGTAGTGCTAGAAGAATGCGAACCTAGCCCTGATGCATTTGAGGATGCAAGTGACTCCGATCTAGAGTCAATCATTATGGACCCACCTTTTGCATCAGAAGAAGAATACTTCCATGAAGTAGAATTTCAACCTCAGAGGCATGGAGAGCTTACAAATGATGTAAGATTAGCCACACATGTGACCCCGAAGGAAGAAGGAAAGAAACGAAAGAAGAGAGAAGTCTCACCAGAAGGGGAAGAATCTTTGTTTGAGGTCCCGGAAAATTTTAAGAAGTATGAGATGGACGACAGGAGAGTCATGATAAGAATGCCTAAACGAGAGGCACAAGTAGGAGAGGCCTATGATAACAAAGAAACCACCAAGAAAATAGTAGTGGCCCTAGAAGAAGGAGAGGAGAGATGCATGTACATAGGCCATGACCTAACAGAGGAAGAAGAGCATGCGTTAATTGCCTTGCTAAGAGAATACAGAGATGTATTCGCTTGGAGTTACAAGAATTTGAAAGGTGTTGACCCTGACATATGCTCACACACTATCCCCATGACCTCAGATGTTAAACCCTCTAAGCAAAAGCCCTATACATATAACGATAATTACGCTGCCAAGATTAAGGAGGAGATAGATAGACTGGTTGAAGCTGGATTTATCTATGAAATTGAGCACACTGAGTGGGTATCCCCCATCGTAGTGGTGCCCAAGAAGAATGGCAAGCTGCGTGTATGCATTAACTTGAAGAAGGTTAATGCAGCCACAATTCGAGATAACTATCCGCTTCCCATCACAGAACATCTCTTAGAAAGAGTGGCAGGCAAGGAAGTGTACAGCTTCCTCGATGGATTCTCGGGCTACAATCAAGTAGCCATAGCTCCAGAAGATCAGCATAAGACAGCTTTTGCCACAGAGTGGGGTATATTTGCCTTTCGTGTAATGCCATTTGGGCTTACCAATGTACTAGCTACCTTCCAGAGACTAATGTGCCATGTATTTAAAGAGTTCCTGAGGAAGAACTTAGAAGTCTATGTTGATGATCTTTGTGCTCATTCCAACATTAGACAAACCCATATTCCTGAACTCAGACAAATCTTTGACAAGTGTAGAGAATATCAAGTGTACCTAAACCCAGAAAAGTGCGTCTTCATGGTCAGGCAAGGCAAGATTCTAGGGCACATAGTGTCAAAGAATGGCATATCTACTGACGAAGAGAAAGTGAGAGCCATAGCAGAGCTACCTAGGCCAAGGAATGTCAAGGAAGTACAAGCTTTCATGGGGCATTGTGGTTATTACCGACGATTTATACACATGTATGCTGTCATTGCAAAGCCCATGTACGGACTGCTGACTAACTTTGAGTGGACTGAGGAATGTGAGAATTCCTTCAATGAGCTTAAACGGCGATTATGTTCAGCTCCAATCTTAACCACACCGGATTGGAATAAGCCTTTCCATGTTCATGTGGATGCATCCACTTATGCCATTGGATGTGTGCTTGCACAACCTACTGGTGAAGGTAATATGGATCTTCCAATTGCCTATGCCAGTAGACAATTGAATGCAGCTGAACGAAATTACACCACTACTGAGAGAGAAGGCTTAGGCATGGTGTATGCGGTTAAAAAGTTTAGACATTATCTGCTTGCAAATAAGTTTAAATTTTTTACTGATCATCAGGCATTGCTATACCTCGTAAACAAGCCATGCAACACAGGAAGATTAGTGAGATGGTTTCTCCTGCTAATGGAATACGATTTTGAGGTTGTGGTAAGAAAAGGGAGGACTCATTTGAGAGCAGATCATCTCTCTAGGCTCACATCTGGAGAAGCCCCACAAGGAGTATCAGATGACCTCCCTGATGCTTACTTGTTTAATTTGGAAGTGGTGCCGCAGTGGGCTAAGCCATTGGTGCCAGTATTGACATACGGGCCCAACCATCCAGTAGTAAACACACAGAATAGGGAGGTAGTAAAAGCCCAAAAGTATCACATCATGGCTGGAAGTATGTACAAGCACACAGATCAAGGGATCTTGGCCTGTTGTGTGGAAGAGGACGAGTACAATAAATGGTTGCAATTAGCACATGTAGGTGCATTAGAGCAACACTACTCAAAACAACGAACCCTACAGACACTAAGGAGACTAGGAGTACATTGGCCAACTATGGAAGCTGATGTCCAAAATTTGTGCAAGGAATGCCCAATCTGTTGCACTAAACCACCTGTGGAACATGCCACTCTTTATCAAGTGTCCATAGTGCCAGATTGGAGTGAACCTCTAGTATCCTTCTTAAGGACGAGAACATTCCCTCCAGACATGACTCTGGCTAGGCAAAGGAGTTTAGAACAAGAAGCCCAGGATTATTCACTCATTGGTGATAATCTATACAAGCATGGTAAAGATGGTTACCTGAGACTATGTGTCCATTAGAGTGAGTATCTCAAGATCTTGGACACTGCTCACCAAGGTGTAGCAGGAGGACACTTTGGACCAGATCGGGTGATCAAGGCAATATTATTTGCGGGCTTCTGGTGGCCAACCCTTCACATGGATGCACATACCTATGTGAAACGATGTGATGTCTGTCAGAGAACTCAGTATCCTATACGTAAAGATGAGATGCCACTGAAACCTATGATGGGTGGACGTGCATTCTCTAAGTGGGGAATAGACTTCGTAGGTCCTATTAATCCCCCAGCTAAGGGTTCCCATGCAGAATATATCATTGTTGCGAAAGACTATCTAACAAAGTGGGTAGAGGTAAAAGCTACGACAAAGAACGACACTCAGACAACTGCTAAATTCTTGTTTGAGAATGTATTCACAAGATACGGGCTACCTATAGATCTAGTTAGTGATAGAGGCACTCACTTCTTGAATGAAGTGATTGAAAATCTGCTCCAAGAATTCTTGGTAATACATAAGAAGTCTGCCCCCTATCACCCTCAAGCAAATGGCCAGGCTGAGAGCACCAACAAGATCTTATGCAATGTACTGACGAAATTAGTAAACAATAAACGCTCTGATTGGGACAAACAGCTACACCATGCTGTTTGGGCATACCGAGTCGCCTACAAGACGGTACTCCAAGCCACCCCCTTTCAGATGGTGTTTGGCCAAAACGCCGTGCTACCCTTGGACTTCTTAATACCTACATTGAAAGTAGCGCAAGAGCACGAATGGACGGGTCATGAACTCTCCTCTAGACTTTTTGACCTTGAACGATTAGGAGAAACAAGACTGAGAGCAGCTGCAGGGATATATGCAGCTAAGAAGAGACAGAAAGCATACTTTGATGCCCATGTGAAGGATAAGGGCTTGAAAGTAGGAGATCTAGTTTTAGTCTACACATTGAAACAACACGCAAGGAAGCTAGAAAAGAGAGGCTACGGACCTATGATCATCAATAGGATCTCCACGAGTGGAGCAGTACAACTAGCCACTTTAGAGGGTGATGTTCTCCCAAACTATATTAGCGGATGCAGAGTCAAGCTGTATCAGGAACCCGTCACGGAGGAAATGCTAAGTCGACTCAACACTACTAAGAAACGCAAAGAGGAAGAAAAGAGAATTCGAGAAGAAGCTCAAGCAGAAGCCCTAGGGCGCATACGGAGATTGAAATTAAGAAGACAAGGTAGAGAGCACCCTAGGCAAGATGCATATGCAGATCAAGGATATGACGTGGCTATGTGTGAAGTTTCCGGTGTTAGCTCACATAGAATAACTGACCGACGTCCTTTCATAACCTTAGATATAGGACAAGGAAAGAGTGCAAGGACTGTAAAAGCCTTGATTGACTCAGGTGCAGCCACTAGTGCTGTTAAATTGTCTTACTGTCAAGAGTTGCAATTAACTGTCAATCCTGTGGAAGCATATCTCATAGGATTGGGAGGCGTGGAAACCCCTTGCATGGGCGAGGTGGAACTTCCCCTCTATATTCATGATGAGGCAATGACAGTTAAAGTACTAGTATGTCAAGATGAGGACCTCACGGAACCCCTTGTCTTGGGTCAAGATTGGATATATGACCAAGCAGTCAACTTAAACCTAAGAAGTGGACTTCTTCAGGTATGGGTGAATCAAACTAGAATTACAATTGAGTTAAATAATGGAGCACTCAAGGAACTAGAAAAGACACGGACTCCTGGTCCCTCCAGGGGTGCACATGAAGTTGACCATGCTGTTCTTGTCCAAGGCTATGTGATGCAGAAGAATGAAGATCTCAAAAAAGGAGTCAGAACCACAATGGAACTCCCTTCTTTTCCAAAGGCCAGAAGGAGGCAGCAACTAAGGGCAGATCAATCACTCAAGACTCTCCGGGCGAGAGACCAAAAGAACGTGCGAAGCAGAACAACTCAGCCGATGAAACAAATGTGGGTGCGGAAAGACGAGCTGCCGGCCGTAACTAAGCTGCAACACCCGTCTCAACTTCCTATTAGTAATCAACAACTTGATGCTAATAAGAGGAATCCTAAAACCTCTGTTGAGAAAGTGAAATCCATTTGGGTACCCAAGAAGTCGATGAAGGCTGATCCACAATCAAGACAAATTTGGGTGCCTAAGGCTTGCTTGCGGGCTCAACTATCCCCACACAATTCACATCATACACGACAGGGTTCACTCGCTCAAGCAGCCGCCACCCACTCTTGTTTGATACACTTGAACACACTACCACCTAGAAGCACGCACAGACTCACTCGTAAATGGGTCCCAATGGCACAACAACTTCCAGCAGAATTACTCATGCAACCCTCCCGAATCTCCACAAAACCAAGACCCAAAGCCATCCACTGTATTTGGAAACCTAAAACTTGTAATAAACCCCCAGACCCCAATTGTAAATCCATGCCCACCTACTAACTACGTCACTCTCACACTACTTCATTCCACTTAACTCTTAGGTCCAACCAATTCCTAACTACACACACAAGCACCGAGCACTTATTAACCTACTAATCTCTCCCGAATCTCATGCTAATGTTGTAATGGGGACAAAAACGATTTTAACTTGTCCCTTACAATATTAACACATGTTTCTATATTCTCACAGAATCAGAAGGCAAGAAGTAACATGGCAGAAGCGACAGGTCCGAGCTCACAAGTAGGAATACTTACTGCAGGAATCGATGTGGATAGTCTACCTGTGGATGTGCCACCAACTGAACGACCTGTGGAGCTGCAACACCTTCAGCAAATCCCGGTACCTGATCCCCCCACAGGGATCACAGAAAGAGTCCATGCCAATTCTCATTGGTTCAATGGCATGCCAGGTCCATTAGGAGAGGCCAAGTATATATGGGAGTCTAAGTGCGAGTATGACAGATCATGGGTTCGATTCCAATTTTTCTCCAAGGAGTTCGAGACTCTACAGAACACCGAGGATCTCCAGACCATATGGCAACGTGCAGGGCTAGCAGAATACTTTGAAGCACCACTACCTAAACCAGATCTCCTCCGATGCTACTATTTGGTATCCACATTACAAGCTAATGAAGAAAAGGACAAACCAGGATCATTTGTTCTTCCTTCCTTGCTGGGCAACAACGAGTTGAAGAGGTTTGAACTTACTGTGGAGTTGGTGAGCGACGCTTTGAATATGCACGGCACACATGTACCCTCTGAAAAGGATGCTCTCGTTCCTACTAACATGAAGGATAGGAAACTATTGAAGCTTAAAGACATGGCAGCACTCACACCAAACGTGTCCATCCCTCTCCGTATGTGCATGCAACATTTTGCTTTCCCCGACCAAGACCGCTTCACACAACCACACAAACGAATCTGGTTCTCTCTCTACTTAGCGGAAGCAGGTGCGTTACCAATTAAGCTACCGGTATGGATTATAGATCAATTGTATGAAGCAAATAAAAGGTCTTCTAGGAAATTAGTGGTGAATGGTTGCTGTGCAATCACACGCATTATTTACTGGTGCCTAGCATACGATGTTCCCATTGAATGTGCCTTAACTTGGGCACAATTACAAATGTTTAAGAAGCTCAAGATGTCCACACATCAATCCAAGCGCATGAGGGGTGCGATTCCTTGTGTCCAGACAAGGGAAGTTCTGACTACTCCTGAGGTATCGCCACGAAGGGAGACCACTGTACCTCCCTTTACCATTAGGATACCCAGGTCTGGATCTGAAACTACGACACAAGCTACCCCTTCAACTCCTCCTGCTCCACCTGAATTTGAATTTGCTACAACTGGAGATGCTGAAGGAATGGATCCCCAGGACTTCGAAGCATTCTTACAAAGTACACAACTCTCTGATGTAGAGTTTTATTCAGATGCAGAAGACCAAGGCACATCTTCACAAAGAAGAAGAAAATCTACAGACGGCCGCCATGTACATTGGAGTGACACTCAGCAAGGGCAACACAAGGACACCTACAAGAAGAACGAGCGTATGAAGAGGAGACCACTGAAGCCCCAGCCTATACAGCAGAACTCCGAAGGCTGTATCAAATTATGGAAAGAGTGCGATCGCAACAACTGCTCACCGAACAGAGCAGTAGAGTACTCATGACTCAGCTGTTGGAAGAAGCAAGAGTTGACTCAGAATATAGTGAAGGTCTCTTATTGATGGCAGAAACATATGGGGTAGTGGAAGCGGTGCGGACCGCCATTAGGAGGTCTCCAGTTCAATATGATCCACGAAGATTCCAGACACGACCACACTCAGGTAAGAATATTCAGATCCCCATTACAACGACAGAAGAGCCAATTATTACATCCGAACCCATCAGGACAACCTCCCAAGCAACCGAAACGGCTAGCCAAGAGCACCCAGTCACCCATGAGGAATCCACCGAGCCACTACCACCCACACCCCCACCATCACCTCCTAGAGCAGAAACCGTGGAAATCACCTCGACCACTCAACCCACCGAACCAACCTTCATCTTCCGTACTCCCATCTCTAGTTCAACCCTATTCTCCACCTCTGATAACCCAATCTATGAAGCAACCCCCATCACTACACAATCCACCGAATCACTCATAGAGCCTGCCCTAGGACAACCATCCCCCATGCCCTCAGCCATAGGTCATCCTGACCCTAGATCCACATTCATGGGTTTCCCTGCTACCACGCAACCCCTCATGCCCTCCTCAAATCTACAACCTCAACCCCCGACCTCCATCTCTCCACTTCTCCAATCCCTCCATAATTTCCTTGCTAGAACTTTTCAACCCAGGTCTCAACCATTCCCTTTCTTTTCAGCTCCCCACCCCACTTCTCATCTATTCACCACTTTCACACACACACCACCTACCATTCCAATGTATATGGCAGACCCCACACTCGCACCCACTCCTGAAAGTATGGACATTTCACCACCCACGGCACCTCCCCCCACGCTTCCACCTCCTCCCATTCCCCCTCCACCAATTTCACCCACACACACGTCTTCAATAGACACATCATTCACTCTTCCCCTTCCCCAATTCCCTTCCCATGCATCTTCCACTGTAAACACCACCCACTCATCTATAGGAAATGCATTGGACACCATGCTAGCTTGTATATCAAACTTAAGGACAGATTACAATCAGCTCCAGCAACAGAATGAACGCCTGCACGAGCACTCAGAGACACTACAACACCGCCTTGCTGCACTAGAGGAGGAAAATGCTCGCCTCCACACACAATTCCAAACTCTCCAAGAGGCTCATAGCATATTGGAGGTACAGTTACAGAACACAGATAAGGAAGCAATACAAGTGGTAGAAGGTCACCTACGGACACAGCTGGAATACAATTCAAAGCTTCAGCGAAATATGGCCCTACTCAAGCGACATCTTGCGGCCGCTCAGGAAGAGAATCGACGCCTGCAAGTACAAAATCAAGAGAACCTAGAAGCAGCTATTGAAAGCACACCTGGGGCACCCATCAGCCCATCAAAGTTTCAAGCAGTGACCCCCGACAATATCAAGATCATATTGGAAGACTATGCCATGCTGCTTGAAGCACATGACCAGCTATCAGAGGAACTGGGTCAACTGAAGCAGAAACACCAAAAAGAAACAACAGCAGCCTCTCAAACCACCCCCTCCACGGACCACCTTCCCCTCCAGAGGCTCCCACCGACGAAGAAGTAGTACAAATTCCTGTGGAACAGACATTTGAAGAAGAATACGACCCACAACCCTTCCCAGGAGGCCAACAAACGGAAGAAGCTCAGGACACATTTGAGGCACCACGGCCTCCATGGCTACGTCAAGTGGAGGAAATCGGGAGTTCTCACGAAGAGCGCACAGTAGTGCAAAATCAGGCCATGAGGGTCATAGAGGAAACTGTGCTACAATCTGCTTACTTCAAGAACCTGTCATCGAGACGCCTTATCCTCTCATCTGAACTCCAATACAGGCCTTATTATATTATCTTGGCTGATTATAATGCAGAAATACAGAGAGTCACGGGTCAGATTCCTACCTTTGCTACCCAATTTCAACCCGAAGACCTTCCTCCAGAGGTGCAAAAAGGCAAAATTCGTCAACCCACCTGGCGGCAGAAACTTCTAGAGACATATCCAGAAATGCTACGCACATGGAACAACGCGCCTTTACATCTCCTATACAATCCATGCTACGGTCCATCCAACTGACGCACAACTGGTAGAGCCGGAGACACTAAAGCTGATGTTGGATTCCTTAAAACAGAAAATCTCTAGAACCTTCAAATTAGCAAGAACTATGTATATACAAGGCATCGTAGACGAGCCTTAATTTTTTTTGCGTTGCGGGTTCAAGTCCACCATGCGTGCCAGTGTAACGCCGTTGGATTGGCATCATGTAATTTATATTTTCCTATACCGCACGTACGGAAAGGTCGTAGCAAAGTGTTGTACCCTTTATTATCAATCAATGAAGAGACATTACGGTGGTTCTCTAGTAGAGAGGAGACGGGATCGCCAGACTGTTTGTCTGGGCGATTTGCGATTCTGCGGAGACATCGTAGTGAAGATTTTCATAATTCTGAGTATTGACATTTTACCTTGTTGAATTACATTAATTTCTGATTAACACAGTAATGTTCGTTGGCGATAATAAGTCTGTGCGACGATAATTATTACTCTTTGCGTTACATACTGTGAAAAGCTTAACCGGAATATGAACAGTAATACTGTGTAGAAGACATTATACTAGATAATAACATACTGCTTGTTTGATAAGTTAACTGGGAAAATAAGATACAGGGCCTCTGAATTATCAGACCCCTACCATCCCCAAGAACCTGAAAGAGATTAAAAGTGGACTTGACGGTAGTCTGCACTTTTAACACTTTGTACACAGTGCATGCTTTTAATAGGATTATATGTGAAGCCAAGATCAATCATGTGTTTATGGATTTTGTCATACCATGCACGGGGAGATTTCTTGAGACCATACAAGGCTTTATGTGAGTGACCATATGCTCTTTCCCTTTCATGCCATGTCCAAGAGGTTACTTCACATAAACCTCTTCTTGGAAGCCACCACTCAAGAAAGTTGTTTTATATCGAACTATTCAAACCTCCTTGGGTAGACAATGTAACCGTGGTACCAATCGTAGTCATGCATCTATGTGCAAACATTTTCTCATATTCAGTACCTTATCTTTGGCAACCAATCTAGCTTTTTAGTGATGAATGCTATCATCTAATTTTCACTTAATCTTGTAAAAACCACTCTCTACCAATGGATTTTTTTTAGGAATTCACATAAATCCTATTGGTGTATTTCATCCAAGCCTAATGCTTGATAACTCATAAAGAAAAGAATTATTTATGTACACTATCAATGAGAGAATTCATAGAAACAAGATCTTGTAATTATTCAAAAGTTACTTCCATGAAAATTAAAAGTGATTGAGAAACTCGTGGCCTTGTAAGGCATGAATTACAAGCTCAGTTAGGAGTGATAGATTATCTAGATGCTTGAGGGAACTTTTAGGTACAATCCCTCCAAGATTTGAATTCAAAAATCTCTATATATACACATATGAATAGTCGTGGATTAGAAGAGAGGATATAACTACATCTTGATGAGCTTCTGATCAAGTATCAAGCCACAAGTGACATTGTGCTCCTCCTTCCCAAGATTCATGTCTATTCATATCATGTACAATATGTGCAATATATATTGATTCTCAAGATACATCTTGGAGTTCTTCTCATCTTCTTCTATTAGTTCACATTCATGTTTTTAATCCAACTTCATTGATTAATTCCTCTATGCATAATTAATATTTTGCAGATATTTATGGTGTTATAGGTAGCTTGTTAAGTCTATTTTGCATAATACCAGTTTTCATCATCATTGATTCATTATTCTATGAGCTACATTCATTTCAAGTCAGCTAGGTATTTTAGAAGCTAATTCCTGAAATGTCAGGATGACACCCCTCTATTGCTAAATGAATTTCTCTCAGTATAGATCATCAAAATTCATCAAATTTGTTGCTTTAGATTCATTATCTATATAATTAGAATTGTGCAAAATATCTTTAGTTAATTCTCAGGAGGTTGTGAGCTCTAAGTGGATTTCCATAGTGCAACTCATCGAAAGATAGCAAGTTTTTCTTCATCTATTTTGTGTCAAGTAGTCTGTCTTGATGAATCAATTTGAGATTGATGCTCCAAAGCACTAGGATGTGCATCCTTATCAAGTGCAAGATGTCTACGCATCATCCGTGAAGCTATCTTTTGTAGGTGTAGAGCAGTTCTTTGCAACACTAGGCACATCTTTGGAGTGTATCAACCATCTCTCCTCACAATGGCATCAGGGCAAAGTTTAATTGATATGAGAGATGGATTTCTTTCCACCATTGACAAATTAGATAGAAACAACTACTCAGCTTGGTCTCTAGGGATGGAGGCCTACCTTCAAAGAAGAAATCTATTTGGATACATATCTGAAGATGAAGTCATGCCAACAATGAGAAGCAAAGGACAACCATCACATGAAGAACAAGAAAGGCTTACAACTTGGTGCCCAAAGGATGCACTAGCCAAGTCATACATCTTAAACTCAATGTTTGATTTTCTCTCATCCCATGTGAAAAAATGCAAGACCTCAAGAGAAACTTAGAAAGCTCTTGCTTTTTTCTTCTCTTTGAATACTAGAGCAAGGAAAACCAACTATGGATGGAGTTCACTACCTTGAAGAAAATTCCCAAGCAAAGTGTCACTCATTATGTCGCCAAAATGAAGGATATTTCTGGTGAGTTAGTATGCATTGGAGAAGTAATTGAAGAATGGGAAATAATAGGCAAATCAATGATGGAATCAAGGCTGATGACAAGTGTGAATCCTTCACAACTGCCATGGACCTATACATGGACATGCAAGTGATTGGCCTCAACATTCTTATGGGCCAACTCTTCACACATGAAGCAAAGACAAGCAAGAATGGTGAATCCTCAAGAGGTACTCAATCTTTTACCTTATACTCTAATAAAGTGAAAGCTAAGGATAAGTTAAAGTATATGAAGAATGAAGAGGAAGGTATCTCTTTCCAAGCCAACTTCATAGGTAGCCAAAAAGCTAGAGGTAGATGAAGAGGAGGAAAGCAAGGTGGCGGAGACCCCAAGCATCTCAACCTTGTAATATATATGGTTACTGTAATCATACCCCTAAAGAATGTTACAGGAACCCAAGGAGTCCAGAGGAAGAGGATTCAATAGAGGTGGCTATGGATCAACTAGAGGTAGATACAATGGAGGATACAATAACAGTTACTAGAACAATAATAACCATCAAAATGGATACAGAGGGAGAAAGTATTACAACAACTACACTGAAGATCAAAGTCAAGAAGACTCATTACTCCTCATGAACCTATCATTGAATCAGGGTAAAGATGATGATCATGTTTTTTATATTGACTCAAGATGCTCAAATCATGTATCAGGAAATGTAGCATTGCTCTCTGATTTAGAAGATCCAAAAAATAAACATGAAGTGCAGGCAAGTGATGATATAGGACATTCAATGGAGAAGATAGGTAATGTCAAGCCACCAATGGCAACATGAATCTTCTAAGGAAGGTTTTGTATATACCTACATTAACCAAAAACTTGATAAGTGTTGAAAAAATTATGGAGAAAGGATTGCAAGTTAGCTTTACAAGGCATGGAGCATATGTGCAAGACCCCAAGCAAGGATTTAGAAGGATTGTCAAAGGAGAGAAAACAAGAAGACTCTTCACCCTTGAAGTGGAGGAAACAAAGAACATAGCACTATTTAGCTATGGATCTCAAACACTCTCTGAATGGGAGGTATGGCATAAAAGGCTTGCTCCCATTGATGAGCGAACAAATTTGTAGGGATCAAAGTGTACTTGGATTGACCAACATCAGAAAACAACATATGATATACAAGTGTGGAGCTTTTCAATTTGGCAAAGACCATAGACAACCTTTCAATAGGAAAGGCTATATCCATCAGGAATTATTGGATCTTGTTCACACAGATGTGTGGGGTCCAAGCAAAGAACCTTCTATTTTAGGTTCAAAATACTATGTATCTTTTATTGAGTATTGTAGCAGATGGACAATTCTATACTTTATGAAGCATAAAGATGAAGTATTGAACTATTTAAAAAGCTATCTTAGTCTTTTACAAAATCAAATAGGTAGATGTCTGAAGAAGCTCAGATCAAATGGTGATGGAGAATACTTCTCAACTTAATTTGATGCCTTCCTACAAGAGGCATCAAAAGAGAGGTGACAACGAGATATACACCTGAGCTCAATGAAGTAAATTGAAGAAAGAACATAACAATAGTTGAAGCAGCTAGATCTATGTTTAATAAAAAAGTCTTACCCAATTATCTTTCGGGAGATACCGTATCAAAAACCACATACCTTGTAAATAGACTTCCATCAAAGTCTTTAGATGGTATAACTCCTATGAGGTATGGAATGGAAAACCATCTTGAACCTTAGATTCCATGTGAATCCTATATCTCATGATTGGTTTAGAATTAGGAGAAACCAATGCTTCCATTGCATCCGGGACGTGCCAAAACCCTAAATTCTGACATTCTGAGGTCTTGATCGATTTGCTGACATCATTCATGACATCATCAACTCGCAACGGCCTTGGGAACCGCCCTTGAAAACCTATATAGGTAAGGGCTGGCCACATTCATAATCAGTCTTGCCAATACTAGTCTTGGGAGCTCAAGGAGTCATGACCACCATGTAAGTACCCTTCAAGTTCCAGTTCTAGTTCTTGTCTTGTTTCTTGTTCTAGTCTAGTTCGTGGACATCCTATCTTGTCCCCTTGTAATCTTGTAGTACGAGATCCTGTCGAGTTTTTTCTTGTGTCTAGTTCATCTTGCAGACGGGAGTTCTTGTAATCTAGATATCTTGTCTCATAATTACGATCCCGGGTTGTGGAATCTCCTATATCATCTCTAGTCTAGTTTTCCGTACCTATTGGTCCAGGGTTGTGGGACATCTTGTATCGACTACATCTTCTTGTATTATTTTCCCTACATGGGTGTTCTTGTAATCATAAGTGTATATCCAAAATCTTGTCTACTGTAGTCGGAGAGCACAATCTAGTGCTCCCCTGCCATTTTCGCAAGACTAGCTTTTATCCAAGACCAGGCATCATGGAGAATGCTTATGAACAGATTGTAGCATCACTTCAGAGTCTCCAAGAACAAGTTGAGGACCTAACTTATCGACATACACAAGTCGAGATGGGACATCAAGTGCTTGTAGGTGCACTCCTCCAAGAATCACAAGAACGAATCGGGAGTCTTCAAGCAAATCAAGGGGGTATTCAAGTGAATCAACGACCTAGCACATCATTTATGAAGGAACCCAAGATTTTCATGCCAAAAAAGTTTGATAGGGATCACACAAAGTTTTGTGGATTTCTCCAGCAAGTTAAATTGTACATCCGTATGCAACCTAATAGATACTTTGATGAAGCATCCAAGGTCGTTTTTATTGGAACCTTGCTCTATGGCCAAGCATTATCATGGTTTTCCCCAATCTTGGAGAAGAACATGGCAGTACTTGAGGACTATGAGGGGTTTATTCGAGAACTCTCTGCCACATTTGGAGATGTAGATACAAGTCGAGTAGTAGAAACAAAACTTCAGAAGTTACATCAAGGTAACCGCCCTGCCTCTACCTATGCATCTGAATTTAGGCACTTGATATGTGATCTTACTTGACATGAAGATTATTTCATAAGACAATTTAGATGGGGTTTAAGACATGATGTGAAGGACCTTTTGCTCATGATGCTTGAGGTTAAAACATTGAATGAATATATCATGCAAGCTATTCAATGTGATCACCAAAGTTTTAAAAGGAAACAAGAAAAACAAGTAGAAAGAAGACCTCGCCAATGGAAACCTTTCCAACCCACCACTAAAGATGAGTCTATGCCTTAACCTATGCAAATAGATGTAACTAGGTTCCAACCTCTAACACAAGAAGAGAAATAGAGAAGGAGAGTTAATAAGTTATGTTTCTACTGTGGAAACCCTGGACATATTGCTGTTTATTGTCCAAACAAGAGAACAAACTCCAGAGTCGCAACCACCCTTGTAGAGTAGGGAAACCAGGAAGTCAGGTTGTAAAAGAGACCTTGCAACCAGACCATGATATAAGAAAGGGTCTCATAATTGCAACTACACCCATAAAAACATGTCTTGCACCTGTCAAGCTAATCATGCCCAAGAAGACCCTTTCCCTTACAACCCTAGTAGATTCAAGAGCCTCCTCATGTTTCATCGATGAAGGATTGGTTAAGAAACATGCAATTGTGTACTTCGGAAGAACAAACCAGTAGTGGCTGAAGTAGTAGATGGACGATCTCTAGCATCTGGGAATATAACCATGGAAACCACACCATTAAGAGTACACCTTGGTGACCATGAATCCCACATATGTTTCAATGTAATATCGAGCCCAATACATCTAGTTATCATTGGAATGCCCTGTTTAAAGAAGCATAATCCAGACATTAATTGTGAAAAAAATAAAATCACCTGTCGAGATATCCAGGAGAACCCAACCTATGTCAGAGCCAAAGCCTTCATACATGCAGTAAGGAAGGAACCTACATATATGATCTATGCCATACCAGCTCAAGAATCCAAGAAAGATGATCTAGTATAACTACCCAATCAGTACAAGGGCTTTGAAGATGTTTTTGAAAAGAAGAATGCAGATATCCTCCCAGAGCATAGACCTTATGATTGCCCCATAGATCTTCACGAGGGAGCAGAACCACCCTTTGGACCAATCTACAGATTATCCCTAGAGGAACTTACAGAACTACACAAGAACATTGATGAGAATCTAGCAAAGGGGTTTATCAAACACTCGAAGTCTCCAGCAGGAGCTCCTATTTTATTTGTAAAGAAGAAGGATGGGACTCTCCGGATGCCTCGAGATATTCTAGAATCTAGGACATGCTCGACTTCAAATTCTTCATGATCATCAATCTCGATAGGTGGTGAAGGACTAGATCTCTCCCCCCTCAATGGTGAAATCTGATATGGTTCCAACATGGATACATGGAAAACTGGATGTATTCTCATGGTTCTGGGTAGCTGGAGCTTGAAGGTGATTGGATTGATCTTGGCCAAGATGGTGAATGGACCAAATCTTTGATGATCTAACTTTGCACAGGGCCTTGAAGTTTGCAAATTGTTTCTAAGTAACCATACTTTATCCCTAATTTGATACGATGGATTCTGGACACGATGTTGATCTGCATGGTACTTGTATTGTTCTTGAGCTTTATGGATCTCTTCCTTGAGTTCTTTGTGAATGTCCATCAGGTACTGGGCCTTGTCTCTGGCAGCTGGGTTCTTGACATGATTTGAGAGTTGTACATCCATTCTTGGATGTTGTCCATAGTTTCCAAAGAAAGGTGAGTTTGCTTAGTCCAATCATTTTGGTGATAGTTGCTAGTGCAACGGAGGTATTGCTCTAGGACTTGATTCACCCATTCTGTTTGTCCATCATTTTGTGGATGATTTGTTGTAGATAGTTTAACTTGAACATCAAGGAGCTTGCAAAGACTATTCCAAAAGCTGGATATGAACTGTAGACCTCGATCACTGACAATATCATCAGGCAATCCATGGAGCCTAAAGATGTATCTGAGAAAAAGTCTAGCAGTGGCTCCACCTATGATTGCCTTTGTAGTTAAAATGAAGTGTGCCATCTTTGTAAATCTATCCACAATAACAAGAATGGCATCATACTTATCTGACTTTGGTAGATCTGTGATGAAATCCATAGAAAATGAAGCCCATGGCCTCTCTAGAATAGGTAAAGGTTGCAAGAGGCCATGAGGTTTATATCGCGGTACCTTAGATCTATTGCAAGTGTCATAGGTTCGAATATATTCTTTGACTTTCTTCCATATTTGAGGCTACCAAAAATCCCTTGATATGAGTTCTATTGTTTTATTTACTCCAAAATGTCATGCTGCAAGGTTGTCATTAAGTTGTTGAATTACTTGGATCCTGGGTTTTCCTAGAGGGACATACAATAGGTTCCTATAGAATAGTAATCCGTCCTTTTCCTTAAATTCATTTACTTCTTGGAATTTTCCTTCTTGAGCTTTCTATTTAACATTACTAAATAATTCATCTTGTGGTAGATTCTCACGGATCAAATGATTCAAGGCTGAATCTTCATGATGGGTTGAAGAGATAGCTGCTAACTAGAGATGCTCAGGCTTGAGTAATACACTCTCTTGTTGATCAAAGGCCTCTTCACCCTTCTTTGGTGCAAGGTAAGATCTTCTCGACAAGGCATCTGACTGACATTGCTGACGTCCTGGACGGTATGTGATGACAAAATCGAATCTGGATAGAAAGTTACTTCATTGAGATTTCCTTCTATTGAGGATGTAGGTGTTCATGAAATACTCTAGGATCTTATGATCTGTATATACAGTAATTTTATGCGTTGCTCCTTCTAGATGGTGACACCAGGTATCAAACGCATCTACTATGGCAACAAGTTCTTTATCATGAATTTCATAATTAATTTATGGAGGAGAAAATTTCCTTGAATTATATGCAACTGGATGTAGGAAGGAAACTAATGCAGTGGGGACTGGGTGTGCGATGCGGATGCGGAGTCGACGGAAATAGGAGGGGAAGGTGGTAAGCGTGTGTGCTGAGGGGGTGGTGGGGCTATCTGGTCCACATGAGGACTAGGGTGTGCTGTGTTGGGGGAGTAGGTGGAAGTCCTAAGGCGAACCCAACGAGTGGACGGGGTGGAGGAAGTAGGAGGGGGTAGGCTAGTGGGCGAGGGTGAGGCGAGGTCATGCCCATGTAGAGGAGGGGGGCGACTTGGTGGGGGAGCAGAGGGTGTTGGTGTGACCTGACATGGCAAGTGGTAGAGCCAAGCAAGGATGGGGGCGGAGTAGACGGAAAAAGATTTGGAACCGCACGGTAGGGCCTCGTGTAAGCATGAGCATCATAGCTGGAATGAACCATACATGAGGAATGCATAGGGTTAGGGTCTCCCATGGACAAAGCGGTATAGTGGATCGGCTATACGCATGTCACTAAGGGGCTGGTGGGAAGAAGGGCTATGGAAAAGGAAATGGAACGTGAAAGCACGCAACCGCTGCACCATCCTGGGGATGCTATGGGTACGCAAAACATGCGAGTGCAAAAGGTGATAGTCTCTTCTTTAGAGAGACCGAAATAAAGGAATGGAGGTGGCCGATATGTGGTCAAGGAAGAACCAATACCGGCTGCAATGGATTGGGGGATAGAGTCCCTGAAGGGAAATGGGAGAATGAAGTGAGTGCCGAATAAACATTCTCACCCTTAGGCGCCGGCCACATGATCGAAGCCAGATGATGAATACCCTCTTGTAGTAGTTAATCCTCATTGAAGAGATCAGTAGGGAGGACTCAGGAAGGGCGAGGTGAAGGCATAGGTGAAGGGATGTAGATGGAATCGAGAAATCTATAGTCGTTAATAAAGCTTGATGGTAGGAGGCTGAGCGTGACTCACTCATGACAGGCATAGAAAGGGAAGGCGGAATGGTAGGGCGAACTATGGAGGGTTTTGAGAAGGGGAGACCAGGCACAGGACATGAAGGACTAGAGAGGGATGAGTCTAATAGTGAATGGCCGAAAAAGGTTGGGGCTATGGGACGTGGGGAGGCAATGGGCAAGTGGGTCGGGGCTGGAAGATGTGCGTGTGGTCCAGGGTGGGTATGAAATACCTGGGAATCCATCTGAGGAAGACCTAGGGTAGAGGGAGGTAGATCCGAATACTCCTCGGTAGCCCTCGAGGAAGCCTGTTGGGGAACTAAATAAGCCATGCTGCTACACAGATATGAATAGCAATACAAACTAACACTGCAATCACGAATATAGCAACCATCAAAATGAGGGGGAGGAAATGGGGAAGGTGGGAAATAGATAGCCAAGGGATGGACATGATCAAGAGAGCTCAAATGTGATAGAATGTAATCAAGACCTAAAGTTCATGAATGCATATAGTTCAGGTTAGAAACAATTCGAAAATGAGAATGAAGCCAAAAAGACCGCAAAATCGTAATCTACACTGTGAAAGACCCTAAAAACGACCTAAAAATTGCAACAATTGGAGATCGCTAGAGGCAGGAATGAGTAAAAGAAGGAAAAATAACAAAATCAATAATAAAATTAAATATATTAAGAAATAAAGAAATAAATAAATAAATAAGAAAAAAAAAGTAAATAAATAAAAAAAATAAAAACTAACCTGGAAGAAACTCTACGTGCAAGATGCTATAACACTAAAATTGCTTATGTTTAGAATTGGGGGACTGGGGGTGGGTGGTGAGTGAGGGGGAGAGGGTTGGCGGGGGAATGGTAGGGGGTGGGCAGGGGGGTGGAGGGGGGGGGGGTCGGGGGCATCGGGGGGTGGGTGGGGGTGGGGGGTGGCTTGGTGGGGGTGGGGGGTTGGTGGGGGGATGGCAGTGGGGTGGGTGGGGGAGGTTAGGGGAGGGTGAGGGGTGGGTGGGGGAGGTTAGGGGAGGGTGAGGGGTGGGTGGGGGATGGCAAGGGGGTGGCCGGGGGGGGGGGGGGGGGGGGGGGCAATCAGGGGATGGTGGGGGGTGGGTGGGGGGATGGGGGGGTAGTGGTTGGGGGGGCATGGGATGGTCAGTTTTTTTTTAAATTTTTTTTTTCATAACGTGATCATTCAATTAGCATTTAGATCGAGAAATGGATACATTGTCACCAGAACTGAAAGGTTTCCTTGTGGAAAATGCCATTCTCAGGGACTCCAATAATACATGCTCTAAAGATAGTTTACTAGCAAGCTTCCAATATTTGGATAAGAGAGCATTGGAACTAAACAAGTGATGTAACCATCTCTATAAATTTGGACACCCAATGTGATTTCTACATCTGTGAGTTGACTGTGCTTGCAAATGGTCGATTGGTTTGAAGGAGAGCATCTTAAGTAGTGCTCCAAAGTCTACCATAGCACGCTAATGTCCTAGGAGCATAGATTGACGTTTCTTGGGGGGGTTGGGGGGCGGGGGAAAAGAAGGGTGCAAAGTGGGTGGAATTTGAGAGGGGAGGTTGGGGCTTGAGAGAGGGGGGAATGGAGTTCCTTTCTTTTATCAAGATATGTTTTGCTTTATACAAGTACATGAACAAATCCTCCAAGGGATCCAATATTGATAAAATAGAGAAAACATCAACAATATAGTGATTTAAAGGTCTATTTACAACCTTGCCAGATATTACATTCTAGGTGGTTTAGATCTGTTTCTATCATGTTGTTTTATGGTAGGCCTTAAGCCTAGATATATAGACGAGTGGTAGTACTGCTCCTTCCAGAGTCTCTAACTCCACTGCACCCCAATTTAGCATCGTCTTAATTCGATAAGGTCCTTTCTAGTGTGGATACCATTTTCCCTTTACTTGTGTGTGGATTTGAGGTCTATAGAGAAGAACTAACATGCTTTTTTGTAAGTTATTGCTCCACAGATTCCGATCATGTGCCTCTTTCCTTTTCATTTGAGTCTCTACTAATTGTTTTGCAGCATGTAGACGTATCTCTTCTTTGTAAGCTAATCTGTACGCACATAGGGTACCTTGATAAGCTATGCCCCAAGAAGCAAGCTATAAGATACATTCCTTCCTTAACATGGCATTTAATACCTTCTTGGTGGATTCTGCCTATCCATTAGCTCTTGGATAATAGGCACAAGAGGTCCTATGTAGAATTTTGTATCTGTTGAAAATTTCATGTAGGACCTTGTTCAAAAAATGAGTACCTTGGTCTATACAGGTTTCAAGGGGGCATCCAAATCAGCAAATGAAGTTACTATAAATGAAATTAGCAACAGTTTGAGCGGTGTAGTTCGGGGAGGCAATAGCTTCAGCCCATTTTCTTGCATAATCAGTAGGGATCAATAGATATTTTTCTCTCTTTGGAACTGACGCAGCATAGATGGGCCCAATGAAATCGAGCCCCCACTTCTCAAATGGTTCCCAATACCTTTGAGAGATATCACATGCTTTTCCCCATTCTTCTGCATCTTTGAATAATGTAGGCCACCATAATCCATTCTCAAGGATTCTGTGGCTCATAATATGTCCTAGAAGGTGCCCACCACCTGTTCCTTCATGTGTAGATTTAAGGACTTCCCTCACTTCTTCTTCTTCCATGCACTTTCTAAGCCTGTTATCTTTTCCCTGTCTATATAATTTTCCCTCACTGAAGGTCAAAAGTCTGCTTTTGATTAGCAATCTCTTTCTTTTCACAACACGCCTTCTCTGGATACAATCCAATTTTAATAAAATTCTTGATGTCATCATAGCCTTGAGCTTGTACAGTGAATAGATTAGCATCTCGAAAATCATCATTTACTCCAATTGCTTGATCCATGATGTTGATCGTAAGTCCATAACTCTTTCCTTTTATTGGTTGGCTCCATCAACAAAAGGGATTTTGTGCTCTCCATAATTATCAGACACTCCTTCTAAGTCTTTATAATGCCACACAAAAAGATCTACATAGTATGACAAGAAAGATTTTACCTTTTCAAGTAGCTCTGGCTGGCTCCACAACCAAGTGGCCACCAAAACTGGATGATTATTCTCCTGAGTGCCTAATTGTACTTCTTTGACTGGGTTTCTTTCTACCATGGTATCTACATGCTCCTCTCCAACCTTGTTGTCTTCCAGGAGCTTTTCCTGCATATTTGCATAAAGGAGGAGTGTTCTAGATCTCAACGTATTCCTCTTTGTCCTACATCCATCGTGTAGAGATTTCTTGAATTGGCAAAGAACATTCCTCACTAGTATGTTTTACCTTGTCTTTAACTTCAGTAACTTCCTTCTCTGTTGTTGTTGCATCCTCCTCCAAGTTGTGTTTCAGGGGTGTCTTCCTCCCCCTTCTATGCTCTATGATGGATTCTCCCAATCCATCAACCTAAAATTTATCCTCATTTCCATCATAACATTCATCTATGCAAGAATTATCTAGAAAAACTCCAAAACGAGAGGAAGAGTTGCCTGCTTGCAGCCAATTCAAAATGTCTTCTTCCTCCTCAAACTCTACTTGTGGTTGGTCCTCCATTTCTTGTTCCATGCAAATGCCAACTGATTGCATCATGCTGGTGTTCCCTTGATGATCAGGACCCTCCTTTAAATATACCTGTGTGAGTTCCTCCCCTTTCTTTTGTACCCACATAGTGTCTTTACCCCAGTCATGAATGACACTTGCATGCCTCAACCATGGTCTTCCAATCAAGAGGGGAAATCACCCCTCTACCTGGGGTAGTCTTAATACCACAAAATCCAAAATTAAGATATTACCTTGTACTTCCAGTGGAACTTTTCGGATCAGCCCCATTCGCCTTACTTTGCGTTGATCGGCAAAGTAAAGGTGAAGTGGGCTGGTCTAGATGGACGTAGGCTAAGATTCTCCATGGTATGCTCAGGAATCAAATTTATGCCAGACCCATCATCCACAATGAAGCCTTGTAGCTTTAATCCTTTAATTGTTAGTGTCAGTCTAGGACTCTTATAGTCGCTGAGAGGTGCTTCTTCTACATCCTTCCCTTGGCCTAATGCAGTAGTCTTGGCCACCAAGGTGGATGAGGAAGCCTCATCATTAATCTATAGTACTTCAGTCCTGAATTTTGCATCCCCCCTTAAAGAATAACAGAAATACCTCTACACCTTGCAACCAACTTTCTGCAATTTTACCCTTTGTGAACAATTAATTGTGCACTACCTATGCACCTTGACACCCGACTTTGAACACTTGACTTCACCCATGTTGACCTTTGACCTTGAACATGTTGACTTTGATTGGTTTGAATTTGATGGATTTGACTTTGACCTTTTGACTTTGATTGTAGTTGACTTTGACTGTGGTTGACTTTGACCAATATGACTTTGATGGGCTCAACACTATTGTGCTTAGAGAACTGTTCAGAACATTGAACAGGTGTAGGAACAAAAATAGGAAGTTTTCTACTCTTGGATCAACTCTTACCTATCTATTTTGATTCACCTTTTTGAGAGTGAGCTTCTAAGGTACATAGGGTGTCTAATACATCCTTTGGAAAGATAAAAGGGCCAACTACATATCTCTAGATTTCATTTCTCTGGTATAGTGCAAAGTTTCAGCAGCACCACTTCATCTTCATCAAGTACAAATCCATCTTCACAGTGGTATCAGAGCAAGGTTGGACAACATGGCACATGGATTCCCTTGATCAATTGATAAATTGGTAGAGGAAACTACTCAGCCTCATCTTCAAGGATGCACATTTATCTTCAAGGCACGAATCTATATGGTTATATAGCCCGAGATGAAGTTATGCCAAGTTTCAGGAATAAAGGTGAACCTAGACAAGAAGAGCAAGAAAGATTGAGCACATGGTGCTCCAAGGATGCACTTGCAAGGTCTTATCTCCTCAACTCTATCTCTGATTTTTTGTTGCCTCACATTAGACGTTGTAAAACATCATAGGAAGTGTGGAATGCACTTGAGGCCTTCTTCTCTTCAAGCACAAAGGCCAGAAAGAACCAACTATGGTTGGACTTCACAACACTCAAGAAATCTTCAGCAAAATGTGCCTGATTTTATCACAAAGATCAAAGATAATGATGATCAGCTAGGAAGCATTGGAGATGTGATAGATGAAGAACAAATTGTAAGGCAAGTCATCAATGGTGTGAAGGCAAATGGAAAGTGGGAAGCCTTTACAACAGTAGTGGATCTATACATGGATATGCATGTACCAGATTTCAATACACTTATGGGACAACTACTTACTCAAGAGGCCAAGCTCATGAATAATGGAGAAGGTTCCAAAGGTAATCAATCTTCTGCTTTGTATATTGATAAAGATTAATCGAAAGACAACAAAGAGAAAGGAAAGAAAATGGATGATGAGGCAGGTACACACTAAGATAACTATGCAGGTAGAGGAAGACATGGTAGAGGTAGAGGTAGAGGAGGAAGACAAGGGAGGGGGAGACCCCAAGACTCTAATCCTTGTTCTATTTGTGGATTAGCTAATCACACAATTGAGAATTTCTTTAGGAACTCCAAGAATCAAAGTGGTAGAGGCTACAACATAGGAGGTTATTGCTACTCAAGAGGAAGGTTCAACAATTTCCATGGAAACCACAACAACTACAAAAATTCAACCTACCAAGGAGGATACAAAGGGAGAAGAGGTTACAACAATTACATAGAAGATTCAAATCAAGAAGACTCTCTACATCTCATGAATATGACAATGTCAAAAGGTAAATCTCATAAGCATGTTTTCTACATAGATTCAGGTTGCCCAAATCATGTGGCAGGAAATATGGCCCTCCTATCAAATTTAAAGATCCAAGGAACAAGCATGAAGTGCAAACAAGTGATGATACAAGGCATCTCATGGAGAAGATAGGAAATGTAAAAGAACCTGATGGAAACATCAACGTACTTAGAAAGGTACTCTATGTCCCCACCATCACAAAGAACTGGTTAAGTATAGGAGAGATTGTGGAGAAAGGAATACAAGTAAGGTTCATAAGAGGAGGAGCATTTGTTGAAGATCCAATTCAAGGATTCAGGAGGACTACAAAGGGTGAAACTACAAGTAGATTATTTACATTTGAATTGGAAGACACTAGGAACATTGCTCTCTTTAATTATGGTAGTGAGACATTCACAAAATTGGAAGTATAGCACAAAAGGTTAGCACATATTGGTGAAAGATCATTAAAGAAAATTTGCAAGGATTAAAGAGGACTTGGACTCCCTAATCTGTCAAAGCAACACATGATTTATAAGTCTAGTGGATGTCAATCGTGAAAGTCTTACAGGTTACTATTCATGAAGAAAGGATATATGCATGGAGTTCTCTCCGACTTGGTTCATACAGATGTATGGGGACCTAGCAAGGATGCGTGAATATCTGGATCAAGGTATTGTGTCTCCTTCATTGATGATTGCAGTAGATGGACTATACTATACTTTATGAAACACAAGGATGAAGTCTTTTCATGCTTCAAAAGATATTTAGCTCTTGTGGGGAACCAAATAGGTAAAACACTAAAAAGGCTAAGGTCAAATGGAGGGGGAGAGTACCTCTCCCATGAATTTCACTACTTTCTTCAAGATAGGGGAATCAAGAGAGAGATTACTACAAGGTACACTCTTGAGCAAAATGGAGTGGCACGGAGAAGGAATAGGACAATTCTTGAAGTTGCAAGGTCTATGTTAAACGAAAAACATTTACTTAACTATTTATAGGCTGAGGCTGTATCTAGAGCCACTTATTTGATTGAGATGTTAACTTCAAAATCACTTGATGGCATGACACCATATGAGGCTTGGAATGGAAGAAGACCAAGCTTGGATCATTGTAAGATTTTTGGATGTATTGCTTATGCTCATGTTCCTTCATAGGTTAGAGGAAAGATGGATCCAAAAATTGAAAGATGTGTGTTCACTTGATATGAAAACAACCAAGAAGGCTACCTGCTATACAACCCAACAACCAAAGGATTCTTGGTGAGTAGAGATGTAGCATTTAATGAGAATAGTTCGGTATGAAGGCTCATACAGTAAGATCAAATTACCTTATGATCTTGAAGAAGATTTTCCAAATCTTGTCAAGGATAACACTTCTAAAGTTGAAGAACAGGATACCTCAAAAGATGATGAAGCAACTCAATTTGAAAAACTCAAAATGTGGAAGTCTAAAGGTAAATATAAAATGCAAGAACTTGGATAAGAGGCAGAATCAACACATCATGGCCTAAGAAGGTCCATGAGGGAGAAAAGAAAACCACAGAGGTATGGGTTTGATACTTCTATAGTTACTAAACATTCAATCTATCTAGCACAAGACATAAATAATGAGGAACCCTCAACATTTGAGGAAGCAAAGAAGAAATCAGAGTGGAGGCATGCAATGGAAGAAGAAATTGAATCTCTTGAGGAAAATAACACTTGGAAATTAGTTCCCATGTCTTCATCAATGAAAGTGATAGGCTCAAGATGGATCTACAAATTGAAAAAGAACTCATATGGCTCCATTAACAGGTATAAGGCAAGGCTTGTGGCAAAAGGCTTTGCATAGACTCAAAGAATTGATTATGAAGAGAACTTCTCTCTTGTGGAAAAGATGCCTACAATTAGAGTCCTACCTAGTATTGCATCTTCCAAGAATTGGAAGATACTTCAATTGGATGTAAAAAATGCATTTCTTAATGGATGGATAATAGAAGAGGTGCATATGGCACAACCACCTCGTTTTGAAAATCAAGTACATCCTAATTATGTTTGTAAGCTTAATAAAGCTCTATATGGACTCAAACAAGCCCCAAGGGCTTGGAATCACAGGCTTGTTTCATTCTTGTAGGATAAAGGATTTCAGTCTAGCAAGGCAGATCCATCACTCTCCATCAAAAAGAGTAATTCTGAAGTCATCTAGTTGTGCATGTATGTGGATGATATTATACTTACAGGAAATGATACAGATGGGATAAAGAAGATCAAGGAGCACATGCAAGAAGAGTTGGGTTCACTCACATACTTCCAAGGATTGGAAGTAGTATACAGTGATCATGGTCTATTCCTTACTCAAAGGAAATACATTAAAGACTTGTTGATAAAGTTCAAGATGCAAGATTGCAAGATAACAAGTACTCCAATGGAGGTTAATCATAAATTGAGATCACATGAAGTTGAACTCATAGAAGATATCACACGTTCTCAAAGTCTTCTAGGTAGTTTGAACTATGCTACATTGACAAGGGTAGATATATGTTATAGTGTGAGTGTGCTAAGTCAATTTATGCGCACACCCAGGAAACCTCACATGGATGTTGCCAAGAGGATACTCAGATATCTCAAAGGGACCATGAATGAAGGATTATACTATCCTTATGTATCTAATTTAAATCTAAATTTGCTCTCTAATGTAGATTGGGCTCGTTCCAAGAAGGATACTAGAATCACCTTAGGATATCTTACCGTTGTAGGGTCAAAACTTGTCTCATGGTCATCTAAGAAGCAACCCAAAATTTCTATCTCCTCCACACAAGCTGAATACAAAGGTCTTGCTATAGCCACTCAAGAAGCAATGTGGATGAAGACACTATTGACAAATCTTGGATTCGAGATTGGAACTCCAAGTATTTTTGGTGACAACATGAGTTCCATTCACTTGGCTGCCAATCCAATTTTTCATGCAAGGTCTAAACATATTGAAGTACATTACCACTATGTGAGAGAGAAGATTGTGAGCAAGGAGATTCAGCTATCATATGTGTCAACTCATCAACAATGTGCAGACATTTTAACCAAAGCATTACATGGCACAAAACTCAGCAAGTTCAAAGGTATGATTGGTTTGCAGGTAATCTTGGAAGATTGAAGTACTCAAGCTTACTTGACTTGAGGGGGAATAATTGGAACAAGTTCATGGCAAGTCTAAGTAGTGGCCTGAGTCTTCAAATGTCATAAAACCTTATGCTATATTAGAAGCAAATGCTAAATCTTTGAAGAGTTCACTTATGAACCTACTCTTGTAAATCCTTGAGTATGTGTTGATATAAAAGTGAAGGAATCAAAAGTGGTTGAATCCACTTGATGATAAGGGAAAGAAAAGACACAAACACATGTTTGATTTAGTGGAGAATCAATCACTGAGAATTTGGAAAAGTGGTTTAGGTGAGCAAGTTTCAAATTCAAACCTTGGCTCCAAAAATGATTATAAAAAGGGGATAAAAAGACCCGTGTATTATCTTGAGCCTATGACATCACTTTGAGTGAGTTTTATTGTGAGGAGAGAGCTCATCACATAGCTCATTCACCTCTCACATGTTGAGCAATGTACGATTTCCAGTGACATTGTATTTTTACATGTTTTAATACATATATGATCATTATATTCTCATTTTACTTTTTTGGTACTCCATCAGAATAGTGATTTTTTGGGAGCTTGTTCTTAGTGTGTAGTTGACCATTTTCCATGATTTAAAGCATGATAGAATCAATATACTGTGTATTATGATCGTACAAAGTTTCATTAGCACGACTTCTAGGAATCATTAGATATCTTTGCTCATTGGTCAGATGGCTATTGCAGCCCGTGAATGTCAGGATGGAGCTATGACTTGCTAAACTCTCTTCTTTGCATGTGGTCCATCGTTTTTGATGAAGTCACTCATGATTGTCAGCTTACTATGGTAATTAAAGTTCCCCAAAAGGAATTAAGCCAATTGTTGTTGTGCTTAGAGAAGTGTTCAAAACACTAAACAGGTGTAGGAACAAAAATAGAAAGTTTTTAACACTTAGATCAACTCTTACCTATCTGTTTTGATTCACATTTTTGAGAGTGATCTTCCAAGGTACATAGGGTGTCTAATACATCCTTTGGAAAGCTCAAAGGGTCCCCTACATATCGTTGGAGTTCATTTGGCTCGTGTTGTGCAAAGTTTCTACAACACCACTTCATCTTCATTGAGTACAAATCAATCTTCACAATACATACATACCCACACTTACACATAAATACACACACACATACATGCATGCACATCCACATATATACATGCACACACATACATACTAAATACATACTAACATATACATATAAACACACACATATCCATGCATACACATACAAATATACATAGAATTACACATACATACATACACTTACATATACATACATACATACATACATACGCATACATGTATACATATACACATATGCATACACTTACACATACACACATATCCACATACAAATATATGCATACACATACACATATGCATATACTTACACATACATACATAGCCACACATACACATTCATACACACACACACATACATAGCCACACATATGCATTCGTACACACACACACACATACACATATACATACACTTACACATACATACATACAATTATACATATACACACATACAAAAACATACTAAAACATATACATACACACGCATACATACTAAATAGATGCACACATACACATACACATACACACAAATACATAGAGACATATACATACACTTACACATACATACATACTGCACTTACACATACACACACACATACATGCACATGTACATACCCACACATACATGTACATACACACATACATGCATACACATACAAACACACAAAAACACATACACATAATCCTAGAGACACACATACATAACACAAAAACATATACATACACATATGTACATACATATGTACACTTACAAATACATACATACACATACCCACACATATAGATACACAAACATACATAATAAATAAATGCATACATATAGATATACACACATACAACCACATATACAGACATACAAACACACCTTATACATTTATAGTTTTGTATGTGTATTTACATGTGATAATGTCTATTTGTGTATATGTCAATATGTGTGCATGTGTTAATGTGTATATGTAAATGTGTATGTACCTTAATAATCAGATTATTAATATCTAGTACCTTTATTTTCTACACAATTAGATTCTCATCAATCAGAGGGAATTCCACCACCATCTCCTAACCATTCAAGGACAATTTATTATAATTATATCAAATTTTTAATTCTAGTATTTGATAGATACATACATCATTAGGGCGAAAAACGGTCGAAAAGGGGCTGTTTGCTAATGAGAGATTAAGGAAATTGACAAATAGCGTCTTTCCACGTGTACAAGAATATAACATTGCTGTCTCTTTTAACCGTATGGAGAATTTCTTTTTTTAATACAATTTTCTTTCAAAGCATTGCTAAAGTGATGAAGAGTCTCGTATTCAGTGTACAATTTTTCGGTTTGATGCAAAAAAAGATACTTTTGCACACTACAAAAAAGCATATTCTCGAATTTCCAAGAAGGAATTGATTTTTAAAGATACGAAATATTTTTGGGTTCACAAAATGTCATGATCATTCAACGACAGGGTTAACATCAAATCAAAAGTTTCCACGTGTACAAAGCCTTTTTTTCTATAAATACTGCCAAAATTTGTGAGCGTCGGTTTCTCGCTTTGAACATTCTTCTTCTCCTAAGTTCAAATGGCTTCTTCTTCTCGTCGTCCTTCCAATCGCGTAACTTCATGTGAGGTTTACAACAGAAGAGAGGATTCTTTGTGGAAACCTCTTTCCGTGAAAGTAAATGACTGGGTAACTATGCTTCCTAGCTGTAGAGGTACCCATAAAGTCAAGCGTGCCAAAAGAGACAACACAAGAAACCATTGGAAGGGACGTATTCTCAGTTTCAAATTGAAGAGATGCGGTTGGTTTGCACGAGTACAACATGTGTACACCGCTAAGGATCTTGTTCTAGAAAATCATCTGCAATTCCCTTCGTACTGTAAGTGAAGTTTGACAATGCTCTTCTATCATTCTAGTTGATTTTGTATAATTAAACATATGTTTTTGTACTGCAGATATCTTTCCTTCCAATATTGTGGAATGGCAACCTGTTGAATGTTTAACAGGAACATTCAGAGTTCTTCATAAGGAATATGCAGAACTCATGTATGCAGAGAAATCTGTTCAATTTTTCAATAGCATAGAGTTATTTGTCTATTATGCAGATTATCAAGTGCCGTCAGGGAGGAGTTCTTATGGAATTCTTGTACATGTACCTAGTCCCTTGCATCTCTTCATTAGATTGGGATGCTCCTGATCATTCAACAGTTTCAAGTTTTCTTTGCAAAATTAAATTTGACATCCAGAAGGCAATGTCAGCAGGCCGAATTTCCAAAAGGATAAAGATTCAATGGTTTTTGCCTATTCATGTCTTTGTAGCATGCTTTAAAAACATGTTATTACAGAAAACAAAAACAATGTGGTTGAATAGGAGAGTCTCTATTTCAGAGATTGATGATGTTTTAGGTAGGGAATGGGATAGCAAAGAAGTTCAAAAGCTAGGTGACATTATTTTATGTAAAGTTAGTCCCAATTCTCTTTCAATCTCATATCAAGTATGTCGACAATCTCTGGTTCTAGGATATGACTATAGAAGGTGGAAAAAAAAGCTTGGACTTTGGATAGCCTTGGACTCAGAGGAGAGCTGTCCAGAATTTGAGTTAGAAGTATTGATTCATCCAGATTTTCAATCAAGGAAAATAATTGTCACTGCAAATTGGAATCTCAGAAATGTAAGGGATCTTCTAGAATACCTTGATGAGGTATCGTCTCAGTGTAGATTCTCAATTGATGATGCAATAGTTAACATTAGATCAGAGAAATCATTATCTTGCATAAGCTGCCTGCCACCAAGGGTGATTAAGTTCCAACCTTTAAGATTGTAACAAGTTAACCCTGACATTCTTACATAATGTATCTTCATCTAATAGAAGCTTCTATTGATACTTCCATTGAATTTTCTTCGCAGGATGGTTACAAACAATGTGTGTTAAATTATTAATTTTAAATGTCTTAGATATTTTTTAGGTCCTTAATTTCATATTTCCATTGATTTTTTTTTGCAAGAGTGAATTGATGACTACAATTATCCCCCTTCATCTAAACTCATATTGGCATTTATTTGTTTAATCTTAACATTCTGATGAGGTTCCAACTAAGAAATAATTATACAGGAACTTGCATAAGTTAATTCTAGATGAAGAAGAGATCTAGAATTCAATATCTAATTTCAATTTAATAATTATATTCTATCAAAGGTGCACATTAGTCTCAGTTAAATAATTTGATTCTATCCAACTTTTCTGTCCTCAAGTAATGCAAGAGAAATTATCATGGTACACGTAGCAAGTAATATAAGAGAGTGTGGAGAACCTGGTGCAAATTCCAATCCAAGGTTTGGTATTTCAATATTAGAAGAGCATGTCTTAAGGCATAAAACAAAGGAGACGAGATAAGTGAAGACGACAGATGCAAGCGACTAGTGCAATCTGAAATTGTAGGATGGCCCTTATCGCTTAGATCGGTCGTGTTAGCAAACTATCGCGAGAGACTTCAAGAACTGACCTTGCGTAAAGATTTGACTCACGAGTTTAAAAACAACTAGCAACAACGATGAAATAGATAATACGACCGATGCAAGCAATAGGGGCAATCCAAGATTCTCCGATTCCCCGTATCACTTGTATCGGTCGTGTCCTCTTAATTCTTTATGTCCTTTAACTTCTCCAATTTAAGCACTTTCCAACAGGAATGAAGTAAGAAACCCACAATTCATTCATAATTGTGACATTAATAAACTTAATTGGACCATCCAATGAACTTTTGTTTAACTCTCAAGAGGTGCAATACAACTGTGACCATCTTCCAGATGAAGATTGGCATAACTACATACAATTTGTACATAAATAAATCTTCCAACCTTGGTTGGTTTTACAATTGATTTCAATCTAAGACTCAAAAATTGATTTAACCCTTTCTATCCTTTTTAGGGCCCTGCTTTCTCTATTGCTTCTGTCCCTTTTTGGAGCTTTCAGCTTGACTCTTTTTGTTGTTCCCATGCTTTAGTGGGGAGTGAAGAGGAAGCCCTTTCTTTTTATCTTTATACTGTTTTTTATCAGGTGGAGGGGGTGGAGGTGAGTCTGGATCATATGGGCAGATTGCATGTTTCATGATACTATTTATTGCTCTCTCTCTGATCAAGATGATCCATGCATCTGGGTAGTCTGATAAATTCAATTCAGGACTGTGGAACCTTCTTTCCAAGAATCTTACAGCATTTGCAATCACTCTCCAGCCACATGATGTTGAGTCTCTCTGCAATGGCACATGAATTTGGCTGTATCCAAATTGCTTTTGTTCATTCATTTTAGCTATTCCTGGAAAATTTTGATCAATATGCATCTTGAGAAGCTTTGCAGCACTGCATTGTAAAGTGAAAATCAGAATGGATGGCATGGCTTTAAAATAGAGACCAACAAAATGTATAGTAACTTACACTTTGCAATTCCCATGCTCTGATGGAAGAGAATTGAGGAAAAGAGCTTGATATGCATTGAAGTCCACAATAATCAAACTCCAATGGCCCTTGTCAATGAGTTACATGTAAATATACTTTCTTAAATGAAACAAATATGTTTCCAAAATGAAGATGAATACTTACTTTTCAATATATGGGTATATAACACATTCTACCTCTTCTGTAAAATCTTGTAGAAAGGACTTGGCATCTCCATGTTTATGCAAAAAACACTGTGTCACCAGAGGATCTAAAATAAATACTTTTCTTTGAACCGCTTCCTCACATTGTTGAAGAAGAACCCTACAAATCAAGAAATAAAAATGCAGTTAAGGAACTAGGAAATTATTCAAAACAAAAGCATTTTAAGGCCTCTAGATATACCTGAGTGAAATGTTGACCACACTATCTAATATTTCAACATGAAGCTCCCTCAACATTTTGTTGTCTTCAGGTCTAATGTCAAGAAACAATTCATTTTGCCATGGCATTGCAACATTAACTATTACCTGCCCATCTCCTTTCTTGAGGAGCTCTTTATTTGCTTTCTTTAACTTTTGAATCTGGGTTAAGATGACACTTTCCTCTGTAAATAATCCCTGCTTTTTCCTCTCCTCCTCACTATTTGCTGCAGTTCTAGTTTCATGATCATGAGTGACTTGAGCGTTGATCTCTTCAATGACAACTGTTGTTTTGGGTGCTCGAGCTGGAGGTATATTTGAAATATCGAAGAATTTTTTATCGTGGTGATCAATAGGAACCAGAGCTTTATCAAATTTATATCTTATTCTTGAAACAATAAAATAATCCTTCGCCATTAGTGTTACCCTATGAGAATGAGCAGCACATAAGTAGGCATCATTCATAAAATCAATAGCAAAGTCCTCTGCAGCTTCTTGGAGGCATAGCAGTGCTTGAGTTTGCCACCTCACATTGACAGAGGATGAGGTCTTCATCAAAGAACAGAGGTTGGCTGAGATCTGCTTGACAACTCTCATAAATGGAAGTCTTGGGATCAACAATCCCACAGACTTTTGAGCTCTTCTAATTTCCCTCAAGGACTTTACATGGTAGTTGACCCTTTTTTTTGAAGGCTTGTCTGGCAAATTGGCTTGAACCTTCTGGGAATTTTGCTCCTGGACATTTTCCCCTTGGGCATTTTGGTCCTGACCCTCAGGGTACAACTTCCTTGCTGTCTTTTTGGTTCTAGCCATACTCTGCAAAAAATCAGTCTTTAGGCAAGGAATTAGGAAAAGTGGAATATTACTAAAAAGCTATGATGAATGACTCTTTCCACTGTCAAAACTTACTCTCAAAAAGCTATGATCAATGACTCTTTCCACTATCAGAGGCACGACCGATGCAAGCGATAAAAGTCATCCGAAAATGCCCGGATGTCCCTGATCGCTTGCATCGGTCGTCTTTAAATTAATCATCAAATATCATTAAATTATATCTTACAATGCAAAATACTCAATTATCACTAAGAAAAAGATAATTGGAAAACTATAATCAATGACTCTTTCCACTATCAGAGGCACGACCGATGCAAGCGATAGCAGTCATCCGGAAATGCCCGGATGTCCCTGATCGCTTGCATCGGTCGTCTTCAAATTTATCATCAAATATCAATGAAATATATCTAACAATGCAAAATACTTAATTACCACTAAGAAAAAGATAATTGGAAAACTTTAATCAATGACTCTTTCCACTATCAGAGGCACGACCGATGCAAGCGATAGCAGTCATCCGGAAATGCTAAGATGTTCCTGATCGCTTGCATCGGTCGTCTCTAAATTTATCATCAAATATCAATAGAATATATCTTACAATGCAAAATACTCAATAACCACTAAGAAAAAGATAATTGGAAAACTATAATCAATGACTCGTTCCACTGCAAGAGACACGACCGATCCAAGCAATAAGAGTTATCAATAAATGCCCGGACGTCCCTCATCGCTTGCATCGGTCGTCCCTGAATTCACCATCATATCTCAATAAATAGTAGTTAAAATAAAGGTAACAGTGCGTTATACTCAAGCATCACAAAGGAAACCAAAATTTGCAAGCTATGATCAAGGACTCGATGCTTTTAAAAAACATGACCGATCCAAGCGATTAGGGTTATCCAAAAATCTCGGATGTCCCTAATCGCTTGCATCGGTCGTGTCCACATTACCTTACGTAGAGAGCGCTCTCTATAGAAATTGTGAAGTAGCCTAAAAACGTGGTGGCGATGGAACTACAACGCTTGGCAAGTGTTGACAAAAAAAAATGAAGGAAATGAATAGGGAAGCTTAAATAGGTCCCAGTACTGAGTTGACCATTGTGCCACGTGGCATGCTCCAGTCCACGTCATATAGCCGTTGCGAATTCCAATGTCTTTTGCCACGTGGTATGATTTGATTGGTCCATGTCATCTATCCGTTGCCTCGGGGAACGTACACTTTGCCACGTGGCACTTTGTGATTAATCCACATCGTTCGACCGTTTCTTCCCTCCTCGCCTATAGATAGCTACTTCCTTCACAAACTCAAACTTTCAACCTTTAGAGAACTTGTCTCACTAGAGACACGACCGATCCAAGCGATAAGAGTCATCCGTAAATGCCCGGATGTCACTCATCGCTTGCATCGGTCATCCCTAAATTCATCATCATATTTCAATAAATAGAAGTTAAAAAAAGGTAACAATGCGATATACTCAAGCAACACAAAGGAAACCAAAATTTGTGGTATGATCAAGGACTCGATGCTATTTAAAAAACATGACCGATCCAAGCAATTTGTCGCGCTCGTGCGCGAAGCTTCCTTTTTGTATGCTCTTGCTACCAATGATGCACACACAGAGTTACCTTCTTCTGTCCTCCCAGCCACGCCCAAGCATAAAACTCATGAGAGATTGTTCCCTATTGAATTCCTTGCTTCTACCATCTAGGACATAGTGCCTCAATTGATGCCAAGTGGCATCTATGCCACCTCACCCAAGGAGGGGTGCATCCCTAATATGACATTTCCTTCCCCTTGAAAGCATTTTCGTCCTCAAAAATGTAAATGAAATGTCCGTAATGGTAGAATAAAGTGCTCGGACTCCCCTGAACCCCATGTACTCTATGTACATGGTCATCTCTGTGTGTTGTTTCCCCATATCCTTCCCCTTAAGAAGTCCCATATGAGATCATCTCAAAGGTGGGAAACCGTCTGAGTAGTGTCTATTATCTTCCATATACACTTAACTTTCAAACTATCACTCCCATGACATACAACATCATCCAAATGACCTAAGTCCACATGATGTATCCTCTATGGAGAAATAATATGAAAAGCAAGTGCAAGGTGCCAAGCTCATAAGCTTAACCATACCATAATGGAGATAATAAACCATAGAATCCTCTGAAGTATAGAACAAAGTCCCATGTCAAGTGACATCAAACCCATCTAAGGCTAAATGATAGATTGCCCTCATACCACTCTAGGTCTTCCTAAGCTTGAGTGTAATCACAAGTAATAGTTTAATCTAAATTATCGTATGAATCATGCAAATCCATCATCGAGCTCATGGTGGTAATATGCAATCTCTACATTTCATCAACCAAGAAGTCTGTGGTTTTTCGTCCATTACCTGTGGACTAAGTTCTATTGGAAGAGCATCTATTAGCACTAGTGCAAACTCTAATATTTCTCTTCCGTGTAGTTTGCCATATGAATGCAGAAAGCATTCCCTTTGAGATTCAGATAATCCCTAAGTACCCATCCTCCTAATTGATGTTTACTCATCATACTCATGATGTAACATCAACTAAGAATTTGATACCCTAATAGGTTAGATATATCCCTATCTCCTGGAAACTCAAAAGAGAAGTATCATCAATCTACTCCCAGTCTAGCTAATGTCAATAACTAGATCATCTCATCTAGTCAGAGACCATCATTGGAGTAACATAATTTCTCCTCTCTAGAGTCTCCATGTGAGACTCAATCTAACCATCATGATTAACTGATCTCCATCTTGTCTTTGATAGAAGAGTGCCACTTCTATCTAGAAAACCACAATGAGAAAGTGGAACTCTCTCCATGTCTCTCTCTGTAATCTCCTTTAAGGAAAAGAGCTCTCGTAGTGGGATTTATTCCACTTTCCCTTTCCCTTTCAAAGAGATTCTATTGAATCCAGTTTCTCTACTCATCCATAGCTGAGAACATGCACATAAGTTCTGCATACTTTTCCTTCAAAACTAGTGGAGAAAGAGACTCCCATGTGAAGGAAAATTAGATTGAAAAGTAGAGTAAATGAATTCCTTCTGAAATAAAGACTAAGGGATGTTCCCCAAACATCTCTTCTCTCTAAAGGAAAACATACTCTATTCTTCTCCTATGAAGAAATAATGTTTTCCTTTCCTTCTTTCTCTCTCAAGAAGAGGAGCTAAAGTGAGACCACTGAACTAGAGTGAGATCTGTCATGGATCTCGGAGCTAATTCCCACTTTCTCGTTTCCTTAAAAGAGAAACTCATGAATTTATTTAGTCCTCTCTTCCATACTAATGCATAATCCCTCATTACACATATTCCTATGAAGATGGAGAACAGATCTCCCCTAACTAATGAAGGTGTACTTAGTGAAGAGTGGAGAAAATAAATTCCTAATAAGGGTCAAAGTCCTCTACTAAAATGATCAGCAATGATATGACATGATACCGTAAACACATGTGTATCCATAGTAAAGAGCTATCTCTGCCAACCATACTCTATGCATGGATCTGTACGATCCACTCAAACTGATGGAATTATCCTTCCTGAAAAAGTGAAAATGAGTATGTGATACTAATGGTGATAAAATCACCTATCACATTCTCTACTGGAAGAATAAATCTTCCCTAACTATGAAGGATAACTCCCCATCCTAAGGAGATGTCTACTAAGAGCTCTCCTCTGATCTAGTGAGACATGTCGCCATGAATGATGAGTCCTTTTCTCCCTGGCCATAGAAGAAGAGTGCTCAAAGGGAAGTTGTTTCCACCGTCCCATACCAGTGGAACCTTCTTCCAATTCATGTTGTCATACCTACACTAAACCGAATATATATATTCCATACATATGTAATGGAATATGCAGGTGGACTCTAATGAATCCCATATCCTAGAATCATATCAGTGGACTAAAATAAGTCCCATGTCCTCGAACTAGTTAGTTTGGTTCTAGTCAATATGTGACAATGGATATCCCTTCTGTTCCAAACCAACTTGTTCCTAGGTACCAAGACTAAGCCTAGGTACCTCTCTGTAGATCCCAAGATACATATATATGTATTGGGTACCCCAATTATTCCTGACTAAGGGATCTATGCTCTATACCATAGAGCTAGTGCCATGCCTATGGCCTTCTTAACGATCACTCGAATCACATAAGCACCCGTCGATGCTATCTCATGAAACCCATCTTTGTGATCCCATACTATTGGTTTCCTTAGTAGTGAAACAAAAATGCTTCACTACTTGCTCAAGTGATGTGCATGAGTGAAACTAGTCACTCTTTGGGTATTCCTAATAATACCCCATAGTCTCTTAATCATCATGTGAGACTCTTGTGAAGATAAGTAAATCTTCACTAATTTGGAGATTATCATAAATGTGTCTCCCGTGTTTGTATGCAACTTCCTAAAACCTATAGGATTGCTTGTGCACATTTCTAATGGTGAAGGTGTAGCTCCTTCCGTTAGCAATCCTATGGTCTAAATCGAAAAGGATTATGTGTAGGGATCCTTTTGCTACTGAAGTTGCCTTATGTATAATACTATGATGGTACTGAGTCCATCAAATACATGCTTAGAAGCATGCCTACACCTTATTGAAGTTTGCAGAATGGGCATGTTACCATGCCATAATCTTCTTGCCTAAAGGCAAGTGCATATATAACGCCATGCGGTAAGAAAAATTTCGACAGCATTTCCCCAGGAAATGGAATCCCAAAAAAAAAAATTAAACCATAGCTCAGTGGCACTCAGGCCACCCAAAAACATAGGGCTTGACAGGCCCATGGCATGCACGCCATAAACTTATATGTGGACTCCATAACCTGCAAAAACATAAAATGCTAGCAACACAATCTGTGTTGCATAACCTTGTATTTCCTGCAAACCATCAAATATATACATACTTTGCATGCTCAACCGCACATACATGTGTGTTCTTATTAAACAAAATAGACAAAAATATAACACCATTTAAATGCTTTGCGGAAGCCTCCTATGAGTGAACATGCATAAAAGTTATGTAAATATCTAGGAAGTCAAAACAAAGTGAAGAAGGATTCAGAAATGCTTCCCTCATTCAATCTCGATGAAATTACCAGCTCCTCAAGACCTTGAGCATTGTCCTTGATATGCTTTTCGACATCTGTATGTCGCTTAGATCTTATAATCTCCATCCTCTCAAAAACAATAACACGACGAAACTAATCTTTGAGTTTTTCAAAGAGAGTGCCTCTGTCTTTGTTTAAAAGCGAAGAGAACAGCAGACTTGTTTGCAAGTTGGGAATTAGGCCCATTGTGAATGGATCGTGCTCTCTCATGATAACTGTGGCCATTGCTCTTTGAGTGAGGTTCCCGCATGTGAACGATCAAAGCTATTCGAGAGGGGAGTTGCCACATTGCTCTTTATTTAAAAGTTCAAAATGTTGCCATGCTCATGTCTTCATTAAGACAGCTGTGATATAAAGACTGCGAAGTATCACATACTCTCATCTTCAGATACAGACACATGGCCACCTAATTGAGTTGAAACGCAAAGCTTTCCTTTGTCATCCATCATGAGCAGATTAGCCATGATCATCAACCATGATCATTGTATGCATTTGCTATGGCATGTACTTCTGTACCTACGCTTCCTTATGAGAATATACACCCGAACCATTTTCTTGAGAGTCATCACTCAGAAAACGTATATATACAGCATCATCCAGTGATAAGTCCGCTGATGCTTCAATAATATTGTCTGATTCTTGAAGCACTAAACTGTTCACAAGCTCTGGATCACAACAGTAAATAGTTTCAAGCCTTGTATTCTTGTCTGTTACTTTTGATCCAGCCGCATCTTTAAATTATCCAACAAGATTTGCAGTGGTGTTTGACTGCACCCGTATGCCACGCTAATAATAAAAATGTATGTGCTACATTTTTCTGAAAGATGTCTCCTCGCGAGAGAGGTGCATCAACGTAATGGATGGCCTTCAAAATACCAATCTCAAAATAACTCACGAACTAGAGCACATTTGGAGGTCCTAGCGAACAAGTTTAGGCCAAAAACATGAGGAGATCTAGTTGAAAGCTGTTGCCGCTGCAGGGAAATAGAATCCTTATTGCTAGCAGCTATTCATATTCTTTGAATAGCCAGTGCTTTTGTATGGTTAATGTCGAGGAGAGCAACAAAAGACAGGTGCAGTGTTGAGAAACTTCAAACAATCCATTACAACGTTAGCCCTCCGATTCTGGCCTGTACTTTTGATGCGCCAGATGCACTGCTCTACCATCCCAATCTTTCCAAGTTTGGATGCGAGTCATAATCGAGCTCGCTCTCTCACTCTCTTCACGTATGCACATGAGCTTGTCTTCACCTTTCGTGTGTGCAATGAGGTATTCCAACTATGGTACCATGTGAAACACAAAGTGTGTAACCTCAGATGATTCTAACTCGACAATCGCCACCACAGATAATTGAAGAAAATATAATAGGAAATATAACTGCTGCTGATGCACGTGTACTGATTGTCTGTATAAATAGTCCTAAGAACCCGAAACAGCTCAAGCCATGTACGGCTCTCTGCTGCAGAGTCTAACAAATTTGTATTGGCGCTATCGACTGTCTAACAACGAACTTCTGTGGCCTCGTGGATAGATCAGACCCCTTCCATCCAAGGGTGAGGAGATCGATTCCTGTAGCGCGCAGCTGCATGATTGTCGTCTCCCACGCTCTGATACCATTGTCGCGCTCGTGCGCGAAGCTTCCCTTTTGTCTGCTCTTGCTACCAACGATGCACACACAGAGTTACCTTCTTCTGTCCTCCCAGCCACGCCCAAGCATAAAACTCATGAGAGATTGTTCCCTATTGAATTCCTTGCTTCTACCATCTAGGACATAGTGCCTCAATTGATGCCAAGTCGCATCTATGCCACCTCACCCAAGGAGGGGTGCATCCCTAATATGACACGATTAGGGTTATCCAAAAATCTCGGATGTCCCTAATCGCTTGCATTAGTTGTGTCCACATTACCTTACGGAGAGAGCAAACTCTATAGAGATTGTGAAGTAGCCAAAAAACTTGGTGGCAATGGAACCTCGACGCTTGGCAAGTGTTGACAAAAAAAAATGAAGCAAATGAATAGGGAAGCTTAAATATGTCCCAAAACTGAGTTGACCATTGTGCCACATGGCATGCCTCGATTAGTCCACGTCAGATACCCGTTGCGCGTTCCAACGTCTTTTGCCACGTGGCTTGATTTGATTGATCCATGTCATCTATCCGTTGCATCAGGCAACGTAGACATTGCCACGTGGCACTCTATGATTGGTCCACCTCATTCGACCATTTCTTCCCTCCTCGCCTATAAATACCTACTTTCACAAACTCAAACTTTCAACCTTCAGAGAATTTGTCTCACCTACATGCGTATTTTTCTTTCGTCGCCGACACGACCGATACAAGCGATTTTCGCCGTTTGACCTATGTTGACTCGCTCTAGTCGCTTGCATCGGTTGTGTTCTCCTAATAGACATATAGGAGAAGCTGCAACTAAGATGGAGGGAATGAATGAGATCCTTACTGTCTCTCCATCAGAGAAACTTCTTGATTTCATGGTTCAAGAGGGATTAAGTGTAGATTATTTTCCTGATGCAATGACCATACTCAACCCCAAAATTGATTTTGAAAAACTCTTAGAGAACTCAAAAAGTTTTCTTAAGGATGAGTGGGAGATTTTCTTGGGGTTGGTCAATGGAAGGATCCTTTCTATTTCTCAGAAAACCTATGTCCATCCTCACATCTTTGGGAAGGATCCAATAGATAGGGCTAAAATCACAAGAAAATGCAAAAGGATATCCCCTTTGCCAAGGAAGCTTGATTTATGCCCAGAGCATGAAAAGGACTGCTGCTTGCTCCCTTTAAACATTGCTTTCTTGATATGGCTTGATCATATCTCAGTTGAAAGGGAGGAAAATGTTCATGATGAAGACGAGCCTTGCTTAGAGCTAACACTCGAGGCTAGCTCAAAAACTATGAAAGGTGTCATGGAGATTGTTGAGGAGATCAATCTCCAAGCTGAAGAAGAGCAGGTCAAAGATTTTGATGTGGCCACTTTCAAAGCAGAGACTGCAATAAGGGAGCCAACTGAAGAAGTTCAAGTGTCTGAGAAGTCCCTACTTCTCCCAAATCTACCTTTTTACTTTATCTCTGGGAAAGACTTCATACCTCTATTTTACATTCAGGAACTTTTCAATCTAAGGGAGGACTACTGCCTTGCAGCTATAGCTAAGGCAGAAGAATTTGGGCCTTCAGGAACTTTTCAATCTAAGGGAGGACTACTGCCTTGCAGCTATAGCTGAGGCAAAAGAAGTTGGGCCTTATCGCTTGTATCGATCGTGTTCGGACTTGAAGAGGAAGATGAGGTCAAGTATGTAGTGAAATATATTCTCGTGATTTAAAGGCAAAGGAGATGAGATGGGCTTGATGCAAAATCTCTATCTTGTGTCAGTTTGTCCAAGTTCTCCATTAGAAGTGTCAGAGTGTGGATCACGACCGATGCAAGCGATAAGGCCCATCAAATATTTTCCGTCGGGCCTCATCGCTTGCATCGGTCGTGTTTGGACTTGAGGAAGATGACGTCAAGGTATACAGTTAACTATATTCTCAAGAGCTCATTGAGGAGGAAGATGAGGTCAAGGTATGTTGTTTGATATATTCTATCAATAAAAGTTTTTTTCTGAGATCTCCATTTAAGTGAGAAAATGACCACGACCGATGCAAGCGATACAGCCTATCGGATAATTTCCGTTGGGCCTTATCGCTTGTATCGGTTGTGTTCGGACTTGAAGAGGAAGATGAGGTCAAGTATGTAGTAAAATATATTCTCATGATTTAAAGGCGAAGGAGATGAGATGGGCTTGATGCAAAATCTCTTTCTTGTGTCAGTTTCTCCAAGTTCTCCATTAGAAGTGTCAAAGGTGGATCACGACCGATGCAAGCAATAAGGCCCATCAGAAATTTTCCGTCGGGCCTCATCGCTTGCATCGGTCGTGTTTGGACTTGAAGAAGATGACGTCAAGGTATACAGTTAACTATATTCTCAAGAACTCATTGAGGAGGAAGATGAGGTCAAGGTATGTTGTTTGATATATTCGTATGAATTAAAGTTTTTGTCCGGGATCTCCATTTTTAAGTGAGAAAATGACCACGACTGATGCAAGCAATACAACCTATCAGATGCTTTCCGTTGGGCCTTATCGCTTGTATCAGTCGTGTTCGGACTTGAAGAGGAAGATGAGGTCAAGTATGTAGTAAAATATATTCTCATGATTTAAAGGCAAAGGAGATATGGGCTTGATGCAAAATCTCTATCTTGTGTCAGTTTGTCCAAGTTCTCCATTAGAAGTGTCAGAAGTCGATCACGACCGATGCAAGCGATAAGGCCCATCAGATATTTTCCGTTGGGCCTCATCGCTTGTATCGGTCGTGTTTGGACTTGAGGAAGATGACGTCAAGTTATACAGTTAACTATATTCTCAAGAACTTAAGGTTAAGGATATGAGATAGGACCAATGCAAAATCTCTTTCTTGTATCAGATTTGTCCAAGTTCTCCATTCGAAGTGTCAGAAATCGATCACGACCGATGCAAGCGATTAGGCCCATCGGATATTTTCCGCTGGGCCTTATCGCTTGTATCGGTCGTGTCTAGGAGTTGCATGCAGCAATGATAATACATTTCTTGCTTGTGGGAATTCCCCTCATTTATCAAACATGAGATGTTTCTAGGCAGTTTGCAAATAGATATTGATGATGACCGATGCAAGCGATAACGACTGCCTGAATTTCTTTGAAGACTCTTATCGCTTGCATCAGTCGTGTCTCTTGCTTTTATTTCTAATAGTTTCAAGTTACTTCACATGTTTCCTAAAGTGTGCTTGCACTTCATCTAACCTTGTTTTTCATTTTTATCACAGTTAACTTTACTGGATGAAGACAATTACCTTGGCAGGGGCAAGGGAACAAGAAAAGCCATAGAAGAGAAAGGAAAAGCAAAGGTGGATATTCATTCTATTATCCACTATCTTCCAAAGTTGAACCCAGACACTTTTTGTGTTATTCACAAGCACTATAGTGAGGAGCCAGACTTTGCATTGTTCTGCTTGAGGACTCTATCAAAATACATGGGTTTTACTTAAATACCCTTTAATGCTTTTAGAGTTTTACTGCTTGAAAGAGCAACTGCATTCAGATTTTTTGGATATGCCCCAGGACTCAATGCTTCAAGGGCAGGGTACTTTCTTTGTTATTCAAGCTATGCAATGGCTACAGGGATGTCAGATTTAAAAAGCATTGCTGGATACAGGAGAAAAGAGTTCCTAAGATATAGAGGTGATTTGCCAGAGCCAAGCTCTTTAAAAAGGCTCAAGGAATGACTTGATTTTTTCAAATTCTATATCTCAACAAATGTACATATACAGAAATTGCCCAATGTGATATAAGACATTGCAAATTTTTTTGGTGTAATTGATCCATGGCCTAATATTAATTGTTATTGATTCTCTGGTCAAAGTCATCTGATTGTAGTAGACATATTTCTTTTCAAAGCATAATAACTCATGAAATGTACATACATGACATCTTTTATTTCTCAAAGAAATAAAAGACATTGCAAATATTAAAGCTCTGTTTGAAATGTGGTCTTTTTCAGTTTGTGATATTGATACATGATTTGTCTGGAGATAGCCATATCCTTCTGATTATATTTGGCATGAGGTCCTTCGTAATTGTCTTCTAAAGAACGAATCAAAAAGCTCTCTGAAGGCATTGCTCTTTGTTACTCCTCCTCCTTTCCTTGTACACCTAAAGAAGCTTGTCCTTGCTTGATAATGAGATTTTTCCATGCCTTGGGTGTTCCACATGGCAAGTGGTTCTTTTTCTGCAAAGAATGCACCATGCACAAGAAGAATATGCTGGAAAGCAGAAGAATTTCATTAGATCTTTATTTCAATTAAAAATAAATAAATTGAATAAAATATCTTAGGAGCTCACCAAGTAGTATGTTATGTCTTTGGCACCCCATGCCTCTATGATGGTTTCTATAAGCTCTGTGGTCGCCTTTCTGAAATCTGTCACATAACTTTTTGATGTTACCTGTTGCCTCATGATCTTTAAAAGATTATCTAGTTTGACCCGCACCTCCATTCTCTTTTCTGCTATTTCTGGTTTGCTTTTTACATTAGTCGTGACCTCACAAAATGTTTTCCATGAATTCCACATGGCATTAAGTTGTTTGCCATCATGGTTGCTGAAGAATCTCCTTGCTTTTGCACCTCCCATTGAGACATCCTCTAAAACATCACCTGTATTTTGCGAAAGCTTTGGATCTTTTCTTAGATGAACATCACCACCATGAAATCCCATTTCTGAAAGAAGACATTCACATTTTTTTATGCATTCATCTGCAAGAGTTGTAGGCTTGATAGAATATGCATAATCCAAGTGAAGACGGACCAACTTGTCAATGATTCTTAACTCTGCATGTAGTGTACATATGTGTACATTTTTCAATGCTATTGGAAGTATGGGATCCCAAATCATTGAAGAAGATGAGAAGTTACGAAGAATAACATTTTGTCTAGAAGGAGCCTCTTCACCCTCAGCTCTAGCAATCCATCCATTTGTACCTAGGCTTTGCATGCAGTACAAGCAAGGGTACTTAGAATTTGCTCCCCACTTATACCAAACATGCATTTGAGTGTCTTTAGGTCTCCACTCAAATGCCACTCAACTTGAAAGTTTCCGTAGTCTTTGACATTCAACAATTCTCCTGCATGATGCCCTTGGATAACATTTGGAATGTTTGTCTGTGAGAATAACCATTTAAGTGTTTTATGGCTCTTAGATGGAACTTGAGCACAACCAACCCACCATAACTCCATTTCTGATTGTACTTTGAGAGATGGAGTATCCAATTTCCCAAGGCTATAGTCCAAAGCTTTGCTCATCAGTGCAATGCTTATTCTCTCCATCTTTTGATGTTTTTTAAGCTCAGCTTCATCAAGTTTGATTACAAATTTCACTAGACTAGAACATTCATGCTCTTTTATATTATAGAACTGAACCATGTATGTTTGAAGTTTTATAACATCTATCCATATGTTGTTAAATGCATTGTAAGTGAAATGTAACTTTTGTTTTCCTACTTCGTAAGGCATGTTACCGTGAATATGTTTGTATTCACCAAATACTGATGTGATCTTCTTATTCAAGCAGAGCCGAAACTTTCCTACATGATGGGGTCTAGGCAATCCAAAACTTCTAACTTTGTTAAATTTTAAAAATTCACACCAAACTTTTGAAATTGCTCTATAACCTTTCCTACTCACTCCGACACTATCACAAATATTTTGAATTTGAGATGGTTCTAGTAAAAGATTCATTTCTGTCATGAGTTTTTGAAAAACAAAGCGTTTCAAGCATGTATTTTCATTTAGTTTCAATAGTCTTAAAACATCATCTTGACTCAAAATTTCATTACAAAAATGTATGCGCTCAAAACTGCTCGACATATTGAAACCTAGCACATTTGTCACATGATCTCTAACAATTTTCATTCTTTTCTTTTTCTGGCCAGATTTTTTAGTCAAATCTAAAAAAGGTTTTACTCGTTTTGACCGCATTCTCAAACCTATAGGAGTTTCTTTCATTTTTTTAAAAGACTCTAACTGAGAAGATAAAGTGGATAATTTGTTTTCTAGCTCCCTCATATGTAAATTCTTCTGGTGTAGTGTGTTTTGTAAATAGTTTATGTATTGTACATAATTCCTTGAAATATCCCAGAGCCTTGAACAATAGCCTCGTAAACCATCCTCACCATCTCCCACAAATCTAATCAGATCATGAAGATTATGAAAAGGGGGGTACCTTCCAGTTTGTGGATCAATTGGATAAACAGGTCCATCTGTCCATATGTCGATATGTTTCTTGCCTTCCTTTCGCAATCTATCCACTTCAAGAGGATGAAGAGCCCTTCGAAATACTTTTCCTGTCGTCGCATACTGCCGACTAACTGCAATGTTGATATGGAACTTTTCACAATGATTTCGATTGTTTGAAAGCTCAGCGAGAGTATTTGGGTTAACGTTCTCCATGGTTTGCTATGAAAAATGACCGGCAAGTGTCTAAAATGACGTGAAAAGGAGAAACAGGCTTGCTATGAAAAGTAGAGAAAAAAAGCGCAAAACGTCATCATCACACATTATATAGGTCCGTGAACAAGAGGAAAATTCAACTTTTGAGGCGTAAGATATCACACAAACTTCGAGGTGTAAGATATCACACAAACTTTTCATGATTATATGATACACATTTTCTCTCTCTTCAAAATTTGAATAAGATACGTTTTAAATGAACTTACACGGAATTTCTTAAAGGATTTGACAACTTTAATCCCGATTAAGCACAACTAATTGAAATCCTTACACGGCACTTTTTGGGCCGTTTTTCGCCCTAATGTGAATGATATATGTTTGTTTATTGTTATATTATAATCCAATTTTGATCGATGAGAGGCTACTCCACCACCTCCTATCCATGAAACAACTTCACATGATTACTCCAATAGGAAATATGATGAGCTTTACTATCAAAAGGATATTATATGTTTGTGTCATTATTTCTATTGCACATATCGAAGAACACGACTAGGATGTATTGAACGTGAGGCAAAGTATGGGGATTAAACATATGTTTCAAAGTCCTGAATTATCAAAGCTTTTGACATGGGGGATTTTATCATGAAATTACTAATGGAGTAATGAGAATTCCAGTAGACAGTGAAACTTTTCAACATATTGACACTATATGGCCTCATTTTGCACAAGAGCCACACAATCTAAAGTTTGAAGTTGCATTACATGGGGTTAATCTATTTTTTATGAAATCTAGTAAATGGTCAACATAGCCAATGGTAATCATTAACTACAATCTCCTACCATACCTTAGCATTAAAAAGGAACATTTAATGCTTTCACCTTTAATCCCATGAAAATGACAACTTGATGACCTGAATACATGACTTGCTCCTCTCATTGATGATCTTGAAGAGTTATGGAGAAGTACTACTATCATTGATGTATCAAAAAACATTAATCAAAGACACATTATGGTTCATAGAATTGTGGCTTGTCCTATAGACAATTTTCAAATATATGGTGTGTATTCTGGTAATGATGTAATTCTTCTATTTAATATGTATACAATTGTATATGAGCTACTTTAATTATATTTTTATGGTTTTCATGATGCAATAATATCTACTAAGGGATATAGGTTTGGTCCTTATTCTAATGATTGGTCGACATCAGTTTATAGTAAGAATCTGACTAAAAATATTTATCTTTGACATCAACAATTCTTGCCTGAGGATAATCCATTAAGATGCAAAATGGAGAAGCGACATATTCTAATGGAAAGATTGAAATAAGTTAGTGTCCAAAACAAATGACACCTATGGATTGGTATAAAAAATAGATAGATGGTCTTTCTTATATATCACAATCCAAAATCTTCAATGATGATGAAGATGATGAGAATGTGAAGATTAGATGTAAAGGTGAATTGGCGCTAGTAGAGAATACCCCGATATCGTATTCTTTGGAGTATTGGAGAGAGTTAAAGATCTATCATATTCTTGATCCTATCCATATATTCAAGACTATTCGTTATTCATTATGGCAACATCTTCTTGGATCAGTAGACATGATAGCATCAAGAAATGATTTGAAGGATCAAGACTCAAAACCAAAGTTATGGCCAATTTTTTATAGAAATCAATGGGAAACAACATATGCACCTCCTCCCTGGATACCTATGGCAAAAGAGATACAAACGACCAACAATAGGATTCAATCAATTAAAAAAACTACAAGATATGGAGCATCTTTCCAAAACGTATTTACTATGTATAATAGGAGCTTATCTAGGTTAAAGAACATGATTGTCATAACTTTCTGAAGCACCTTATACCTCTGGTTATTGATGGATGTAGAATGAAAGGAGTACAGGATGTGATGCATCATCTTGGATTTCTTATAAGGTAATTGTCGTACTTTTATAGTTAATATATAAGCCTATTTGATATCTTTTGTTTATGAAATAATTTCTTGATAATTTAATTTATGATAATAGTAGGTGGACAAAGACTCCGTCCCACAAAAGAAACGTGAATGCAAGGAGCTACTATGTTTGATGGATAAAGAGCTTTCAAAGTCACTTTTTGGTATTCAAGTTCATTTATTAGTCCATCTTGTCGATGAAATGGAGATTGCAGGTGTTGTACATACTCGGTGGATGTTTTTGATCGAGTAATTTATGGGAATACTAAAAGATTATGTGCTGCAAGGAGAAAAACTAGAAGGATCCATGGAAATGGGGTGGATGTTTGAGGAGTGCATGTACTATGTTAGTGAATACCTTGAAAGAGTTCATGAATCCATTTCAATTTACATTGCAAGAAAAAAATGATGTTTTTACTTTTCTAGCATATAATAGCAAATGCATGCAAGCATTTGCTAGCAAGTATGAACAAGAACTTCGAAATATCCCAAGTAAAAGTTGGAGAAACAAAAGATATAGACCTAATCCTGATAGTAATGAGAATACATATATATCTTCTTTGACATTTTGGATATATACTCGTATGGAATGAGCCAATGCAAATAATGAATGAATCTCAGATGAGCAAAGGGAGTTAATGATATGTTCTGAAAGAAAGGTAACTTTATTTTATTAATATTCTAATTTCTCACATATATGTATATTAGTTTCTCTTTAATAATTGGATTTTTATTGCACACTCAAATGTTCACTAATATGTGTTCTTTTGAATAGTATATTAGAATAAAAATGATTGAGTCTTTACGTAAAACAAAGGATTCTAGCACTGTTGCTTCTTTCAAGCAATTATCAGGTGCTAGCTCAGAAGATACAAACCTTATACATAGGGAAGTTGGCTATATAGGAATGGTTGTTGGTATCTATGAAATATCGTTTCATATGTTCAAACAAGTAAGCATAATGTTTTATATTTTATGATATAGTTTATTACTATTTAAGAACATAATAATATTTTTTATATATTTTGATAGGTTATTTTGAAGATTTATTGGTTTTGAACTGAGTATAAAGGTATTAATTCCACATTGAGAAGGGAATTATCTCGGTTTTGGGAAATTTATTCTTAAAATATATTGGGATTAACTAGAGGACCATATATCTTCCTACACATGTTGAGAAAGACTTTCTTTATAAAAACCTTAATGCTCATCATTGGGGGCATGTCATTCATGGTCAACCTCAAGGTAGGTCATTGTTTAAGCAGGTTATTGTTATAGAGATCGAAGGAAGTCATGATGATGATTCATCATTAGATATTGATATATCAACATCTCAAAGAGAAATTAGAAATGTCATACATGGCAAAGATAGTACTCTACTCATTGAAGACAATAATACTCTACATGATGATTCTTTTGATGATGAAGAATAATTACCAAAAATAGATACCAATCCATCAATAGATGATGTCATTTATGAGAATATAGATTTAATAATAGAAGAAATAATAGAAATCAATAAGGATAATGAAGATGAGACTATATTGATGTCTTACCAAAATGATGGTAATAATGAAAACATATGAATAGATTAGATAGTAGATCCTAGTCTAGTTATCGATCATTATCTTGAATCATTTGAATGAGTATCAGACAATAGGTTCTCCTTTATTCAACTAGAATATAGATGAATCCCATCAAAAGATGAACACATGTTCTTTTAAGTTAAAACATGAAGTTTGAGGGTATGCCTAAAATTTTGTATATAGCTTTATCTTCGAGAAAGAAATTTCTCTCATGTTGTATGTGTGCATTTGTGTGTGTGTGTGTGTATACATATATGCATGTCTATTCATGTGTGTATATGTATACATGTTTTAGCATGCACATATGTGTGTTTCATGTGTATGTATGTGTGTGCATGTGTGTGATATATGTATGCACGTGTTAGTATGCACATGTGTATGTATGCATGTGCATTTGTGTGATATATGCAAGTGTGTTTATAGTTCTGTATGCAGGTATATGTATACATGTGTGCACGTAGGCATGTATATGTGATGCATATGTATCCACATGTATGTCTTATATATATGTATGTGTATATATATGATGTGTATGTATCTTTATATGTATTATTGTCCTCGTTCATTCAAGTAGCTATATCTATAGGCATAAGTTTGGGAGGAGAGAAATCTCTCTAATATGTGGTTGGAGGACTAGATGCAATGTGTATATATACTTCCATATGGAAAACACATATAGGTATGAAAGTACAAGAAAGATCTCTCTCATCAAACTCATAACAAAAGAAAACAATCATATGAATAAAACATAAAATATTTATCTCAATTTATATGTAAAATGTATGTTTACTTCCATTTCAAGTGAAGAAAACGTAGGTAGGAGTCACATAAAGCTCTCATTCTTCTTTCAAACTCCAACCCATGCCTCATGTATACTATACTCCCCTCAGGGTCTATGTCACACTCCAGCCCTAGGCTACCTATGCATGTCCTCATACACACCTCTGTTGTGCTCTTACAAGCTGAATATGGTATAGGTGTCTTGAAACCAAATAGATAAGAATGAAGAAAATAATGTGTTATAATAACGTTAAAAATATTACTTTAAAAAAAGAAACATACCTATGGGTAGATAAATCTCTTCCAGCAAATGGAGCCACAAAGAAGCCTTTCTGTGGTTGCTAGGTAAGCATCTATGTGGTAAAGTCTAATTCTTCATCGGGCATGTCTGCATACTCATGCATGAAAGCCCCTAAGGAATCAAGCGGAACTTTCCCTCTCAAAAAATTTTCACCTTTCTCTCTCTACTAAAATCCATAATATCTATATATATATAACAAAATAGATTAGAAATATATATATATATATATATACACACACACACACACACACACACACACACATATATATATATATATATATATATATATATATATATATATATATATATATATATATATATATATATATATATATATATATATATATATATATATACACACACACACACACACACACACACACACACACACATATATATATATATATATATATATATATATATATATATATATATATATATATATATATATATATATATATATATATATATATATATATATATATATATATATATATATATATATATATATATATATATATATATATATATATATATATATATATTGTTGGCAGTAGTCTTGGTACACCAGGACTTACAAGACGTGAAAGTCAAAGAAGGGAGTCAGAGCGAAGGGACAGCACAAGCAAACAGGGCAGTCAAAGAAGATCTGGCAAGTAGGCCAATATTTTTTCAAGACACTAATGCAGATCAAAGAGATGGACATGCAGGGAGGAAGAGCAAGTAGGGAGCTTGAAGATATGTATGGCAGATCACTAGAAGAAACCCCTACAACAACAGTGATTTTTATCACTAACAATCATCGTAAATATCATTTCACATTTTTGTAGCTCCATTTTGTGCAAGCCAAGGAGTCCTTGAGCTTGAGGAGCCTTAGAAGTAGTTGCGTACCAATTTTCGTATTTTTTAGATCTCGTTTGAGCCCCCAAATAAGCCTTGGAACCTAATTTTTAACTAGGCCGGACACTAGGTCTGGACAGGGCCAAAGCTAGTCAAAAACTATAAAAGGAGCTAGAGAGCTCATTTTTGGGGGGTAGATTGTAATTGAAACAAACTTGTAAGAGCTTTTGAAAGTAATCTAAAGAACTCCATTGATTCTCTCTCTTTGTCTTGCCGTGTGTGCGCGTGTGTGTGTATGTGTGTGCATGCTTGTGTGCTTCTCACCCACGCACTTGTGCCGCCACTTGCTCGAGGTCTTCATACCATCCTCACGTCTTCCCGGATTGACATTAAAGGAGGTGCTACTCATCACTGAGCTACACCAAATTTTGGCGCCGTTGCCGGGGATCGAGCTTTGAGGACGAGCGTGTGATGGTAAGACGTAGAGTTGAAGCGTTGGAGTTGTAGGTATTTTCTTCACTCTCATCGATTTTCTTTTACTTTCTTCACCATCTTCATCACCATCATAATCATCACCATCTCCCACCTCCATCTCCATCATCGCAAAAATTTCAGTTTTTTGACTATATCCCCATCTCCACCTCATTTCCCTCATTTCACTTGTGAGAGAGAGCGAGAGAGCGAATTTGCATGTGCTGTTTTTGCATGTTTTCTGAGCTGTCTTGCAGGTACAGGCTGCATCATCATCCCCAGCACTCCGCGCAGGTACGGAAATCTGAGTAATTGTTTGTGTGTCGCCGAGCTCTGTCAATCGCGACCGACAGAAAAATTGCTCTAATTGCTAAACAAAGTGCATATCCATGACCTACAGGCCTAGAGCTTCCCAAAAATGTGTTTAGTTTTTTGAAATTCCACAGATTTCTGTCAATCGCGATCGCTCTGTCAATCGCGATCGACAAACCACGACGGACAGACCTGTCAATCGCGATCGACACTTCAATCGTGATCGACAGCCCACGACGGCTCTGTCAATCGCGACCGACAGAGTCAACGACCGATTGACCGCGACCGACGGACCATACGCGTGACACGTGTCAGTCGCGATCGAGTCATCAATCGCGATCGACTCATCAATCGCGACCGACACAGTCAACGACTGTTTGACCACGACGGACAGACCACGACGGCTCTGTCAATCGCGACCGACACAGTCAACGACTGTTTGACCACGACGGACAGACCACGACGGCTCTGTCAATCGCGATCGACACGGTCAACGATTGTTTGACCAAGACTGATTGACCCTCGCGACCGACCTGTCAATCGCGATCGACCCATCAATCGCGATCGACAGAGTCAACGACCCTTTGACCACAATTGATTGACTTTTCGGCCACGTGTCAATCGCGACTGACCAGTCAATCGCGACTGACAGCCACGACGGACCTGTCAATCGCGATCGACACGTCGATCGCGACTGACTTGTCAATCGCGACCGACAGACTTTGCGAACACGTTAGAAGGGCAAATTAGGTCAAATTTTCAAGGCAAAATTATTGGTCTAAATTTTGACTAAGTGTGGGACAAACACTAGGGTGTAGTATTGCATCGCGAGGCCGTACCACAAGCTACTCGAGTATTCCTGCTTGACTGTTAGCTTGTATTGAATCCTGATTTAACCCGCTAAACCCTGAACAGTCCTAACTTTTTCATACTAAATCCAATTTTTGAGCTCTTGGGCTTGTTGGAAAGCTCGTGGCATATACTGCACGCCCTCAACTGTTTTTTATAAAGATAATGCGTTGATTTTCAGATAGGGTATTTTGAAGTTGACCATACCTAGGGGGCTCAAAGTCAGGGTTCTTTAGAATTATTTTCCTGAAAGTCACAATGCAAATATGTGTTTATGTTACATGAATGAAAGTGGTTGGTTTTGTCCTTTGAATCTAAGCATTGAGCTAACCGTGGAACTTTTATAGGTACATTGAGAGCAACAGAGAGCATACAAAGCAAGGTTTCTTTGCAAGCTTGAGAACCGGGTTCTTGAGTACCATAAAGCAAGGGATCAACAAGTAAGGTTGGAATATTCTCAACTCCCTCTGTCATTTCCTAGCTTAAGCTAAGAACGACTAGTGATAGGAGTGAGCCAGGGCAACGGTAGGCAATTATCAAGTGAAGATTACCTAAAAACTCAAGTTCAAGTTAAAACCATTATCTCTGTGCTATCGATAACATAAAGGAAAAGAACCTAACGGGGAACGATCAACCTAAAGTACGGAGAACATTCAAGTGTTCCTGACGACGTGATATCAGACAAGACCATAAACACAATAATTAACTAAAAGGAGCCAAGTGACTGAGACCAATTAATCGGCAACGAGGTTGTACTCTGGGCAAAAAGTGGGCTACTTAAATAGGCATATGAACCTTAGATCAGGAAGACATCTAGTAAGGGAGAGACAAAGCCTTAGATCTTCAGAGGCTAGTGTCAATCACACTGCAAGGTCTTGGGCCCAGCAGTTGAGCCACCACTCTCATTACCCTAGCTCTGATACCAGTGAATCAGGGATGTCTCAAGGTATGGACAGACCTACGGGAAGTTCAGGTGTGCCTTATTTGTACAGGGTAGAAGGCCCTTACAAAACACAGCTGGAATATCTTAGGACCAACCGATTAGGTGCTAGCATCTATGAGGACGGCCTAGGAAGATCCGTGGTCCAGATTAAAAATCCTGATCAATCCATTGGACTAGAGCACCCAGCTGTCAAGTTTGAAAACGGTGCATACATGGACAAAGAAGGAACTATATATGTAGTCACCAGTCACCCGGATAGGACAGATGACTTTGGGAATGTAATCTCAGAAGCGGACTTAGGTGACCTGGAACAAGGGAACATGGGTGCGGAACCTAGAACCCCTCGAGGTAAATCAGTTCTCACTAGGATTATCACGCCTGAGTGGGTCCCCCAAGACAACAAGAGCATAGAGTTGCTCCTCAATCGAGAAACTGATGAAACCTTTTGGAGGTATAAATCCAATCAGCCAACTGATGTAGGAAATATCATGATCTATGAGTTTAAGGATCCGGATAGCCCAGGTAGAGTGACCTACTTAGATCACACTTCGGAACGGATCTTTGTGGTGACAGAAAATGATAGGCATGCTTACACTTGGAAGGGTGAATTTATTTCCCCCCAACCAAGATCAAATGTATCCTATGGTCACCCTGGGGCTGGAACTTCCCAAGCTCATGGCACGCAAAGAGACAGAAGCAGAGATAGACCAGAAGTAAGTTTTGCCAACCCAGTAGGCAGAGAAAGAACGAGGACGGAGACAAACAGGGTAGACCCTGAGGTGCTTAGAGCTCACAGGAACCAAAGAAACGTGGATGGATTCCCTCTGCCGAGACCTAGGGAGCACACAAGAACTCTGAGACCCACCCAACTAGTTAAGTCCATGAAGAATTACTTTGATGGCACAGGAGATCCCTATGATCATGTGGCGGAGTTCAAGCAAGTCTTGAGAGCTGAACAAGTGGAGGATCTGTTCACACAGTACAATGCCTTCGGTCTAACCCTTAGGAATACGGCACTTACATGGTTTTAGCCATTGGATGAGCGGCAGTTCAGGAGCATAGACCAACTCCTAGAGGCATTCATTGTAGAGTTCTCTAAGAGCGGCATAAGACACAACACCTCCTCATTGATTCACAGCTTCAAACAGACCCCCCAAGAGACTGTCAGGTTGGCCGGAAGAAGATTTAGACAATATCTTGAAAGGTGCCCTATTTCGGAGCTACCCACATCTGCCAAACAAGTAGCCTTATTCCTCGACGGATTGCTGAGTACGAAATTGAGATCCTATGTGTATCTGAAAGACCCTAGGACTATAGAAGAGTGTGTACGTATGTGCATTGACATTGAAGATAACCTAGGAGAAGAACTAGAGCTTTCCAAAATCTACAAAGATTCAGATAGTGTATCTAGTCACTCTTCCACGCAGTCCACATCAATTGAGGAACTTGCCGAAAAAGTAGCTCAGAAATTAGGTGTAACTAGCAAACAAATCCCAAGGTTTGCCCCAGCGAAGAGGTGCTATACATGCGGTGGCGACCACATGGCAAACGTGTGTCCCATTATGGCTCAACCCCAGGTCAATCCAAATAGCCAATATTGCACCATAGAACGAAGATACACCAATCACACCGCACAAGATTGCCCATACAACAAGCAGGCAGTTAGGCAACCCTACCCTCAGCCATACCCGCAGCAAGGAAGATACCAGAACCCGTACCCTCCACAACCATATGGCAGGCCACAACAAAATTACCAACCACAATACCAAAACCAACAAAGGCCTCAACCTGTGCTAGCACAACAACCCCCAGCCCCAGCTAATGTGATTCCGGTAAAGTATACTGTTGCAGAAGAGAACCTGAATAGAGCTATAGTACCAGTAACCCCATTGATCTCAGAAAGTGACCCGAGTGACCATAGCTTTGATTCTACACATGTTGATAGCCCCCAGGCCTACTACATGCAGTCTCCTGAGCATGGTGAGTCCTATTATAGCGAAGAGACAAACGAACCTAGTTGGGAGTCAGATTACACGAACGTCATGTATGCAAACCCCAATCCTAGGCCTCAATCTAGGCAAGTAAGACCTCCATTCCCAAGAGGACCGTGCTACAGATGCCAAGGAGATCACCTCATTCGTGATTGCCCCTTGCCTCCACCTACACAACCCCAGTCAGTAACGATCCAAGGTTTTTGCCAAGATTGTGGAAAAGAACATCTCTTACGAGATTGCCCTAAGAATCCTAATAATATGCCAAAAATCACTCCGATTAACGTTATTGGGTTAGTGGTAGATTCCACAGGAAGTGTCACTTTCACTGCTCCCGTACAGGTAGTCACTCGCGCTCAAGCCTTGCAGCAGAATCAAGGAGTAAACCAGGATAAGAATTCAGAGGTTAGTGAAACCGAGAGCGTAACAAAGAAAAGGACTAGAGCATGGAAAGATAGTCGAGAAAGAATGAAAAGACAATGGGCTAAAAAGATGAGTGAACTTGAGGAAAGCATAAGAGAAACCAAAGCTAGGATAACTGAAATCACCTCTCAAACCCCTTCTCACACTATCCCATCACCACCACTCCCATCGCCCTCCGACCCGCCACCTTCCAACCCACGTCATACGATTCCATCACCCCCTAGAGTAGGATCAGTATTAGCTGATCCCATTCCGGAAGACATAGACATGATGCTTAAAGCATATCAGGCCAGAATTCAAGAAGGGCCAAATGTCACAGATCATGACAAGTGTTACCCTAGAGCTGACCTAGAGATAGAAAGAACCAAACTGTGCGCGAAAATGGTCGCATTGGCTCAGACTATGTTTGAAGCCAGTCGCCTTTTCAATTACTCGGGCTCAGCCAGGACGCAATTACACTTGGATGGACTTCTAGAGAAATTAGAGGGAATAATCGCTAGAGCTGCCAAGGAAGAAAAAAATCAAGGAAGGGAGAATGTAAGTAAAATCATGACCCATTCCCCACCGGAAGCTTATGTGCCAAATTCCATGGAACCAGACAATTCCCCCTCCCTAGAGCGAATAGAGAGGTTAATGGCACAATCAGAAAAGGAACCTGCCCCTCAAAGAAAGGAAAGGGCAAGAGAACGGATAAGCAAGCCTCTTCAGGAAGCCCATGTGCCTCCTCAAGAAGCTTATCTTTCCCCCCAACAGGCACAAGAGCCTCTCTCGGAAGCTTGTGTACCTCCACAGGTTGCCTACATTCCTTCTCAGGGAGCGTATGAGCCTGTTCGGAAAAGTAATAGAATAAGTAACCCTCCCCAAGAAGCTTGTGCTCCAGCTATCTATGAGAACGAGGAAAGAGCCAACGATAGAATAAGCCCTCCTTCCCAGGTTGCTTATGTGCCTAATTCTACGGAGTCAGACACATCTTCTTCTATGAATCGGTTTGCACCAGACTTCCTACGAGAGATTCAAGAAGACAAATGGGATAATGAAAGCGAGGTCGCCCCTCCTTTTGAACTTGTGGACGATGCACACGACCAATTCCCACAAGACATCCCATCTATTTACGGGGAACATGAGAGTGCTCAGTCTCACGAGAGATTGGACTTTGAGTCTAATTCCATACAAGAGCTACCCCACTTCACAGGCCCATGGGAAGCAAAATCCACATGTATGAGAGCACCCACAATCATGGTAAGGAACGACGACTCAGTCATACCTAGGAACACAGAGGTAGTGAAGAACACTAACGTGCAGTGTAATCTCAAGTTGGAAGAGCTACTCAAGGTTAGACCTGAATTATGGAAACATGTAGTCAAACAAGTACCAGAGATAGCAAAACCTCGTTCCCAGGCAGGATCCCATAGGACAGTGCCAGAAATTCCCTTGGATAAGATAGGAGATATGTGTGAAGGTGAAGAAGGGAACACCTATCTGCCCATCACCTACCAGGAGTACACCACCAAGGCAATTTTGGACTCAGGTGCAGGAGTTGCAATTGCCACCACCTCCTTATGGAAGCGTTGGGGCAAGCCGGCACTCAGGCCGACGAGAATGAAATTGCAGATGGCCGATGGTCACATAGAGAGACCCCTAGGATTGCTAGAAGGAATAACTCTCACCACTTGTGGTGTCGAGTTTGAACATAGTTTTGCTATATGTGACTTCAGCAAAAATCATGCCTATGAGATGATTTTGGGAAGACCATTTATGCGACAGTTGCAAGTGGTGCAGGATTGGGGGACCAATTCTTTGTACCTGCAACACTTAGGTGTCACGACCAAAGTCAATCTCAAGGATTATTCTCATAGAGATGTCCCTCCTATCCAATGGAATCCCATCCATAGAGCCAAAGAGGATACAGAATCGGTGCATTCCATAGGGTCTGGATCCTCATGGATGCATGAAGACACTCACTTATGGATGTGCAAGGTAGCAGTAGAAGAAGAGAAGAGAGAGAAAGCCAGAGAGGTAGGTGCGAAAGAAACTCATAGACCCATTCAAGACCCAGCCTATGCACCTGTAGTTTTCCCAGACGAGGAATTCGAACCCCTTGGCTGGGCGGAAATTTTAGCAACCATGGACGTAGCCATCAATGAAGAACAATGGACACCTCACTGTGATGAGGATGGCTATGACATTTCAGTCTTCTCCATAGAGCCAATCATGGGAGAGGCAGTTTTAGAAGAATGCGAACCTAGCCCTGATGCATTTGAGGATGCAAGTGACTCCGATCTAGAGTCAATCATTATGGACCCACCATTTGCATCAGATGAAGAATACTTCCATGAAGTAGAATTTCAACCCCAGAGGCATGGAGAGGATACAACTAATGTAAGATTAGCAACACATGTGACCCCGAAGGAAGAAGGAAAGAAACGAAAGAAGAGAGAAGCCTTACCAGAAGAGGAAGAATCTTTGTTTGAGGTCCCAGAAAATTTTAAGAAGTATGAGATAGATGACAGGAGGGTCATGATTAGAATGCCCAAACGAGAGGCACAATCAGGAGAGGCCTATGATAACAAAGAAACTACCAAGAAAATAGTAGTGGCCATAGAAGAAGGAGAGGAGAGATGCACGTACATAGGCCATGACCTGATAGAAGAAGAAGAGCACGAATTGATTGCCTTGCTAAGAGAATACAGAGATGTATTCGCTTAGAGTTACAAGGATTTGAAAGGTGTTGACCCTGATATATGCTCACACACCATCCCCATGACTTCAGATGCCAAACCCTCTAAGCAGAAGCCTTATACATATAACGATAATTATGCTGCTAAGATAAAGGAAGAGATAGATAGATTGGTTGAAGCTGGATTTATTTATGAAATTGAGCACACTGAGTGGGTATCCCCCATCGTAGTGGTGCCCAAGAAGAATGGCAAACTGCGCGTGTGCATTAACTTGAAAAAGGTTAATGCAGCCACAATTCGAGATAACTATCCACTTCCCATCACAGAACATCTCTTAGAAAGAGTGGCAGGCAAGGAAGTGTATAGCTTCCTTGATGGATTTTCGGGCTACAATCAAGTAGCCATAGCTCCAGAGGATCAGCATAAGACAGCCTTTGCCACAGAATGGGGCATTTTTGCTTTTAGAGTAATGCCATTTGGGCTTACCAATGCACCAGCTACCTTCCAGAGGTTGATGTGCCATGTGTTTAAGGAGTTCCTGAGGAAGAGTTTAGAAGTCTATGTTGATGACCTTTGTGCTCATTCCAATGTTAGACAAACCCATATTCCTGAACTCAGACAAATCTTTGACAAATGTAGAGAATATCAAGTCTGCCTGAACCCAGAAAAATGCGTTTTTATGGTCAGGCAAGGCAAGATTCTAGGACACATAGTGTCAAAGAATGGCATATCTACCGACGAAGAAAAAGTGAGAGCCATAGCAGAGCTACCTAGGCCAAAGAATGTCAAAGAAGTACAAGCTTTCATGGGGCACTGTGGTTATTATCGACGATTTATACACATGTATGCTGTCATTGCAAAGCCCATGTACGGACTTCTGACTAACTTTGAGTGGACGGATGAATGTGAGAATTCCTTCCAGGAGCTTAAACGAAGATTGTGTTCAGCACCAATCTTGACCACACCAGATTGGAATAAGCCATTCCATGTTCATGTTGATGCATCCAATTATGCTATTGGATGTGTGCTTGCACAACCTACTGGTGAAGGTAATATGGATCTTCCAATCGCCTATGCCAGTAGACAATTGAATGCGGCTGAACGGAATTACACCACTACAGAGCGAGAAGGATTAGGCATGGTATATGCAGTTAAGAAATTTAGACACTATTTGCTTGCAAATAAGTTTAAATTTTTTACTGATCATCAGGCATTGCTATATCTCGTAAACAAGCCATGCAATACAGGAAGGTTAGTGAGATGGTTTCTCTTGCTCATGGAATATGACTTTGAGGTTGTGGTAAGAAAAGGGAGGACTCATTTGAGAGCAGATCACCTCTCTAGGCTCACATCGGGAGAGGCCCCACAAGGAGTATCAGATGACCTTCCTGATGCTTACCTGTTTAATTTGGAAGTGGTGCCGCAGTGGGCTAAGCCATTGGTACCAGTCTTGACATACGGGCCTAACCATCCAGTGGTAAACACACGGAATAGAGAGGTTGTAAAAGCCCAAAAGTACCACATCATGGCAGGAAGCATGTACAAGCACACAGATCAAGGGATCTTGGCTTGTTGCGTAGAAGAGGATGAGTACGCTAAATGGTTGCAATTAGCACATGTAGGTGCGTTAGAGCAACACCATTCAAAGCAACGAACTTTACAGACTCTAAAGAGATTCGGAGTGCATTGGCCAACTATGGAAGCAGATGTCCAAAAGTTGTGCAAGGAATGCCCAATCTGTTGCACAAAACCACCAGTTGAACACGCCACTCTGTATCAAGTATCCATTGTGCCAGATTGGAGTGAACCATTAGTATCCTTCCTGAGGACAAACACATTCCCCCCAGACATGACGCTGGCTAGGAAAAAGAGTTTAGAACAAGAAGCCCAGGATTACTCACTCATAGGTGATAATCTATATAAGCGCGGTAAAGATGGTTACCTGAGGTTATGTGTCCATGAAAGTGAATATCTCAAGATCTTGGAAACTGCTCACCAAGGTGTAGCAGGAGGACACTTTGGACCAGATCGGGTGATCAAGGCGATTCTATTTGCGGGTTTCTGGTGGCCTACCCTTCACATGGATGCACATACCTATGTGAAACGGTGTGATGTCTGTCAGAGGACTCAGTATCCTATACGCAAAGATGAGATGCCACTGAAACCTATGATGGGTGGACGTGCATTCTCTAAGTGGGGAATAGACTTCGTAGGTCCTATTAATCCCCCAGCTAAGGGTTCTCATGCGGAATACATCATTGTTGCAACAGACTATCTAACTAAGTGGGTAGAGGTAAAGGCTACGACAAAGAACGATGCTCAAACAACTGCTAAATTCTTGTTTGAGAATGTATTCACGAGATACGGGCTACCTATAGAGCTTGTGAGTGATAGAGGCACTCATTTCTTAAATGAAGTGATTGAAAATCTACTCCAAGAATTCTTGGTAATACACAAGAAGTCTGCCCCCTATCACCCTCAAGCTTATGGACAAGCTGAGAGCACTAATAAGATCTTATGCAATGTGCTGACGAAATTAGTGAACACTAAACGCTCTGATTGGGACAAACAGCTACACCATGCTGTTTGGGCATATCGAGTTGCCTACAAAACGGTACTCCAAGCCACCCCCTTTCAGATGGTATTCGGCCAAAACGCTGTGCTACCCTTGGACTTCCTGATTCCTACATTGAGAGTAGCACAAGAGCACGAATGGACAGGTCACGAGCTCTCCTCTAGGATCTTTGACCTTGAACGATTAGGGGAAACAAGACTAAGAGCCGCTGCAGGAATATATGCAGCCAAGAAGAGACAGAAGGCATATTTCGATGCCCATGTGAAGGATAAAGGCTTGAAAGCAGGAGATCTAGTCTTAGTCTATACACTAAAACAACACGCGAGGAAGCTAGAAAAGAGAGGCTACGGACCTATGATCATCAATAGGATCTCCACGAGTGGAGCAGTACAATTGGCCACATTAGAAGGTGATGTTCTCCCAAATTATATTAGCGGTTGCAGAGTCAAGTTGTATCAGGAACCCCTCACGGAGGAAATGCTCAGCCGACTCAACACTGTTAAGAAACGCAAAGAGGAAGAAAAGCGAGTTCGAGAAGAAGCTCAAGCAGAAGCTTTAGAACGCATCAGAAGGATGAAATTACGTAGGCAAGGTAGAGAGAAGCCTAGGACAAATGACTATGCAGATCAAGGATATCATATGGCAATGTGTGCAGTCGCAGGAACCAGCTCACATAGGATAACTGATCGACGTCCTTTCGCAACCCTAGAGATAGGACAAGGAAAGAGTGCAAGGTCCGTAAGAGCCTTGATTGACTCAGGTGCAGCCACTAGTGCTGTTAGAGTGTCTTACTGTCAAGAGTTGCAGTTAACTGTCAATCCTGTGGAAGCATATCTCATAGGATTAGGAGGCGTGGAAACCCCTTGCATGGGCGAGGTGGAACTTCCCCTCTACATTCATGATGAGGCAATGACAGTTAAAGTACTGGTGTGTCAGGATGAGGATCTCACTGAACCTCTGGTCTTGGGTCAAGATTGGATCTATGACCAAGCAGTCAATTTAAACCTAAGAAGTGGACTTCTCCAGGTTTGGATCAATCATAGTCGAGTTATAGTAGAATTAGACAATGGAGCACTCAAGGAACTAGGAAAGGCACAGACTCCTGGTCCTTCCAGGGGTACACATGAAGATGACCATGCTGTTCTTGTCCAAAACTATGTGTTGCAGAGGAATGATATTCGCAAAAAAGGAGTCAGGAATGCGACGGAACTCCTTTCTTTTCCAAAGGCCAGAAGGAGGCAGCAACCCAAGGTGGATCAAAGGCAGAAGAAGCAGAGCACTACCTATGTCCGAGATCAAAAGTACCTGCTCAGCAGAATGTCTCAGAAAATAAACCATGTGTGGGTGCGGAAAGGCGAACAACCGGTTGCACCACCGTCAACTACACGGACGAAGTTTCTTATTAATAACCGACAACATGACATTAATAAGAAGTATTGCAGAAATTCTCCTGCTAATGTGAAATCTATTTGGGTGCCCAAGAAGTCGATGAAGGCTAGCCCACAATCAAGACAAATTTGGGTGCCTAAGGCTTGCTTGAGGGCACAAGTAGCTACGCCGAGGCCACAACCTAAACAGCATAACGCAGCTACGCATACTGCCAGTATTCACTCGTTCTCAACGCTCAAGAACACACCAAGACCCAAGAGCGTGCATGTAATCAATTGTAAATGGGTCCCTAAAAGGCCTCATTTTCAAACCGCGACACCAAGAAAGCTCTCTAGAGTCTCTCCGAAACCGAAAACAAAGCCCATCCACTGCATTTGGCAGCCTAGGACGTGTAATAAACCCCCCGACCCCAATTTGTAAATTCATACCCACTTACTAACTGCATTAGTCTCCTAGGACAACCCAAGCACTAACTACACACACTGTCTTTGTGCACTTACTAACCACTAACTCACCATCTACCTCATGTTAATGTTGTAACGGGGACAACAACGGATTTATTCTGTCCATTACGATGTTAACACTCGGTTCTATATTCTCACAGAACCAACCAGCAAACAGGGCCATGGCAGAAGCAGGTACCAGTTCTCAAGCCGGATCTGGTGCCCAGATTGTGGACATAGAGACACTTCTCCTTGAGCCACGTCTCACCGCAAGGCCGCAAGAACTTCAAGCTGTGCATGTGCTCCCCATTCAGGATCCTCCTCAAGGGCACACTTCTCAAGTAGGTAAGCATGCACATTGGTTCAGTGATGTTGCTGGACCACTGGGCGATGGAACCTATTTCTGGGAAGCAGAATTGGAATTTAATGGCAAATGGGATCGATACCACTTTTTCACGCGCGAGTTTGAAAGCTATCAAAACGCCGAAGTCATGAGATTAGTTTGGATCAAAGCAGGTGTGGACAGTTATTTCAGGGCCCACTTACCAAAGCCGGATTTTTTACGATGTTCATATCTGATCAGTACCATCACGCCAAGCAGGGCCAAGGGAGGCGACAGCACCTTTGTGTTGCCATCACTGCTGCCGGGTCATTAGCTTAAAAGATTCAAGTTGACCCTCAATCTGGTAAGAGAAGCATTGGGTATGTATGGCATGCACATCCCAACAGAAAAGGAAACCATGGTTCCAGGTCGAATGAAGCACAAAGATCTTAATAAGTTGAAGGATATGGTAGCGATGACACCTACCATTGCGCTTCACCTGCGAACCATCATGCAACATTTTGCTTTCCCCGCCCAGGAACGATTCACAATGCCCCCGAAAAAATATGGTTCAGCTTATATCTAGCAGAGACAGAAAGCCTTCCCATCAATGTGCCACACTGGATCATAGATCAGATCCACCTAGCCCATCAAAGGTGGAACAAGAAACAGAAGAATGTGCTCCACGGGTGTTGTGCTCTGACCAGAATAATCTATAGATGCTTGGCTTATGACGTGCCTGTTCAGCGGGCACTCGTATGGTCCCGAGTCCAAGAATTCCAAAGAAGACTATCAGCAGCAGGACCCCCATCAAAGAAGATGAGGGGGGGAGTCCAATTACCCTGTGCTCAACCAAGGGGAGCTACCACTACACCAGAAATCACCCCTCCCCAGACACGACGAGTTAGGCCATTCACAATCCGGCTACCAAGACCAAGCACAGAGGGGCCTAATCTGGTGTTTCCACCCATTCCATCAGATTTGGAATTTCCACAGGGATTTACTCTTGAGGACCTCACGGATGAAGAAATTGCCAGATTGATCTATGACTCTAATCTCGAAGCTGAAGCAGAGCGAGCTCAGGAACCACAACCCCAAACAACAACATCGGCCCCTACTCAACCACAAGTTGTAGAAGTCGATGTAGATGAACAAGAGGCAGGAGGAGACGAAGAAGAAGCCGACGAAGAACAACATCAAGAATATGACGAACTCTCCGAGTTAGCAAGTGCCCCAGCATATTCGGCACAAATCAAGAGACTATATCGAACCATGCGACTGGTTCAGGAACAGCATAAGATGTCACTAGAATCGGGCAAGAGACTCATGAACGACTTGCTAGCTGAGGAAGGTGTGGACGAGTTGTTCATTGAGTCCATGAACCTTCATGCCGACGCCGTAGGATTGGATGAGGCCATTCATGAGGCAATGGCCTACATTCACAGATTTGAGAAAAGGGTTCCTGTTCGTCCCAGGAGGTCTGGGAAGCAAATTCACATCAATGTATCAGCACCAGGCGAGACAGCGCAAGCAGAAGAATATCAGGAAGCACCGTTGTCACCACCATCCCCACCTCGCACTACACAATTCACTCCACCACAGGACACTAGCACTCCCACGTCCACTACCACCACCATTGTCATGGGCATCCCACTCTCTCCGGGAATCCAATTCGGGGGAGTCACCATGCCCACCTTCACCACCCTGTTCACCGACGTCACATCCACTCCACCCACGATCCCCATCTACACCGTCACTCAAACAATTGACACGATGGAAACATCACCTGCCACAGCACCGCTCCCTCCCCCCATGCCACCTTCATCTCCCATACCCCCTCCACCCACCTCTCCACTTGCATCCACATCATTCACATCTCCCATTCCTGGCCCCATTCCCCCTGCATCTTCACCCCTCCCAGCATTATTTAATGTAAATAGCATATTTTTAGCATTAAATCAATGTGTATACCAGCTCCAGAATGAGTACAGAGCTCTGGACGACCGGTATCAACAACTGGCAACGCACCATCAGAACTTACAAAGACAAATTCACATTCTACAAACAGAAAATGCAGAACTGAATCAACGCTACACAACGCTTGAGCAGGCTCACCAAACATTATTGGAGGCACCCCAACCATCGACAGAATCAGGTGTCAAACAACTAGAAGCTTTGCTCGAAGTATACCAAGCCGATAATCTCAAAGTCCGGCGTAACCTGGCACTTCTCAGGAAACACATGGCGGCCGCCCTTGAAGAGAACAAGAGGCTGCAACAACAAAATGAAGCAAATCTAGAAGCAGCAATGGAAGGCTCTCCACACGAAATTGATCCAGAGCAGTTTAAAGCTGTGCCCTCAGAGACAATGAAGACCATCTTGGACAGCTATGCAGATCTATTAGAAGCTCATGATGACTTGGAAAGGGAACGTGATGCGCTGCGCAATCAACTCCAAGAGCAACAGACAGCACCCAGAGTCACAGAAACGACCACGACTTCAGAGGAAGTCAAGACATTG
>CM035413.1:96323833-96568833 GCA_020310875.1 Ceratopteris richardii | reverse complement strand
TATGTGTGTGTATGCATGTGTTTATGTATGTGCATGTGTGTGTATGTATGTGTATGTATGCATGTGTTTGTGTATCTGTGTGTATGTGTATGTATGTGTATGTGTATGCATGTGTATGTGTATGCATGTGTATGTGTATGTATGCATGTGTAACTGTATGTGTGTATATGTGTGTATGTATGTGTGTGTATATGTGTATATGTATGTGTGTGTTTGTGTATATATATATGTGTGTATGTATATGTTTGTATGTGTGTGTATGTGTGTATGCATGTGTGTGTATATGTGTGTGTATATGTGTGTGTGTATACGTGTGTGTGTATATGTGTGTATGTATGTGTGGATATGTGTGTGTATATGTTTGTATATATATCTATATGTATATGTGTGTATGCATATGTGTGTTTCTATGTGCATGTGTGTATGTGTGTGTGTACCTTTGCAAGGTCGCTCGCACGGTCGGTCTCTCTTCATTTGCTCGTTTACTCGGCCACTCATTCACTCTCACTTGATCCCAGAACAAATGTGCCGAGAAAAAGAAAATTATTTTTTCACTTCCTTTAGCGATGCTAAAAGCATCGAAGGCAATTTGCCCCCGTTGCTACAAGCATCACTAGCCTTCATTGTTTGTAACAACGCTGGCTATGCGCGTCATATAAGCAATGTTAGACATCGCTTCTTTGATGCTCTCTATTTTGTTTGGTTCTTTTGTGTGGGTGTTGCTTATGCGACACTTTCTAAACGAAATGCTGCATAAGGGACAGTAGCTACTTTGTTTTTCGATTGGGGGTGTCTGTCGCCATGCCCCTATTATTCTTGTAGTGGCGACTGATGGACCTCCGATAGCTTCATCACCTAGTGCGATGCCATTTAGAAAAGCTTGAAGCAAAAGCGAAACTTCGTGAGACACCTTTTTATCCAAGCGAAATGCAAAACATATGCTTGACGAGACGACTCCAACGCGAAGAACTCTGTCAGCCAAGCAAGGATACATGCAAGCCGCTACATGGTGAACTTGCACAGGATGTGATGGACGACACACCTCAACAGTTGATGTCCATGTGACGGAAGACAGTCATCGCTCATGCGCACCTCTTGCATGCATTGGATCATACTTTCATTGATATCCTATTTGTTACACAAAACATAAAAAAATAGTGTCCTTGTTCACACAGAATATCTTCTGTTTGCATATACCACCGCCAACTTAAGTTTAGATTTTCTTAGGTTTAGATCTTTCCATATACCACCGCCTACTTAAGTTTAGATTTTCTTAGGTATAGATCAACCGATGACTGTAGTTTTCTTTTAGTTCTTTCAATATGGTCCACCTCAATTGGTGTCCTGATCGAGAGACGAGAACGCGTGACACTACGACGTTGAAGAATACTGGTTGAGGCTGTTCATGCGATGTTGACAAATACCAAATGTATAGATGTTTGTGGATGAAAACATTCCTCATGATCGAGGTTAGTAACACCTCCCTCCTGTGATGTCTGTTCGATGTGCTTATTGCACTTGTATTAGTTTTCCCCTGCTTACTTTTCTCTCACTCCGTCAGAAGACTTCGAAATCTTCTAGAAACATCCTCTTTCTCCGTTTCAGAGAAATTATATCCTCCTGTGTCTTGGTTCTGTAGAAGACAACACCTTTGCCATCTTTGTCAAAGATGGTTACTTAGCATATACTACGCGCAGACCATTCTGATCGACTTGTTCCTTATGATATACTGACAAGATTCTCTCTCTCTCTCTCTCTCAGAGCTACACACCCAAAGACGCGCACCAACACCCTTGCCCGCATATGCGACTTCTACATAAGCGATACGGCACTCCTACGCCTTGACACATATGCTTACTAGCGGCAGAGAACACCTCGCATGCCAGTAAGAATTACCATGGAATGCACTTTAATACGTACAGAGGCCACAAACTTATGACATTAGACTTTTGAACGTCTTGAGGGTGACGATGAAGGAGATCCGATGAGTGGTCGCTAGTGAAGACACATGTATAAGCGTCGCCAGGGCTCCTTAAGAAAGCTTTAAAGCTCCCAAACAGGAATCCATTGTATAACGCGCAGTCATTGAGAAACGCTTAATCCGCAGTCGTGAGCTCAGAAACGCCGAATAGTGCGCAAGCCCCCTCATCCTCGACCTTTCCCGCCCCGATAATGGTAGATACTCAGACTGTGATAGGAAACCTGAGACCGATGGAGGTAAGAAAGGCAAGGTTACAGCAGGCCCTGCCAATTGTCCGCGTTGTGGAGGAGGAACCTCCCACCATTGTCTACACAGATGTCGCTGATTTTCGATCTGTTGTTCAAAACCTAACAGGGTGCAACATCAGCTCCGGAACCACTCACAGAGGTATTGGGCTCTTCTCATTTTCTGAAAGGATGAAGACCCTTAATTCGTTGACACTAAGAAGATAACGCTTGTTTCCCTCCGCTGATTTCTCAGAGCCTCTTGCTTACGCATATGATAAACCCTTTCAGTCCACGAAAGACTACCTGATTGTTGAAGATGATTGTAATCGGTCATCGAGGGACAACACTGAAGCTGTCATAACGTTCTCGGGAGAACACAATTGTTCCTCCATAACTTCGAAACATTTTCCGGAGAACGAAACACAGTCATTCAGTAAGGAGGTGAATAACGAGTTGCACAATCTGAGAAGCCCTTTTCTATCTCATTCACAGCCTTTTGATTGTTGGGAGCTGTCTATAGGACATTGTGGATCCGCCATGGAGGACGTATCAATGAAAGACATCCAGCATGTTACCTCAAGGCCTCCATACACTTACGCCAATGAGGAATACTCATTTTCCAATGTCCAAGAAGGCGAGGACAATCTCTCAGCCTGCCAACACAGTCTCGCAGACGACGACATGGTGCAAGAGATTATGGGCCTTATCACGAGTAACGCAGAAAATCACGAAAACTGGACATTACCCGCGACCCTTTCAGATGATCAGGACTTTCTGTACTTTGACGCTTATTTCAGAAGTGAGATTAGTTGTAGCCTGTCATAAGGTTAGAAGGAGAGTTGCATCTTCCTCTATGTCGTCGAGCTGCTATACGCATGAAAATCTCAAATGGTAGAGATTTCTTTCATCCTTTGCTTGTATACATATCCACCAGTGAAAGACTTCTATCATTCTCTCCTAAGTCTACATAGACATCGTTTTAGTTTCTAGATCATATGCACGCTGCAAGTACTCTAGATGCGTTTTCAAAAATATTCTTTGGCTTTTTCATTCATGCATTTCTAGAGAGGTTGAGCCTTCTATATGCTCCAGATTTCACATTTAAATGTATTTATTTATCAAGATGATCTATTTATTTAGCAAGATGATCGCTTCACAAACTTTGCTTAGATTATCAAGAAGGGCAGGGCCTAGGCTAGATTAGATTATATGAGGGTCTATGATCTATGCCCATCCTTTACAATTTTCATCATCCATTCGTTTCTAAAATCCGTTTTTCTACTCAAAATACCCTAGTGAAAAATCAGTCCATCTATAAAGCTATGCTAAATGGAAGTTCGTAGTTACAAAGAAAACTGTATCTTTATGTCCATTGTTTGATGATCCATTCGAGTTGCCTTATGTGGTTGTGTTCGATTGTGAGGGATTTGTAGAAGGTGTATTCAATTTAGTTAATATTAGAATGATCTGAACTCATTTATGAAGATTATGTCAATGGATGAAGGATATTGTTACAAAGATGTAGTCTATCCCTTTTCACTCTATATCCATTCTAAAGATCATTTTCCTTTTTGGGTCAAAACATGTAGCTCCAACAAGTGGAAAAGAGTAGATTGGGTGTCTCGAATACCACATACTTTGGAGTAGAGAAGATATTCTAGTATCTCTCTTATAAAAAGAGCAATGACAATGACTACACTCAACAAAATTTTGAATCAGTTTTAGTGCTTCCACAAAATTGTTTAGTAACAAACTAAACATGTATCTGATAAAATAATAAAAGGTAGGGTACCAAAGCTTTAATTGATATAACATATCCATAAGAAACCCTTAGAAGGTTATGTTGTGTGGATGTATGTTACCAAATACTACAACGAAACTCAAGTAAGGGAATGAAAGGGAAATTAGACACTTGAAAAATTTGCTTGCTTCTATGCACTGAAAGGAAAGGATTCATTTGCATTTGTTTGACCAAAAGGATATTTTGAATGCACAAGTTTAGCCCCAAATCTTTCTTTTCATGAGAAATGGTTTTGGATGCAGAGGAGTATGTGCATTGTCATGATGTTGATTATAAAAGGAGCACATGTTTATGCACAAAGAGGAGCACAAGAGCATGCAATGCATGAATTCTAAGCACCACTGAACTTACAGATTTTTGGAGTCATTTAAACTGCATGTATGCAAGCATATGCATTCAAGTTCACTCTTCGTTTTTCGAAACTGATGAAACTAATCAAGTGAACACAACTTTGAGTATATATTTTACTTGTAGAGGGAAGTAAGACATTTGAGAAGAGATGAAGCTAAGGTACTTGCAAAAACATGATAACTAGAGTTTTCAATATAACAACTTGTTAATTCCTTCCCAAATTGATACTAACATATCAGTACTCAATGTAAAAGTTACATTAAGTGTGAGTTTCTTAGCAATGCAATAAGCACAAGGATAAAAAACACTTTTGGATAGAATCCCTTTCCATTACAATGGTAAGGAAGTATTGTATTCATTAAATATTTAGCACTCTAATCGTTCTAACTAGAACTTCCAAAAGTTGCAAAATTCGAGGTGGTCCATTGAGAAAGGTTGCAAAAAGAGTTCTTGACAATACATCCTTAATAGAATGGCATAGAATGATCTTGTATTGGAAGCCGTAAAACCCTTAGAAGGATGGAAAAACATACAGTAAATTCCTTGCCTTCAAATTCTTGTCAGATGAATTTGAGTAAAAGGTACTCCACAGTTATATCAAGGTTCTAGAGCTTTAGATATGTATCAACCATACATCAATGTTGTATATAAAAATGTTTCTATGGGACATTATACCTTGGGATGGTATGTGGGCTCATTAAATGATGTGAAACTCCATCCTATAGGAATCAAAACTTCATAGATAAAGATGAAGCATATGACGGTCAAGAATATGACTAAAGAACACTCCAAGTAGCTATAAACTAGAAAGTTAAAAGATCACACTTTTAGAACCTTCATAAATGTTTTCAATAATACTGTTATAGTCTCATTTATGGTATGAGTCTTCTGAGTAAGGAATTAATAGTTCTCTATAAGAAATGGTATATAGATTTATGAAGAGACAAGTTGGAAAGTTCCTTCAAAGCATGAAAGCTCAATGAAGTCAATCTAGGATTAAGCACTTAGTTGACAGTATAACTAAACTAAATCACTATCTTGACTCAAATTTATACACTTTTGTATGAAGGAGATTCAAGAGGTAGTTAAAATGATTTGCTTAATGATCAAGATATATGAGATTAGACTAAGTTATTCCGAAGCACAATCTATAGTAGATTGGTATTTTAGTATTAAGGAGTCTCAAGAGATTATTAGAGATTAACTTAGTAATTAAGATAAGTGAATATCATGGTTTGAGAGTAAAGCTGAAAATCATTAAAATTGAGTGGCTCAAGACACCAATGTTTTATACCACTAGTGTTTGGTAGATGAATGCTGGTTTAATCTTACACAAAGAATCTTCTTTAGAATTATAGATTAATCTCATAAAGATAGAGAGAATGATTTAAACGTATATAAAACTTTTTGTTCTTCCTTCCCACTATTTTAGAACTTAAATTTGTCTTGCAAACAAATCTTTAAATTCATTCCTAGACTCGATTGACCTAGATGGAATAGATAACTAAATTAACTTCATGGGTTGATGTTTTGTATATGAACCATTCAATTTTTGAAGACATTTAAGTTCTAGAGAGCTCATTTATCCATTGAATATTGTTTTAAGATTGATGGATAAACAAAAAACCTACAGATTCTTATTAAAACTCCTGAGGAGAAAAGACATAATAAATGTTTCTAGTTCTAGCAATGTAAAAGAAGCCAAATCTTTCACAAATCACCCTAGTGTAAGATTGGTTGCGGAGCAAGTGAAACACTTTTTTCCTATACTCTAATTTAAACTCTAAAGCTTGATAGGAAATGATAGTCCCATAATTGGGAAAAGAGATCAATGCATGTTGGTTAAGAAGTGACACAGTTTCAAAAACATCCAAGTCGGACATTTTCGTCAACATAAAACTAAGAAAACTTCTCAAAGCCTTGAATTATTTATGGGTGGGTACATGCATCTCTCACCTTGTATGGTTGTGCTAGATTTTTTATCCTTACATTTCTTTTATTATCCTTGGTGATGTTAGTTTTGTTGTGGGGACACAACAATGTCACATAAGAGTTGATAAAGAATGAAAAAAGAACCTCATGAGAGATTCATGGATAACACCAAAGTGACCATAATCTGATTCCTCCTTCCTAGCTCTTCTCCATTTCGCACACATCTATATCAATTCCATTTAGTAGTTTATCTCTTTTAATACTTATATAGATTCAAACTTTCTCCTAAGTCTCTCTTTGACTTATCTATCTCTCTCAATTCTCCATTTTTCTCTTTTAGGTCTCTCAATTGTGTCATTCAAACTTAGGAGATCAACATGACTTCATCCTAGGTTTCATTATTTTTTTCCATATCTCATGATTCGTGGATAGTTTATGGAATCTAACAACACTATTGGATGAAGCGGGAGCCCTAAGAACCACTATCAACATGCCTTATTTGCACATTCAAAAGACCCCATTTTGCATCACTTAAATCATTATTTAAAACATCATTTTTAACCATCCTATACAACCATCTTACACACATATGAGTGGTTGACCATGTAGATCCTCAATGCTTTGCATCCCAATCTTGGAACCTCAAGAAGTCATGATCTCCAAATTCTTTTGGAGCTCTAGTTCTATTTTGTATCTTGATCCTTGTCCTAGTCCTCGTCTAGTCTAGTTTTTGGAAATCTTGTTTTACTATCCTATAATCTCATAGTAGAAGATCTTCTTGAATCATTTCCTCTATCTATTTTACCTCCTTCACGAAAATTCTGGTAATTCACATATGTTGCTTCATATGTATGGTGTGAAAGAAGTTGGTGAAGCTTGGAGAGGCTTGGAAAGTTGAGTTGTCAAGTGGTGAAGTTGGTCTAGGAAACTACCATAGGACTAGGCCTAGCTTTTTGGATATGTAAAGTGGAGCTTTTAGGCTTGTGTTTGGTGCAATAAAACCCAATAGATACTTTGGAACATCAATGAGAACAAGTTGATGCAAAATAGATATTGGATCCCAAAGCAGAGAAGTGTATCTTTATTGGATATGATCAAAACCAAAAGGGATAGAGATTATATAATCCCTCTAGAAATGGTTTTCTAGTTAGTAGGTGTGTATTCTTTGATGAAAATAAATCTTGGTTAGATGAAGACAAAAAAGTGAAGGTACCCTATGACTTGGAAGAGGACTTTCCATATCTTCCAACAAAGGAACCAAAGCATCATGAAGATAGTGATTCTGAGGATGACTTGATAGATTTAGAGAAATTGAAGCTATGGAAGAACAAAGGGAAGGATGAGGTGCAAGACTTAGCTCAAGGATCTGAAATCTCTCATCAATCACGTAGAAGATCAAGGAGGGAAGAAAAGAAACCAGAGAGATATGGATTTGATACCTCTTTGGTCACAAAGCATTCAATTTATATGGCTAAGGACTGCAACAATGAAGAACCGACATCATATGAAGAATCTCAAAGCAAGAAGGAATGGAGAGAAACAATGGATGAAGAAATTGAAGCCCTCATGTACAATGACACATGGGAACTTGTTCCGAGCAAGCCATCAATGAAGGTAATTAGATCAAGGTGGATCTATAAAGTAAAAGGAATTCAGATGGTAGTATTAATAGATACAAGGCAAGGTTAGTAGCCAAGGGATTTGCCCAAAACCATGTCATAGACTATGAAGAGAACTTCTCACATCTTGCTAAAATTTCTACCATTAGAGTACCTGTTAGCATTGTTGCATCTAGGAATTGGAAGCTGTATCAACTAGATGTAAAGAATGCATTCGTGAATGGTTGGATTTCAGAGGAAGTTTATATGGCACAACCACCTAGTTATGAAGATGCACAACATTTAAATTATGTGTGCGAATTGAAGAAGTCTCTAAATGGTTTGAAGCAAGCTCCAAGAGCTTGGAATCACAGATTACTTACCTACTTGCAGGACCAAGGATTCAAATCTAGAAAAGTAGAGACATGCATATTCATCAAGAGGAATGGATTAGAGGTTACATATCTCTGTGTATATGTAGATGACATTATTTTTATAGGGAATAATGTCAATAAATGAGACATAATACCTTGGCTTGGACCCCATACATTTGTATCTACTAAGTCTAATAAGTTGTTGTGGATGTAGCTTTTGTAGTTAAATGGTTGTCTTTGTGCCTACCGAATCTCACATGCATAAAATCTATTCATCATTTGTTCCTTTGATATGTTAGGCAATCTAAGAACACTTTCATCATTGCATATATCCTTTAAGGTTCTTTCATTCACATGAGATAGCCACTTATGTGAGATTTCAATCTCACTAAGGGTTTGAGACCCAAATTTGAATAGAGCTATGTCTTTGATTTCTCCTAATTCAAAATTAAAGAGGCTACCATGCTTCTCACCTCTATCTATCTTCCTGAAGCTTTGACATGGATCTTGCACAAAATCTATATGTTGAGTGAACCTAGCTTGCAAGCCTTTCTCAACTATTTAGCCTACACTTATTAGGTTTTTTTGTAGTAGTGGGAACATAGAGTACCTTGCTCAAAAAATTTATCCTGCCATCGGAAGCTTTGAAATTACCAATCTTCTCCACATTATGATTTGTGTCATCCCCTCTTTGAGCTTCATTTCTATGCTTTGGACTTTCCAAATCAGATAAGAGAGCTATATTGCCTGCAACATGATTTGAACATCTTGAATCTATGTAGAATAAATGATCATCTTCTTTACCTTCCTTGTGTCTTAGATCCATCAAGAGGAATGATTCTTCATGTTGTTGATCTTTAGAATAATTTTTGTAGTCCCTTTTGTTATGGCCTCTATTTTTATTGTTGAACTTGTGTCCACCTATGCCTCTATTGCTACCATATCCACCCCCTTCACTTTCTTTTTGAGTCTTCCCATTGAACCAGCAATTCTGAGTGGTTTGGTTGGTCTTATCACAAAAGGTACAAGGTTGAAAATTCTAGCATTTAGTCGGATCATGCTTTGGCCTTTTCTTCTTCCCTTTCCACTTGCTCTTACCTGCAAAGTTGGATTGGGAAGTCTCCTCTTCATCTTCTTCGTTATTCTTGCATTGCTGCTTCTTGTCCTTCTTATGTGCATATAGAGTACTAGTTGAATCCCCATGATAGGAGTTACCTTCCTCTATGCTATTGTTGGCCTCTTGATTAGAGAGTTGTCGAAGAAAGATGTTAAAGTCTGGAATTTGCACATCCATGATGAAATCATAGGTTGTGGTGAAAGATTTCCATTGCTTGTCATCTAACCACATTGGGAATTTTCCTCATGATTGCCTCTTCTTCAATAAGCTTTCCAATGGATACCAATTGATCAGCAGCCTCCTTGACCTATGCCACAAACTCTATGATGGTTTGTTTTGGAATCTTCTTCATATTGTTGAACTCATTCCAAAGATGGTTCTTCCTTGCTTTTGTATTAGCAGAAAAGAAAGTCTCTCGAGCATCCCAAGTCTCTTGAGATGTCTTGCATCCTCTAATATGTGGTAATAGAAAATTAGAGAAAAAGTTGAGTATGTATGACCTTTCTTGAGCATCCCTTGCACATCAATATCTGAGCCTATTTGTTTCCTCTTGGAATAAGAATTGCTTCATCACGTCATACAATCCCATACAGGCTTCTTCCTTGCAAATAAGCCTCCATTCTGATTTGCCAAGCAGCATCATTGTGTCTATCAAGCTTTTGAATCAATCATGGGAAGCCATCTTCCATATTGAAGGTGCTCTAATGCAACTGAAAGAAGTTTCAATAAAACCCAAAAACTATTTATAACATCAACAAGAACAAGTTGATGCAAAACAGATAACTTGGACATTGACTAGCTCACAAAAACCTTCAAAAAATGGATGGAAGTTGTGATGTCAAACATTGAGAGTCGCCATAAGAGTAACAATTGGAAAAATTTCACTTAATGGAGTGTCATACATAGGGTTGGCTTCCTAAAATTCATAAAATCCCTAATTTATAACAACTATAGAAGGATGAATCACCTTCACAATGAACTAGCATCATCCTCATTTCTCATGGATGTGTAGAGAATAACCCTAGGATTGAAAAACTTCAATTTCTCTGGAAAAAATGAACACCATGATTTGAACATTTGTACACATAAACTGGACACGTATATCTTTCGAATGAGTGCCTAAACACTAGAGTTGGATCTTTGTAGAGAGAGTAGAAATCTCTGCACGTTAACTTAGTCTCAGGAAGAAGGAGTAGAGAATAGAAATGGCACCAAGCAATGATCAATGAATAATGTATTGCTTCAAATCCACAATCTAATTAATACAATTTTTTTTTGGAAACTTTATATATACTCTTCAAGATATTGCCACACTTTTTCTTCATGGATTTGAATTCAAATCAAACAAGTTTGGTAGCTTAGATTGATTGGAATCTTTTGCTACAAACCTCGTAAAGAGAAATTTGAAGTCATATCTACTTTTTGTTTGATTGATTGAGAATCAATCCCAACCATTTCTAAATTGTGGTTGTTAGGCCTTTTACTCTTTCCTTTTACAAAGATAAATACTTTGGAGATTACATGAGAAGTTGATACTATGATCAAACTCTCAATACAATAAATGAAAGCAAATAAAACTATACAAGGAGTATATGTGGCATCATTGAAGTGATGTATTTGATGAAGATCATGCCCATCTCAAGCAAAATGCCAGCTTGTTGTTCCAACAGGATTTGATAGGGCATGTACAAAAAATATAAATATTGTTACGAGAAGGCGATCAATCGGTTTCAAAAACTTTAGAGTTTGAGGCCTGCGGAAGCACGCAAACGACACAAGGAAGAAGAAAAAGCTTGGAGCCCAACCCACAATACTAAATCCATTATGAACAGAATGTACAAAGATAGGTGACCCATTAGAGTTATAGGCATATATGCAAGCTGGGAGAAAAAACTCCTAAAGAGGGAAAAAGTGCCTCGGTTGTCCTAGCGTGTTCAAACACATCAATACCAAAGTAAATCAACAAATCCTCCCCTCCCCCCAAGAGTGATGCGATGAACAAGGACCTCACGCTCATGTATAACGAAGTGCCAAGCTATGTCGAATCGATCTACAAAGTCACATATGCCTAACATATATATACACATATATAGTCATACACACACATGCACTCATATACTTACATGCACTCATGTATGCATAACTCTCGTACATATGTGCATGAATCTCTCACATGCAGACATGCATAAATTCCTTCTATTATACACACATGCATGCATTCACTTCCACGCATGCACATGCATGTATCATACTCTCATGCATGCACTCATGCATATGCATTCTCTCACATAGACATGCATACATTCATGTGTATACACAGATACATTCATCCATGCATATGCATACTCTTACATACACCTACATTCATTCATCCATGCATACATACCCTTTATTATATAGACACATGTTTCTCTCTCTCTCTCTCTCTATCTCTATCTCTCATCTTCGTCGTAGAACGGCATGAGCCTTAGTTTTGTTTTGATTGTCGGAACACAAGCACTTGCTATCTCACAAGAGGGGGAAAGTAAGTATGGTTCAGCTTTGGGTTCATCAAAACCAAAGGCTCGACCTTCCTCTTCCATTGATTTCTCTAATGATGCTCATTTGCAAAAGAAGAAGAGATGCAAATATTACCGAAAGGTTGGTCATACTATTGATGAGTGTCGAAAGCTTGCAAAGCTCAATGAAAAGAAGAAGGAATCCAGCATGTCTATTGCTGAAAATTCAGCAAATTCAAAGAATGATGAAGCTAACATGGCTCAAGATTTTTGGGCATGTGTTGTTACATTTCATTATGATGCATCTTTACATTCTAAATGTATGGTTGTGAGTGAGGTAGATTCAGATTGTTCCTTTGATGGTGGTGCTTCAGAGCACATAACATCATGCAGAAGATTTTTTGCATCTTTGAAAGATGATCCAAAGGAGGACATGTGGTGTGTGCAAACAATGCCTCTTATCCTATCATTGGAGTAGGAGAAATCGAGCTTAGGGATGCAAATAGAGGTGTGATTCCCTTGAAAAATGCATTGTATGTACCCGATATAAACAAGGACTTAATTTCAATTCTGTTGATTGCCAAAGATGGACTTCACGTACACTTTGTTGATGATAAGTTTATGGTTCATGATGTCAGTGATGGTGACGTTATCATGATGTCTGGGACATTATGAAATGGTTTGTATCACATGGATACATACAAGAGGGCTGTCTCTAATGCCTTGGTTGCTCATACTTTTTCCATGGCTGAAATGCAGCTCTGGCATGCTCGTTTGGTCACTTGAACTTTAGTAGTTTGATTTACTTTAGTAGTTTGATTCACTTGCATCGTGCTTCTTTTCCAAAAGATATTCATACACACACTACAAGAAAATTGGAGCTTGTTCATAGTGATGTATGTGGTCCTGTCAAGATTCCATCTTTTGGGAAGCATGTATATTTTGTTACCTTCATTGATGATGCTCCTTGCCATACATGGGTGTATCCTATGAAAGCAAAGAATGAGGTATTTTCTTGCTTCAAAGCATTTTTAGCTATGGTTGAAAATGTTTCTTCATAAAATCTTTTGACTCTACGCACGAATCATGGGGATGAATACATGTCACATGAGTTTAATGCTTTCCTTCATGAAAGAGGTATCTCACACCAATGTACGATGCCATATATACCTCGACGAAATGATGTTGTCTGGCAAAAAAATCAAACTCGACTTGAAATGGACGATCTTCCTAATAAATTTTTGATGGAAGCGGTCATGTGTGCAAACTATGTGCTGAATTTCTGCCCTACAAAAGCATTGAGATTCATCACTCCTTATGAGGCTTGGAATGGATATAAGCCCATGCTTAGTCATATGTGCATGTCTGGTTGTTTGGCATATGCTCTTGTGCCATCACAACAATGTCACAAACTTGATGACAAAGCAAAGAACTGTATATTTGTTGGTTATAGTGCTGAAACTAAGGGATATCATTTGTAGCATCCATTGATGAACACTATTATTGTGAGTGCAGATGTGGTATTTGCTGAAAATTTAGTTTTCCCTGTACTTGAATGCAAAAATCTACCAAGAGTTAGCTCACAAGACGTGTTTGATACACTCATGCCTTTGTTCCAAAATGGTGTGTTTGACTATGGTTATAGACCAGCCAACTAAAACTCAAAGGGCTAAAAAATTCCAGCAAAATAGAGCTGAAAATGTAGAGAATTTCTAGTCAAACATGGCTGAAAGTTTTTAGCCAAAATATGTTAAAACTACTCAAAATTTCGAGCCACATATGGATGAACATTTGCGTTGAACTATGGTTGAAAATAAACATGAAATTCATCCCACACATGATATACATGTTGATGATGTATTACATAATGAACGCATGTCTATCGAGAGTGCACAATCTATGCCAAAGTGGCTAATAGGACTTTGTAGGACAACAAATTGAGTGCACCTTTAGTGGGTAGAACAAGATCAAGCTCTCACAATGCATCAAGTAATTTTGTGGATTATTCTCTTATTGCAACAACACGTAATGAAGAGCCACTTTCTTTTGAAGATGCATGTGATGATCCACAATGGATGAGTCCTATGCAATCAGAAATGGACTCCATACATAGGAATGGTACTTGGGAGTTATTTGAATCGCCAAAAAGAAAGAATGACATTGGTACAAAGTGGGTTTACAAGATTAAGAGAAAGTCTAATGGTAGCATTGATCGCTACAAGCTAGATTGGTTGCCAAAGAATATGCACAACAATATGGCATTGACTATGAGAAAACATTTGCACCTACTTCACGCATGACTACCATTCATACCCTAGTTGCATTCGCTGCCTATTGAGGTTGGAAAGTGCATCACATGGACATAAAAACATCCTTCTTGAATGGTCATTTTCAAGAAGAGGTCTATGTGAAGCAACCTCCTGGATTTGTTATGAAAGGGAAAGAGCATATGGTTCGTCAATTGCATAAAGCCTTGTATGGTTTCAAGCATGCTCCACATGCATGGTATGACAAAATCCGTATGCACTTGATTGCTCTTGGCTTCACATGTAGTCCAATTGAAAGCACACTCTATGTACGCAAATATGGGGCTGATCTTATAGTGCTTGCTTTGAGGTCAATGACATAGTCTTGACTAGGTGATGTGATGCAAAACGTGACATTCTTAGGGTTGATTTGCAGCATACTTTTAATGTCACTTATCTTGGTCTTTTGAGCTACTATCTTGGCATCCAGTTTGTATCCATTGAGGGAGGAATTGTTATGCATCACACAAAATATGTTGAAAAATTACTTGAGCATTTTGACTTTGAAGATTGCAAGCCAATTTCAACACTAGTTGAGGCAGGACTCAGGTTGTCAGTTGAGGATTCTAGTGATGCATTTGAGACTTCTCTTTATCAGCAAGCTGTGGGTTGCCTTACATATGCATGCAACACAAGGTCGGATATACAGTATGCAGTTTCCTAATTGAGTCGATTCATGCATAGCCCTGACACTAAGCATTGGCAAGCGATAAAACTTATGTTTAGATATCTCAGAGGCTTTTTGAGCTTTGTTCTCTTTTATGGCAGAGATATTCAGCCATGTGTGCATGATTTTACAGATAGTGATTGGGCTGGGTGTTATGATACTCATGTGTCCACTATTGGTAATTTCTTTTTCCTTGGAGACTCATGCAACTTTGGTTGAGTAAGAAGCAACCTACACTGGTGACATCGAGTTGTGAAGCTGATTTGAGTGCACTTTTAACAAATGCATATGCCTATTGATGGATCTTTGCGTGGAGATTGATGCTCCTACGCATATTCTCAGTGATAGTTAGAGTGCATTGGCGATTTCACGATGTTGGAAGTGAGGTAGGCCCTTGGCTCATGTCACAGGTCCATGGTTCCATAGGTCCAGTATATACAACATAGAATCTAGCAATCTTCAATATTGACAAAACATGAACATACCACAACTTAATCATACAAATGATGAGACAAAGATAGAGAAAGAATAGACGACATGTGTAAGGTGTTACGTAAGCCATCACTTACTCCTAGTATCATATATACCAATGTTCAATGTACAATGTGGGAGCAAAACTCTCAACCACTCTATGTGATGAGAAATAGATGAAAGAGTGAATGTACAAATGTAACAAACATATTCAGATGTATGGGCGGTAATCTGAATATACATGAGATGTGTGACCTTATAGGTTATAGAAGAGTGAATATGAGTGATTGAAAGAGGAAGGATCAGTGTGAAATTGATAATCAACAAACCCTCATCTTACCTTAGGCTATGGAAGTCCCTAAGTTAGATACGTGTGTGAAAAGATCACATACTTAAAAAGTAGCAAAGAATGGTAACAAGTTTGCTGCCGAAAATCCTCAAACTCATGTGAACACACCTTCTCAAACACCTCCTCCAAATATGCATAAAGCATATACGTATTGATTCTCTTGTACCTATGCCGAATAGGACTCCTCCTGATATGGATGCTACTGCCTCCATAAACTTCAAGTACTACCTGTGTGCATAAAGAGAATATGTACCTAAATACTTAACATGAGATCTAAATCTTATGTTAACCACCATCCAATGTCTTTGAAGTAGCCGAACATCCTCTTGTAGAAGATAATCTTCAACTACAACATGTAGACGGTCGATCCTCACCATCAATCCGCTAATGACCATGTCTTTTTGCCATGAACAAGAGATAACCTCCTCTCCATGTGCTAGAGTGTGAGCACACCCTTCATCTTCTCCAAGCAGAATCATTAAGAAGAACTCCATAGCTGCTCCTCAACATGCTTCAAGTTAGCACCATGGCTGCCCCATGTGCTAGATGAAACACCACCTCTATTGAGGTCCAAGCTCAAGGCTTGTGTTGAAAACTAGGTGAAGGATGAATACAAGTGATCCCAAGCTTGTGTTTTTATAGTATTCTTTGTCCATGAAAAGCTATACCAAAAGCATAACAATAAAGCATCACATGGCTCTACGATCGCTACGCGATAAATCTTCCGTTCGTGAAAATTGTCCATCGCCTTCGTCTTATTTTGTATAAAGCAAAAGCATCTAAAAACAAAGTTATCGTGTTGTGCCGTTCAGGGGATTTGAACGCGGATCATGCGTTTGAGAGGCTATCACCCTATCCATGCTGCGGATCGCGTTTACTTGCAGGAGGACTAATACAAGACTATACTTATCCTGTAATGCTGGACCAACTTCCAACCAATGAGACATTGTTTGGACCAATGGAATATTGCTTTCCAACAATCCCCCCTGCAATGTTATATTGGTACAACCTGGACTAGATCTGCAAAACTTCAACTTCATATTCTGCAAACTACTACAAGCTTCAAGCTTGTACTCCCGCACTTCAAAACTTGTTCTTCAAAAGTCTTCTTCAAAACTGAATTTGACTTTTCTTGAAAAAACGTGAACTTGCTGAATATGAATCATAATACTTGAGAAAATATGCAAACTAGATATCCAATAGTGTACACATCAAGCAATCACTGCTTGACAACAAATATAGCATGAACTGTCTCCGAACCTGCTATCTCCTATCTTCAAACACCTGAAAACATACACTAGGATCCATATATTTGCATTTACCTTCCAAAAAAATTTCTCAACGTACTTCTGCTATGTCATGTAAATACACTAAACAAAATCAGGAACTAAATCCTGATTTAGTTCAGGATTAGTGTATTATGAACTCACAATTCACAATTCACAACTCACAATTTAGTGTATTATGAACACTGTTGATTCATCTCTGACTGTACTCAAGTCAACTCAACTCAACTCAATTGAAATCAACTGAAATCAACTGAAATATGAGTCAAAAAAATCTATGATGTCATCATGTCTTCATCCTTTAAATCCTTAATACCTATATTTGAAACAAAATCTTCTCTGAACCCTTTTTATTAGCACTGTACACATGCCAATAGCTTTCCATGTCATTCATCAGCTTTCAAAATTGTAGAATAAGGTTAGCTAATCCTAACATAACAAAACCTTGCTGAAAGCATTTTAGGATTCATAACCTTCTGTAACATAATAAGTATCTTCTATCTTTCTGCAACACAAATTTGATAGAACCGGAATCTTTGACTTACTTCTTCCAATGTTAAGAATTTTCACAAACAAAGGATAGACAACTGACTCATAAAAAGATCATAAAAGATTTATTCAAGATCAATGATCTCTCTTGTGTAGAATCTGCTCTCATCAAACCTTCATGACTGAATGTTTGATTTATTACCTGAATGTCTCCAAGTGTCCATGTAAAATTTTTCTTCAAACAAATCCTTTCCAAGAATCTGTAACTTCTACTTGAAACATAAGTGGACAAACTTCTCACCTTGGGAACTCCAAAAGCTGCAAGTTGATACTTCAACTTTTCATATTCTACCCGGGTGAAATGTGATAGTACCTGCTTGATTTTCTTTTGGCTAACTCCACTTCTCAATCAAGTAATACGATCAGATGGAACACCTTTTTGAATACAAACATGTATCCAAAAGTCTAGACAATCATAGAAAGTAGATTCTCCATTGACTTGTACATCCACAATCTGAATTTTCTGAAGTTTTCTGAAAATATTGAATATGACGTAACCTTTTCCAAACATAAAACCTCAACCCAAGTCTTCAACATCTGCTACAAAAAACTCTTTTACCTTAAGAGAGTTAGATAAAGAAGAAATATACTTCTCTGCAACTTGTCATGTACCAAGTAGCTCTGTATTGACACTCTAAAAATTCTTTGAGAGAACATATAAGCTGCCTGCTTAAAAGCTTCAACCAAAACATAACTCATATACATATGAGTCAAAATATATATATCTGTTGCTTTTCTTTCTCTCAATGCAATTCTTTGTCAAATCTACTAAATCATGACCAAGTGTAATGCAAAACAAGAAACTGCTTCTTCTTTAAACAAGATGTTCTCGTAGGCTTGTCTTTGGATGTAGAGGATAAAATAGGAAAAGTATATGGAAAATATAAGAGAAAAGGAAGCCTTACTTTTCTTTTGGAAATGATGGACTTTCTTCTTCTGCATCTTTCTTCCACTTGATGATGTCAACATCTTCAAACTTATCTTCCATACCTTTTGTTCTCTTCATCTTGAAGTAGCAAACACTCTTGACTTCTTCGAATGAACTTTTTCTCTTCCTCTAGTACTAAGAGTAAGAGATAAAACAAAAATGGTATACAAATGGGAGTGAATATAGAATCATGTTTTATCATCTCCTCATATCTCTGAATCAAAATTCTGTTTCAAATGTTTGAAACGAAAAAATTCACCAATCTTTTGTCTGAATGATGAATTACCCTTCTAGAGTTACTGTCTCTAGATCACATTTGATATCCAACCAACTTACAACACAAAATTGGCTGAGAACAAAAACTCATCCCATCTTCACATTTGTCTTCTTAGATAAGCTTTCTTGCCATGAAAGAGATCTCTCAAAACTCTCTAGAAAAACCTCTAGATACTTGTTTTGATGTAGCCTTCAACTTTCAAATAATGAAAGTGTATAAAAGCACTCCTTGAAACCTTCAAATCTCTTCATAACTGCTCTTCTAAGATATGACCTGCAAATGATAATCTGATAGTAGAAATTGATACCTATGATTTGATGTTGATCTGATTCCTTCATCTTCTCTAAACCATTGTTCTTCCTTGAATTTGAAGTAGTCTTCTCTTCATCAAGTCTGGGTCTTCAAACAATAGTTTTGTAAAGTATTTGCATACTCTTCCAAAAATATTCGGTTGCTAACAGATCATCAACTTCATACTCCACACTGATGAATACACATGTGACTGAATTGTCTAATTCTCAAATCTCTACTCATTTAAATTAAGTGTGTATGTTAAGTGTTAAATTCTTGAAAACCTGAGAATATGAATGAGCCTTAATGCATTGATGCCAAAGATCTAAAGTTCTGAAACCAAAACCTTAGTGCTATGATACCAAATGTTGGAAGTGAGGTAGGCCCTTGGCTCATGTCACAGGTCCATGGTTCCATAGGTCCAGTATATACAACATAGAATATACGTACTGATTCTCTTGTACCTATGCCGAATAGGAATCCTCCTGATATGGATGCTACTGCCTCCATAAACTTCAAGTAGTACCTGTGTGCATAAAGAGAATATGTACCTGAATACTTAACATAAGATGTAAATCTTATCTTAACCACCATCCAATGTCTTTGAAGTAGCCCGACATCCTCTTATAGAAGATAATCTTCAACTACAACATGTAGACGACCGATCCTCACCATCAAGTTGCTAATGACCAAGTCTTCTTGCCATGAACAAGAGATAACCTCCTCTCCATGTGCTAGAGTGTGAGCACACCCTTCATCTTCTCCAAGCAGAATCATTAAGAAGAACTCCATAGCTGCTCCTCAACATGCTTCAAGTTAGCACCATGGCTGCCCCATGTGCTAGACGAAACACCACCTCTATTGAGGTCCAAGCTCAAGGCTTCTGTTGAAAACTAGGTGAAGGATGAATACAAGTGATCCCAAGATTGTGTTTTTATAGTATTCTTTGACCATGAAAAGCTATACCAAAAGCATAACAATATTTAGGTTTAGATTTAAGATTTAGCTTAATAATTAAATGCTTCAATATTTTCATACACACAACATAACAATTATACACAAAAATTCACTTGTAGGCATATACATACATTAATAATCTTGTTCACATTTAATACCCATATAGACACATAGAACCATATTCATACATGGATACTTTAGTTAACATACTTAGTCACATGCACACTAACACATACTAACATGCAATCTTAATCGCATAATTTCCACACCCAATCCCTTAATTCTCTCACCCTGACACTACTTTATAGACTCATCACTCACACTTAAGTACACAAACAATAACAATGTATGGACTCATAATTCATTTTCATGAATGACTACACTCTATGGACTCACGATTCATTTTCATGAATAATTACACACATAGGGTATTATTTATAATATATATCAAATGATTAATCATGGTTTAGACTCTTAGATTAACATTCTAAAAACTGAATTCATACACAAACACTCAATCCTATACTTTTATGCACACATACATTTAAATAGACTCACCATTTCATTCACACTTGTATAAGTACATGCACGCATATGTCCACAAGTCAAGCACATACGTGCATAGGTGCTTGTAAAAGCATGAATTTATTTGGGTAGACGTAAAGGGCTAGGAACATGTTGGGATACACATAAATTCATACATATTCTCACATACACATGAAGTAGCATCAATGCACATGCATACATGGGCACATACGTAATCATACTTATGCATACATAAACATAAGCACATATATGTAACATTAAATACACTTATACTGATGATAGGCCTTGCAATATCATAGGATATCTTACACACAAATACTTAGAATCATAGGGTAAATGCTTAAGGTATCACTCATACATTTAAGGTTGCATACTCTCACTTGGGCTACATGGATGGTGTGAAACACTGGCATAGACATCTTCATCTTAAGATTTACATATACTTATAGTGCAGATTATATATAAAGGATTCAAAGTCAAATATCTCTTCTTGCGCTGACTAGAGCATATCTCCAACATTTCAAGACTAGAGGTACTCAAGAGAGAGGTTACTCAATTCAACAAATCATATCCAAGAGATTTTTAAGAGTTTAGAGGTGATCACTTTGATTTTTTAAAACTTGAATTGGAGGGATAAAATCCTTTCAACATTGGTGACCTACTCTAGTATGAATTGTTGGAGTTTGAGGTCTGGAAAAGCATGCCAACAACACAAGGAAGAAAAAGAAGCTTAGAGCACAACACACAATATGGAATGTATTACCAATAGAATTTACAAAGTTAAGCAACTAGTTAGGGTTATAAGTATATATACACGCTGGGGAAAAATGTTGGTGTATTTTCTTTATGCCTAATGCTTGATCACTCATAAATTTAAAGCATAACTTATACATAGTCTCAAAGAGAGATACATAGAAACGTGCTCTTGTAACTCTTGAAAAGTTATTACCTTGAAAATTAAGAGTCCTTGAAGAAACTTGTGGCCATCTAAGGCACGATTTATGAGCTGAGTTAGGAGTGATTGATTAGCTAGATAATTTCACAACTATAGGGGAACTTTTAGGTACAATACCTCCAAGATTTCATTTCAAATATCACTATATAAACACCTGTGTAGTCGCAGCTTTGAGCACCAGTTAGAGCTACATTTTGGATAGATTTTGATCAAACACCAAACCGCACATGAAGCACACATTGTGCTCATCCTTCTCAAGCTTCATGTCCATTCATATCATTTAAAATATGTTCAATATAGATTTATTTTCAAGCTATACTTTGAAGTTGTTCTTATCTCCTACTATAGGTTCATATTCTCATATTCAGTCATCTTCAATGAGTGCCTTCTCTATATATACTTGATCTTTTGTTGAGCTTTAAATTGATGTATTTAAATTGATAAGCCTATTTTCATCATACCAATTTTCATCATGATTTGTTTATTACTCTATAAACTACATTCATTTGAAGTTGACTAGGTATACTAACAAGCTAACTCCTAAAATGTTGGGATGATATCTGTATGTTGCTACATTGATTTCTCTCAGTATGGTTCATCAAAAATCATCAAATTTTTTGCTTTAGATTCACTATCTATCTAATTAAAAGTGTGCAAAAATCTTTGTTCAATTTCCAGTGTGTTGTGAGCTGTGAGTTAATCTGTAGAGTGCAATCCATCCCGAAAAAGCAAGTTTTTGCTTCATTCATTTTGTATGAAATAGTCTATTTTGATGAATCAATTTCATATTGATACTCCAAAAGCACTAGATGGTTAATATGCATCCTTATCAATCACAAGGTGTCTAGGTATCATCTCTAAAGCTATCTTGGAAGGTCTAGAGCAGGTTTTGCAGCACCATGCACATCTTTGGAGTGTATCACCCATCTTCATTGAAAGTGGTATCAGAGCAAAGATAAATCAATATGGGAGATGGATTTCCTTCCACCATTGACAACTACTCAACATGGATTCTAAGGATGGAGTCCTACCTTCAAAGGAGAAAACTATGGGATACATATATGAAGATGAAGTCATCCAAACAATGAGAAGAAACGGACAACCATTGCATGAAGAGCAAGAAAGTCTTGCAACTTGGTGCTCAAAGGATGTAGTAGCCAAGTTCTACATCTTAAACTCAATCTCTGATTTTCTCTTACCTCATGTGAAAGGATGCAAGACCTAAAGACAAACTTGGAAAGCAATTGATTCCTTCTTCTCTTCAAATACCAAAGCAAGGAAGAATTATCTATGGATGGAGTTTAATACCTTGAAGAGTAGTCCCAAGGAAAGTGTGACTAATTATGTCACCAAAATGAAGAAGATCTATGATTAATAGGAAGCATTGGAGAGGTAATTGAAGAAGAGCAAATCATAAGGCAAATCATCAATACAATCAAGGTTGATGAAAAATGGGAATCTTTTACAATTGACATGGACCTATACATGGACATGCAAATGCCTAACCTCAAAACTCTTATGGGCCAATTCTTTACACATGAAGCAAAGATAAGCAATAATGGTGAATCCTCAAAAGGTAATCAAACTACTGCCTTATACTTTGATAAAGCCAAAGCTAAGAATAAGTCAAACGACAAGAGGAATGAAGACGAAAGTAGCTCTTTCCAAGCTGACTTCCCAGGTAGACAAAAAGCTAGAGGAAGAGGTAGAGGACCAAAGCAACGCAAGGGGAGACTCCAAGCATCTCAATCTTGTAACATTTGTGGTAAATCTAATCATGCCACTGAGGAATGTTACAAGATCCCAAGAAATTCATGAGGAAGAGTATTCAATAGAGGTGGCTATGGATCAAATAGAGGAAGGTACAATGGAGGATACAACAACAACTACTTCACTAATAATAATCCTCAAAATGGATATACAACAAGAAAGGATAACAACAATAACACTGAAGATCAAATTCAAGAAGACTCACTACTCCTCATGAACCTAGTATTGAGGCAAGGTAAGGATGATGATCATGGTTTCTATATTGACTTAGGGTGCTCAAATCATGTATCAAGAACTTGTTTGATTTAACGGATCCCGAAAATACACATCAATTGCAGACATGTGATGATACAAGACATTGAGTTGAGAAAGTAGGTAATGTCAGGCCATCAGATGGGCACATGAATGTTTTACGCAAGGTTTTGTAGGTACCTATCCTAACAAAAAATTTGATAAGTGTTGGAAACATTGTGGAGAAAGGATTGCATGTTAGGTTTACAAGGCATGGAGCATATGTGGAAGACCCCAAGCAAGGATGTAGAAGAATTTCCAAGGGAGAAAAGATAGGAAGGAATTTCACCTTTGAAGTGGGCACCAAGAACATAGCATTATTTAGCTAGAGATCTCAAACGCTCTCTGAATTGGAGGCATGGCACAAAAGGCTTGCTCATACTAGTGAGAGAACTTTGAAACAAACTTACAGAATCAAAGTGTACTTGGATTTCCCAACATCACAAAACCACATATGATATACAAGTGTGGATCTTGTCAAGTTGGCAAAGCTCATAGACAACCCTTCAATAGGGAAGGCTATACCCATCAGGAGTTTTTAGATCTTCTCCACACAAATAATTGGGGTTCAAGCAAAGAACCTTCTATTTCAAGTTCTCAATATTATGTATCTTTTATTGATGATCATAGTAGATGAAAAGTTCTATACTTTATCAAGCATAAAGATAAAGTCTACAATTATTTGAAAACGTATCTTGCTCTTGTAGAAAATCCAATAGGTAGATGTCTCAAGAAGCTTAGATCAGATGGTGGTGGAGAATATTTCTCAACTCATTTGGTTTCTACAACAAAGAGGCATCAAAAGAGAGGTATGAACCAGATACACACTTGAACTCAATGCAGTAGTTGAAAGAAGGAAAAGAACAATAGTTGAGGCAGCAATATCCACATTGAATGAAAAGGATTTACGCAACTATCTTTGGGCGGAGGTTGTATCAACAGACACATACCTTGTAAATAGACTTCCATTGAAGTCTTTAGATAGTATGACTCACAATGAGGTATGGAATGGAAGAAGGCCAAGTCTAGAGCATTGCAAATCTTTGGATGTCTGTCTTATGCTCACATGCCTTCTCAAATAAGAAGGAAATTGGATCCCAAAGCGGAGAAAAGTATCTTTATTGGATATGATCAAAACCAAAAAGTATACAGATTATATAATCCCTCTAAGAAAGGTTTTTTAGTTAGTGGGGATGTAGTCTTTGATGAAAATAAATCTTGGTTTCATGTTGATAGGAAAATGAAACTACCCTATGACTTGGAAGAAGACTTTCCATCTCTTCCATGAAAGGAACCAAAGCATCATGAAGACAGTGACTTTGAAGATGACTTGATAGATTTAGAGAAATTGAAGCTATGGAAGAACAAAGCAAAGGCTTAGGTGCAAGACTTAGCTGATTGATCTGAAAGCTCTCATCAATCACTCAGAAGATCAATGAGAGAGAAAAAGAAACTAGAGTGATATGTATTTGATACCTCTTTGGTCACAAAACATTCAATTTATATGGCTAAGGACTGCAACAATGAAGAACCAACATCATATGAAGAAGCTCAAAGCAAGAAAAAAGGAGAGAAGCAATGGATGTGGAAATTGAAGTCCTCATGGACAATGACACATGGGAGCTTGTTATTAGCAAGCCATCAATGAAGGTAATTGGATCAAGGTGGGTCTATAAAGTAAAAAAGAATTCAGATGGTAGTATTATAGATACAAGGCAAGGTTAGTAGCCAAGGGATTTTCCTAAACCCATGGTATAGACTATGAAGAGACCTTTTCATCTGTTACTAAAATGCCTACCATTAGAGTACCTCTTAGCATTGTTGCATCTTGGAATTGGAAGCTATTTTAACTAGATGTAGAGAATGCATTTGTCAATCGTTGGATTTTGTGGGAAGTTTATATGGCACAACCACCTAGTTATAAAGATGCACATCATCCAAATTATGTGTGCAAATTGCAGAAGGCCCTGTATGGTTTGAAGCAAGCTTCAGGAGCTTGGAATCATAGATTAGTTACATACTTGTAGGACCAAGGATTCAAAGCTAGAAAAGCAGAAACATCCTTATTCATCAAGAGGAATGGATTAGAGGTTATATATCTCTCTGTATATATAGATGACATAATAATTACATGGAATGATGTCAATGGGATTAAACAAGTAAGGGATGAAATGAAGGATGAATTCAAGATCAATGATCTTGGACCTCTCATTTATTTTCTTGGACTTGTCTATACAGATTCTGGTATCTACATCACTGGAAGGAAGTAATTCCATAACCTGCTTTCAAAATTTAAAATGGAGAATACTATGTGTGGAGATACACCCATGGAGTTGAATCATAAGCTAAGTGCTTATGAGGAAGAACATATTGATGATATCACAATCTATCAAATCTTGGTAGGAAGCTTGAACTATGCAACTCTCACAAGGAAGCATTGGAGAGATAATTGAAGAAGAACAAATCCTAAGGAAAATCATCAATGGAATCAATGCTGATAACAAGTGGGAATCTTTCAGAACTGCCATGGACATATACATGGACATGCAAGTGTCTGGCCTCAACACTCATATGGGCTAGATATTTACACATGAAGCAAAAATAAGAAAGAATGGTGAATCCTCAAGAGGTAATCAATATTCTAACTTATACTCTAATAAAGCTAAAGGTAAGGATAAGTCAAAGTCTAAGAAGAATGAAGATGAAATTAGCTCTTTCCAAGCCAATTTCAGAGGTAGAGAAAAAGCTAGAGGAAGAGGGAGAGGAGGAAAGCAAGATAGGAGGAGACCCCAAGCATCTCAATCTTGTAATATTTGTGGTTACTCTAATCATACCAATGAGGAATGTTATAGGAACCCAAGAAATTACTGAGGAAGAGGGTTCTATAGGGGTGTCGATCCATCAAATATAGGCAGGTACAATGGAGGATACAACAACACCTAATTCAATAATAGTAATCATCAAAATGGATATAGAGGAAGAAAGGATTATAATAACTACACTAAAGATCAAATTCAAGAAGACTCACTACTCCTCATGAACCTATCATTGAAGCATGGTAAGGATGATGATCATGTTTTCTATATTGATTCAAGGTGCTTGAATCATGTATCAGGTAAACATCAAATTCAAGACGACTCACTTCTCCTCATGAACCTATCATTGAAGCATGGTAAGGATGATGATCATGTTTTCTATATTGACTCAAGGTGCTCGAATCATGTATTAGGAAATGTAGCATTGCTCTCTCATTTAGAAGATCCCAAAAATAAACATGAAGTACAGACAGGTGACGATACAAGACATTCAATGGAGAAAGTAGGTAATGTTAATATATTAGATGGCGACATGAATCTTCTAAGAAAGCTTTTGTATGTACCTACCATAACCAAAAATTTGTTAAGTGTTGAACAAAGTGTGGGGAAAGGATTGCACGATAGGTTTACAAGGCATTGCGCATATGTGGAAGGCCCCAAGCAAGGATTTAAAAGAGGTGCCAAGGGTGAAAACACAAGAAGACTCTTCACCTTTGAATTGGAGGACACCAAGAACATTATATTATTTAGCTATGGATCTTGAAGACTCCCTGAATTGGAGGTATGGCACAAAAGGCTTGCTCATATTGGTGAGAGAACTTTGAAACAAATTTGTAGGGATCAAAGTGTAGTTGGATTTCCCAACATCACAAAAGGACATATGATTTAAAAGTGAGGAGCTTGTCAATTTGGCAAAGCTCATAGACAACCCTTCAACAAGAAAGGCTATACCCATCAGGAGTTATTGGATATTGTCCACACAAATGTGTGGGATTCAAGAAAAAAACCTTTTTTCACAGGTTCAAAATATTATGTATCTTTTATTGATGATTATAGCAGATGGACAATTTTGTACTTTATGAAGCGTAAAGATGAAGTCCTCAATTGTTTCAAAAAGTATCTTGCTCTTGTAGAAAATCAAACAGGTAGATGTGTCATGAAGCCCAAATTAGATGGTGATGGAGAGTATTTCTCAACCTAAATTTGATGCTTTTCTATAAGAAAGAGGCATCAAGAGAGAGGTAACAACCAGATACACACATGCACTCAATGATGTAGCTCAAAGAAGGAACGAAACAATAGTGGAGGCAGCCAGAACCATGCACAATGAAAAGGGTTTACCGAATTATCTTTTGGGAGAGGTTGTAACAATAGGCACATACCTTGTAAATAGAATTCCATCAAAGTCTTTTGATGGTATGACTCCCCATAAGGTATGGAATGGAACAAGGCCATGTCTAGAGCATTGTAAAATCTTTGAATTTCTAACTTATGCTCACATACCTTCTCAAATAATAGGGAAATTGGATTGCAAAGCAGAGAAGTGTATCTTTATTTGATATGATCAGAACAAAAAAGGATATAGATTATATAATCCTTCTAAAAAAGGTTTTTTAGTTAGTAGGGATGTAGTCTTTGATGAAAATAAATCTTGGTTTGATGATGATAGGACAGTGAAGCTACCCTATTACTTGGAAGAAGGCTTTCAATCTCTTCCAAAAAAGGAATCAAAGCGTCATGAAGATAGTGAGTCTAAAAATCACTTCACGGATTTAGAGAAATTGAAGCTATGAAAGAACAAAAGGAAGGCCAAGGTGCAACTATTAGGTCAAGGATCTAAAAGTTCTACTCAATCATTCACAAGATCAATGAGAGAAAAAAAGAAACCAGAGAGATATGGATTTGATACCTCTTTGGTCACAAAGCATTCAATTAATATGGCTAACAACTCCAACAATGAAGAATCAACATCATATGAAGAAGCTCAAAGAAAGAAAGAATGGAGAGAAGCAATGGATGAAGAAATGAAAGCCCTCATGGACAATGAAACATGGAACTTGTTCCTAGCAAGCCATCAATCAAGGTAACTGGATCAAGGTGAATCTATAAAGAAAAAAGGAATTCAGATTGTAGTATTAATACATACAAGGCAAGGTTAGTAGCCAAGGGAGTTGCCCAAATCCATGGCATAGACTATGAAGAGACCTTCTCACCTCTTTCTAAAATGCCTACCATTAGAGTACTTATTAGCATTGCTGCATCTAGGAATTGGAAGTTATATCAACTAGATGTAACAAATGCATTTCTCAATGGTTGGATTTCAAAGGAAGTTCACATGGCACAACCACCTAGTTATGAAAATCCACATCATCCAAATTATGTGTGCAAATTGAAGAAGGCTCCATATGGATTGATGCAAACTTGAAGAGCTCGGAGTCACAGATTAGATACCTACTTGCAGGACCAAGAATTCAAAGCTAGCAAATCAGACACATTCTTATTCATCAAGAGGAATGTATATGAGGCTATATATCTCTTTGTATATGTAGATGACATTATAATTACAGTGAATGATGTCAATGGGATTAAATAGGTGAAGGATGAAATGAAGAATGAATTCAAGATCAATGATCTTGGACCTCTCACTTATTTTCTTGGACTTGAACTTCTCTATACAGATTCTCGTATCTGCATCACTCAAAGGAAGTATGTCCATGACATGCTTTCTAAATTTAAAATGTAGAATATTAAGTGTGCACATACACTGGTGGAGTTAAGTCATACGCTAAATGTGTATGAGGAAGAACCTATTGAAGATATCACAAGCTATCAAAGCTTGCTAGGAAGCTTGAACCATGTAACTCTCACAAGGGTGGACATATGGTATAGTGTTAGCATACTCAATAAATTTATGCACAAAACAAGGAGGCCATACATGGAAGCAACAAAGAGAGTGCTCCAATACTCGAAGGGCATCCTCAATGAAGGGCTTCTCTACCCCTTCACCTCTAAAATTGATATCAAGCTTTATTTAGATGCAGATTGGGCTAATTCAAAGGATGATAGGAAGAGTACTTCAAGATATTTGTCACTTGTAGGATCAAAAAAAATTTCTTGGTCTTCAAAGAAGTAACCAATTGTTGCTGTATCATCTAATGAAGCCAAATATAGAGGATTGGCAAATGCAACACAAGAAGCTATGTGGTTAAAATGCTTATACTCTGATTTGGGGTTACATACCTCAACTCCTCATATTATTGGTGATAATACAAGTTCACTTCACTTAGCAACTAATATAGTTTACCATGCTAGAGCCAAGAATATTAAGGTCCATTATCATTATGTAAGAGAGAATCTTATGAACAAGGATATTTAATTGTCCTATGTTTCTAGTAATACTCAATGTGCAGATATTTTGACTAAGTCATTGGATGGTATCAAGCTAAACAGGTTCAAAAGCATGATTGGATTGCTAGAAATCAAGGAGGACTGAAGACTCAAGCATACTAGGCTTGAGGGGGAGTTTTTGGTGTATTTTATCCAATCCTAATTCTTGATCATTCATAAATGTAAACACTACAAGAAAAAGGGGGGCGTAGCGACGCCCCCGAATCAGGAAAAAAACAAAAACCGTCGCTTATGCGACGAAACCATCGCATAAGCGACGGTAAAAATTTCGGATTTTTTTTTTTGGCCGAGCATCGTCGCATAAGCGACGATAGCGTCGCATAAGCGACGCTAAACCAGAAGCGTCGCTAGTAGCGTCGCAGGTTAGCGATGCACTTAACGACGATGGCAAACTGCAGAGCGTCGCATATGCGACGCTCTGGAATGTAAAAAAAAAAATTCAATTCTCCCGGCACATTTGTGCCGGGCCTTGAACGCGAGGAAGAACACAGACCGAGAGAGAGAGAGAGACATACAGCGCGCGAGAGGGAGAGAGAGAAGCGAGACATACACAAGGTATGCGCACACACACACTCACACACACACATATACACGCATAGACACACACACATACGCAGACACACACACACATACACACAAATACACACATAGACACACATACACAAGACGCGCACACACATACACACACATAGACGCTCACACACATACACACACATATACACTCACAGACACATACACACATAATGATGCATCCACACACATACACATGCATACACACATAGACACACATATACACACACACATATGCATACACACACACATAGAGAGACATACACACACATACACATACATGCATACACATACACACATAAACACATACACACACATAGACACATACACACATAAACACATACACACTCATAGGTACACACACATACACATAGACACACACACATATAGTATATACACACACATGCACACATAGACACATACACACATACACATGCATACACACACATACAGATGCATACACACATACAGACACATATACACACACATACACACACATATATGCATACACACACATAGAGAGACATACACACATAAACACATACATGCATACATTTGCATACATAATGCATATGCATATGCATATAATGTACATACATACTTACATGCATACATAATGCACATGCATAGATACATACACACACACAGATACATACACACATAGACACATACACACACATGAACACATACATACTCATAGATACACACACATACACACACAGACACACATACACATAGACGCGCACACACATACACACACATAGACGCTCACACACATACACACACATATACACTCACAGACACATACACACATAATGATGCATTCACACACATACACATGCATACACACATAGACACACATATACACACACACACATATGCATACACACACACATAGAGAGACATACACACACATACACATACATGCATACACATACACACATAAACACATACACACACATAGACACATACACACATAAACACATACACACTCATAGGTACACACACATACACATAGACACACACACATATAGTATATACACACACATGCACACATAGACACATACACACATACACATGCATACACACACATACACATGCATACACACATACAGACACATATACACACACATACACACACATATATGCATACACACACATAGAGAGACATACACACATAAACACATACATGCATACATTTGCATACATAATGCATATGCATATGCATATAATGTACATACATACTTACATGCATACATAATGCACATGCATAGATGCATACACACACACAGATACATACACACATAGACACATACACACACATGAACACATACATACTCATAGATACACACACATACACATAGACACACACACATACACACACATACACACATAATGATGCATACAAACACATACACATGCATACACACATACAGACACATGTACACACACATACACACATAATGATGCATACACACACATACACATGCATACACACATACAGACACATGTACACACACATTCACACACACATTCACACACACATTCACACACATTCACACACATATACATACATGCATACATATTGCATATGCATATGCATACATACATACTTACATGCATATGCATACACACACATATGCATACATACATACTTACATGCATATGCATACACATGCATATGCATACACATGCATATGCATATGCATACATAATGCATATGCATATGCATACATAATGCATATGCATATGCATACATATGCATATGCATACAAAATGCATATGCATATGCATACATACATACTTATATGCATACATAATGCACATGCTTACATACACTGTCATAATGTATACACACACACATACACACATAGACACATACAACATTACATATGCATACACACACATATGCATACATACATGCATACACATACACACACATAGATACATACATACACACTCATAGACACACACACATACACATAGACACACACACATATACACACACATACACACATAGACACATGCACACGTAATGATGCATACACACATACACATGCATACATAGACACACATAATAATGCATACACACACATACATATGCATACACACACATGCATACAAACATATACACACATATACACACACACATGCATACACACACATACACACACATATACACATATACACATACACATCCATACACACACACATGCATACACACATACAAACACATATACACACACACATATACACACACACATACACACATAGATACATACACACGTAATGATGCATACACACATACACATGCATACATAGACACACATAATAATGCATACACACACATACATATGCATACACATACATATGCATACATACATGCATACACATACACACTTAGACACATAGACACACATAGATACATACATACACATAAACACATACACACTCATAAACACACACACATACACATAGACACACACACATATACACACACATACACACATAGACACATGCACATGTAATGATGCATACACACGTACAAATGCATACATAGACACACATAATGATGCATACACACACATACATATGCATACACACACATGCATACATACATGCATACACATACACACATAGATACATACACACACGTAGATACATACATATACATAAACACATACACACTCATAGACACACACACATACACATAGACAACACACACATATACCTACACACATACACACAGATGCATACACACACATACACATGCATGCACACACATACACATGCATACACACACATACACGTATATATATATTGATTTCTAACCATTTTGTTTTATATGTTAGGTATTATGGATCCCAGTAAAGAGAGAAAGGCGAAACTCACTCTCATAAAAAGTCTTATGAGAGCAAGAGTTCCGTCAGATACTCTAGGGGCCATAATGCGGGACTACGCAGACATGTCCGATGAGGAGCTGGATTATACGATCCAGATGCTTACGCGATCAGACGAGGGCTCTTCTGCGGATCCACATGCAGGAAGAGAGCTATCTGCTCATAGGTATGTTTTTTTCATAATTTTTTTTAATGATATTATAGCACATATTTTTATTTATTTCTATCTATCTATTTTTAGGACACCTATACCACCTCCAGCACGTGATAGCAGAGCAGAGTTGCCTATGAGGACATGCATAGGCACCTTAGGACTAGAGTGCGACATAGAGCCGGAGGGGAACATTGTGTACATAGGGAATGGATTGGAGTTCAAGAGAAGAATGCGGGCACTATGCGACTCTTACCTGCGCTTTATCCACTTACCATGGAAGTAAGTAAAAGTTTTACATATAAATTGAAATGTATATCTTATGTTTTATTTACATTATGTTTTTTATTTTTGTAGTGAGCATGATGAGAGGGATAAAAAGTACGTGCTTAGTTCACTTGAGACAGAGTTTGGGACAGGATGGTCCCTTAAGTGGTGTTTAAAAGAGATGCGGACACTTATGGCTCATCGTCGCGACAATGCACTGTATGTATGTATATGAGAGAGAGAGAGAGAGAGAGAGAGAGAGAGAGAGAGAGAGAGAGAGAGAGAGAGAGAGAGAGAGAGAGAGAGAGAGAGAGAGAGAGAGAGCTATGTATGTATGTACGTATGTATGTATCTATATATGCATCTATGTATGTATGATGTCATTCCTAAAATCTATTACTCTATGTTTACTGAAAGGCATGTATATTAACTTATATATGTATCTAATATACATGTTTCTATTTTTGTAGTATGTATGTATGCATGTGTATCATGTATGTATACATCTATGTGTTGTGTATAAATGTAATATGTATATACTATGTGTATATATACATAAAAATGTGTGTATTACATTACACGTATGTATGTAGTATATATTTACTGCTATGTATGTAATATAATATAATCCATGTATGTATGTATGTGTGTGTGTATATATGTATGTATGTATCTATGTATATATATATATATATATATATATATATATATATATATATATATATATATATATATATATATATATATATATATATATATATATATATATATATACACATATATACATATAAAAAAATCTAAAATAAAAATTGATTTGTACGCAACTTTATCGCAACTTGGGGTTCGCAACTTGAACCCGTTGCTAACGCGTTAGCAACCCGTTGCCTACGACGTTGCCATCCCGTTGCTAACCACTATGAGAGAGACAGAGAGCACTAATCTCGATATTAGGGTTTTGAAATCCCTAATTTAAAAACTCTAATTCAACCTTTTAGCCATATGTTTGAAGTATATATACACCTCCGACGTCCTACTAGAGAGATGTCTCTCCTCCCAACCTTATGCCTCTATATATAGCTACTCGAATCAACGAGGATCATGATTCATAATATATGTAAAGATATATACACATCATGTAGATAGGATACATAAATATAAAATGGAGTAGATATATTATGCTTCACACATACATGCCTAAATGCACACATAAATATATATATACATACTAACATATTTACATGTACATATTTACACATACATGTACATGCCTACATGCACACATAAACATATATATACATGCATACATATTTACATGTACATATTTACACATAGACACATATACATATATACATGTACACAATTATAAACACTTGCATATATTACGTACATGAATACATGTATACATATATCACACACATGCAAACACATACATATACATGAAATACATATATATGCATACTAATATATGTATACATATAATACACATGAATACACACACATATGCATACATACATGATAAAAATTTACTCCTCGAAGATAAAGCTATATATAAAATAATTAGGCATACCCCCGAGCTTCATGTTCTAACTTAGAAGAACATGATTTCATCTCTCTAGTAGGATTCATCGTTATTCAAGTTAATAAAAAAAACCTATTATCTGATATCCATTCAGAAGCTTCAAGTTACTATCTAATCTGCTCATATGTTTTCATTATTGCCATCATTTTGGTAAGACATCAATATAGTCTCATCTTCATTATCCTTATTGATTTCATTTATTTCTTCTATTGTTAAATCTATGTTCTCATGAATCACATCATCTATTGGTGGATTAATATCTATTTCTGGTAATTCCTCTTCCTCATCAGTAGAATCAGCATGTAGAGAATTATCCTCTTCATCAAAAGGATTAGTATCATTATCACGTATAATGAGTCTAATTTCTATTCCAGATGTTGATGTATCAGTATCTGATGCTGAATCATCAAGAGGACTTTCTTCAATCTCTCTAACAATAAACTGTTCAAACAATGACCTACCTCTAGGTTGCACATGAATGACTTGCCACCAAGGATGAACATCTGGGTTTTTATAAAAAAATGCTTGTTCAATATGCCTAGGAAGAATATATGGTTGTTCACCTCTATATAAAATACAATCGTTAGGACATGCATGTATACATTGATAATCCATACCAAGATTGTTGATTATCTTCTTCATTTCATCATGTGAGGTAGGAAGAATATTTTGACTTGGTAAAAACTTTTCAGATAATAACCTGTAAGTTTATCAAAAAAATGATATATTAAAGAAAGTAAATAAATAAATATACATATATATATATGCATATAATTTTATATATGTGTATGCTTATGTGCATCTTTCAAAATATTTCCGCAAAATTTGATTGTTTTGGATGGCAGGATATGATTGTTTGTTTTGGAGGATATGAAGTATATACTTTCATTGAATGATTTGTCGATTCTATCATATGTTCAGTTTGAAAGTGCGAGAAGAGAGTTTATAATTGCTATTCAAAGAATTTGGCACTGTTTATAGGCCATACGATGGTGACCTGGATGAATCGCATGCACAGAGGTTACTCAAGATAGAGCAACCTGATTATAAGGGACTAGTACTAGCAGGATTCCTGGGGTATGCAGTAAACCTCTTGCATGTATATGTGTGATCCTCTCAAGCCACCATGATTTCCACTTTGTATCCTAAAGTTCAAATGCTCATCATTGACATGCAAGAGGTTTACTGCATACCCTAGGAATCTTGCTGGCACTAGTCCATTATAATCAGATTGCTCTATCTTGAGTAACCTCTGTGCATGCGATGCATCCAGGTCACCATTGTATGGCCTATAAACAGTGCCAAATTCTTTGAATACAAATTATAAATCCGCTTCTCACACTTTCAAACTGAACATATGCGTAAATTGACAAATCATTCAATGAAGGTACATATTTCATATCCTCCAAAACAAACAATCGTATCCTGCCATCCAAACAATCAAATTTTTTACGAATATTTTGAAAGATGCATTAATAGTTTTAAAAGATGCGCATATATATAAATAGATAGAAAATTGAAAATTATACCTTAATAGTGTCGAAACAGATACATTACTCCATCCAAAACGATTTTGAAGGTTGAGAATAAGTAAGCTTGCACTTAGTCGTGTCAAACGACTTCCTTCATATACATGCTTTAGACATTCCTCTCGAAGATATTTCTCATTTTTAGAAATATCCATGCTCTCACTGTCATTTTGATACCAATCCTCAATAAAATCTGCCATGCCATCATCTTCATCATTGTCACACAAATCTTGTACTTTATCATCTTTTGAATATAGATCTTTCAACTTTGCATATTGCACAGGCTTAGTTTTGCGTAGCCTCCTCATGGAAGCTTCTGATAAATGAGGTCTTATTGGTAATTGTGAATGTTGTGGACGAATATCATCAACATCATACGTTGGAATCTACACATATAAATAAAACTCATTAGTATTCCATAAATGAATAAAAATTAAACTTCAAATATAAAATTAAGTATATAACTTATTAAATATGGATAGAAAAGTTTTATTCTCTCTAGCTAAAAGGTGCTCTTGGAGGTCTACGCCATCCATAATTCACTAATAGTTCATCACCAGCATGTAATGTAGTAATAGCATTGACAACTATGTATCTTGATACATCTCTACTCATGTATGGTGATTCATGACTATTTTCACGCTCCTCAAATGTGCAATTAGTCCTTGAACTATTAGGTAACCCTCGACTACTATTTATTAAACCTGCTATATTTCCATGTGTGTAAGGTCTTCCATCAATATATAATCTTTCATTTTCTGCATGTAAAATCCTTCTACTAGTAAGAGATGCTGCGTTCAAGCATATTCCATAAGTACTCATGCTTTGAACATAACGTGAAAGTCGATGCCAATCTCCCCATCCATATATAGGACCACAAAATGACATAAGAGTGACTTCAGAGTTCGGAGGCACATACAAATCCTCTACAATAAAGAGACCACGACCAGCATTAGTAATAGTGGATGGAGTAATCATATAGCGATTACCCCAAAAGTTGAAAACCTCTCCATCTAAAGGAAGTGGTCCTCTATTCCATCCTCCATATCTTCTTCTATCATATGTTTGTACTAAAGAACGATCACGAGCTGGCAATGGATAATCTCCAGCCGTTTCATTCTCTAAACCAGGAGGTAGAGGATTTCTAGAAACCTCTGCTTGTAATTGATGAACAGCAAGTCCATGACGTGTACGAGGTATATTAACATTATGAGAAAAATCATTATCATCATCATCATCGAGCAAGTATTCCTGTATATCAATAATAATTTGATTTTATACATGGTTTTCAAATTAAAAAATGACATGATATATATAGAAAATACATACCCAAGCATTATCACGTTGACTAGGTGATGGTGCATACTCAAAAGTACCATACTCTGCCTCATGTTCAATACATTCCAATCGTGGTCTTCGATACGTGCCATGACAAGAGTTACACCAACATATAATATGCTCTTGATAGTAAAATTAATCATAATTCCTATCGGAGGACACATGTGAAGTCGTTGCATGGGTAGGAGGTGGTGGAGTACCCTCTGATTGATCAAAATCTGCACATCATAAGAAACATAAAAAATATATATAAGTTATGTATCCATCAAATATAGTTAAAATTAAATATTTCATATACTTACAGTATAAAGTCGTTGCACGATGAGGAGAAGGTGGTGGAGTTCCATCTGATTGATCAGAATCTACAAATAATGGTATTTGATATTAATAATTTGATTATCTACATAAATAAAAAATTCACATATACATATTTACACATACACACATATTCACATATACACATTTATACATACACACATATTCACATATACACAACACATATTATTGTGGGATAAATGCATGTATTTTGTATGAATGTGTATATGCATGCATGTGTGTGTACGTATATATGTGGATATGTATATGTGTGTTTATGTTATATGTATGTATATGTGTATATATATACATATATGCATGCGTATATGTTTGCATGTATATGTGTATGTGGGTATGTGTATGTGTATGTGTATGTGTATATGTGTGTATATATGTGTATGTATTCTGACTTTTTTTTCTGTTTGAGATTAAATTAACAGGAGATATTGTATGGTCCAAAAAAATAAGAGGCGAGCTAACATACCACCTGAGTCGTGGTAGTTTTTTCGTAGACAGCTACGTCTTCAGGAGTCATTTCCTCAGCAGAAGGTACACAAATTAATAGTTTATATTTATAATTTTTAGATATTTTAGTAATTTTTAATTTAATTTATGTATTTTTTTCCTTGAATAAACAGGCTGCTGCAAGGAAGAGAGTGGAGTCGGGCCACACATCGCACTTAGGCCAAATGGGCCATAATGGTTTTGTAGCTACGTTTGTAAGTATATGTGTTATTGTGAGTATATTTTTTATTTTAGTTAAAATGCAAGCAACTAATGTTTTTTATTTGTTTCATTGCAGCGAAAGGATTATGGCCGATATCCTACGAAACACGAGATCGAGTATGCTACACATTTTGGATATCGGCGTTTGAGCGAGTATATACAAGATCATCCTGATGCCTTTGTGAGTATTTTTAAATTTTATATAATTATTTTGTTGTTATGAATGTTTTAATTATTTTATTGATTTATGTTTGTTATATGTAATACAGGAGTATTATGGGGAGACAAATATGGATGAGGTGGAGAGACAGACACAGGAGGGACGATCTCGATCGTCACAGGGTGATCATGAGGATGAGGATGAGGAAGATCCATCTGATCATGATATTGCTGATGATGATGATGATCATGATGACGATGATTAGGATTTTAGACGTTGATTATGACATTGGATTATGTATTTACATTGATATATACATATATTTATCTATATATTTTTCTTTTCAGTCATGTTTTGAATTGTGTGTATGGTATTAAGTAATGAAGAGTTTTGTTCTATTGATTTTTATTATTGTTTATATTAAGCATGTGTTTTAATACTTTAATTATATAATTCATTCATATGTGTGTACCTAAGTGTATATATATGTGTGTGTATATGTATGTATGTGCATGTGTATGTGTGTGTATATGTATGTATGTGCATGTGTATGTGTGTGTATATGTATGTATGTGCATGTGCATGTATAAGTGCATATGTGTGTATGAGTATGTGCATGTGCATGTGTATGTGTGTATATGTATATGCATGTATATGTATAACTCTATGTGTATGTGTGTGTATGTGCATGTATATGTGTATATGTGCATGTGTATGTGTGCGTATATGTATGTATATGCATGTGCATGTATAAGTGTATATGTATGTATCAATATGTGCATATTCTTGTGTATGTGTGTGTATATGTATAACTCTATGTGTATGTGTGTGTATGTGCATGTATATGTGTATATGTAGGTATATGCATGTGTGTGTGCTTCTTCGTCATGTATAAGTGTATGAGTGCATATCAATAAGTGTGAGTATGGTATGTAATGAAAATAACACAATTCAAATGATCTACAAATAATAGAAATTGTACTTACAATTGTGATCCATAGTTTTTGCTTGGTTAGCTTCTTGAATAACCTGCAATAAAAAGAGAGAAGAGAAAGAGAGAAGAGAGAGAGAGAGAGAGAGAGAGAGAGAGAGAGAGAGAGAGAGAGAGAGAGAGAGAGAGAGAGAGATCTAGAGAGAGAGAGAGAGATCTAGAGAGAGAGAGATATCTAGAGAGAGAGAGAGTGAGATCTAGAGAGAGAGAGATCTAGAGAGAGAGAGAGAAAATTCAAAGGGACAAAGATGTAGAAAGAGAGAAACAAAGACAGAGGGAGACAATAACAGAGAGCTTAAGCAAAACAACAATTCTGCATATACTTGCTTCAGCTCGTAAGCGCAGCGCAATTGCGAACGTTGGAGAGCTCTTCGATCGGATGCGTGAAAATGCCGATTGCAGAGCCTCCAACGTTTTAATTTTTGTCCGTCAACAGATCGTCGTATAAGCGATGCAACGCGTCGTCCTATAAGCGATGCAATAGACCGTCGCATAATGGACCGTCGCACAATGGACCGTCGCTTATGTACCGTCGCTTATGCGACGCTAAAAAGCGTCGCTTATGCGACGCTAAAGAGCGTCGCTTAAGCGACGCCTTTAACAAGCGTCGTTTAAGCGACGTTAGGCAAATACCGTCGCAAATACCGTCGTTTTTTGCGTCGTATAATCGACGGTCCGCGCTCGACGGTATTTCCGACGCAAGTTGCAATTTTACAGCGACGAAATTCTGTCGCGTTAACCGTCGCTACACGCCCGTATTCCTTGTAGTGAAAGCATTACTTATGCACATTCCAATGAGAGAGACATAAAAACACGTGGCCATGTTAGGCACAAATTACAAGATGAGTTGGGAGTTATTGATTAGATACATGATTCTTCAACTTTAGAGAAATGGGGGATTCCGTGTAAAGCTATCTTCTAGGGGAGCTCCAAAGAGATCTTTTCTTTCAAAGAATTATCTTTCTTAGCATAGGTATTTAGAAGTCTGGACTCAATGATTGAGCTCTTAGTATCCATATTATCTTGTTTTCTAGTGATGTATTCCTGTTGGTAATACTCCTTAGTTCTGGAGTATCCCTCTTCGGATTTGTCATTGTTTTAGTCTTCCATTTGGCTCATCCTTCCATGATAGTCCAAAACGTCTATTTCTTTTTCCAACCTACTATTACCTTTGTTTTTCAAATGAGATTTATAGCGAGATGATTATACAATAAGAGAGGATGTCTAAATCCTCCTCTTTATATGACAAACTCAATGAAGCTATTAAAATTTGATTATAATAGCTAGGTATCCTTGAACCTCTATATTTTTTTATGAGGACATTTTGAGTTGGATTTTGCCACCTTTAGGTGCACTGCCACAATAGACTAAGTTAGCTCTCAAGGTAGATCTTGTTTGTTTTCTTAAGTTTTTTTTCCTCATCGGGTAGTCTTTAGTCGTACGCCCTTGCATGCCCCAAGCAAGATACTAATTAGATAATTTCCTTCATAGGATTTCTGGCTCCAAAAGGTCACCTTCTTCTATGTTCATATTGAGTTTGGAGGGGATCTCTTTATTCAGGCATCTTTCACTCGAATAACACAGTGTGGAGGTGATCGCAATCCGGGTGGATTGGGTCCGATCGTGGCACACATACGGTGTATGAAGCTAATGAATGTTGGAAGGTTTAAGGACATGAAATTGAAATTAATGTTGAGTATGGAGAAGAGAGAGATGTTGAAATGATTATGGGAATGTAGGAGTGCAAGTTAGATTTATGAACATGACTGATAAGAATGAAAGAGAACCATACACACGAATCAAAATTTGGAAGGAAGAATGGTCCATTGAAGGAGCTTCTTAAACACTTCCTAATTCTAATCCATATGCATAGTCTTCTTTGGGTGATATGTATGCATGACGAGAATAGATGGAATCCTTACATATAAATCAGTTTCAAAAGGAAGAATGGTCCAATATTGGAGCTTCTTATAGACTTTCAGAAACTAATCAATATGCATGGGTATGTATGGATAATATGCATGCAAGTGAATCATGATGATAGAGTTTAATCACAAGCTCAATGAAACATCCTCACTAGTTCAACGCAATACTGCGGAGCCTTCTCACACATAGAAGAAAATAGAAGACATGTAAAAATACTTAAGATACTGAGAGACAAGAGACAAGTGACAAGTGACATGAATTAAAAGGATTTGAATTAAGATACATGTATAAGATTGTCGTGATATGTCAAGCTAAGAAGTCTACTGATCAAAGGCAGTTCCGACCTTCAAACCATGACAGTTCAAGCGAATGTGACACGTACGAAGATGAGTTCCACTTCATTGACCCTATGTATGTCTAGGCTTGTAGCCTCTAACTAAAGAAGTCTAAGAATCATTAAAACTAGCTCTAAATCACTCACACGCTCCACCGAGGGTAAGTCAAGATAGAGATGATGGTTTCAAGAGCCTATCCTAGATTGGAGTTCTAACTTAAATTTGAAACTAGGTATTATACTCATACTAGCCCACCTTGGATCCTCACTCGCTCAACTGAGGGTGATCGTCTCAAGGAAACCTTAAGCTAGAAAGAGCCGTATGGATGCCTAAGAATGATGCTCTAGGAAATTGGAGGGGGGCTTATATAGTTTTTTGAATGAATTTGGGCCCTTGGATCTAGAGAAATCAACTCTCAACTCTAGTATCACTACTTTCCATTACAACCATTTGATTAATCAAATCAATGGCTTGGAATTGTTCTTTCTATCAAATCTAGTGTAAAGGAGTGAAGTTTAGGTGCCTTCATTCTCCACCATTGGACCTGGGGATGATGTGGACCGTCGGATCAGTGCTGACATCAATTCGGATAAGATAAGCCACTATTTTTGGAGAAACTTTGCATTATTGATCTTTAACTGTGAAAAAAGTCTTCTTTGATGAAAAAACTCATGGATCCTCCTTCCTTCATGCTTAAGTGCAACTGCACCCTTGAATATGAGCTCATCTTGACTGTACAACATGGTTCAATCATATTTTGCCATGTGGCAACCGTTCAAGCCTTCAATTTTCTTATTCTAGAAAACTGCGGTGATCTTGAAAACCGGATTTTGTGCTGTTTGACCCTTCAAATATCCTTTTATGAAGATAAAAGTTTTTAGGACTATGTTTTGAAAGGCCTCCTTTAGGAATATGCAAAAGAAACTCCCATCTGAATCTTCCTTGTACAAGTTTGACTACATTTGGAAGCTTGCAAGGTGGCATTAAGGTGTCTACGAAGCTCTGATAGCCTTGAAACTTTGTACAAATATGTAGCCACATATGGTCTTTATACATGCCAAACCATATGGCTAACAAAAATTCCTATACAAAATTTTGTAGGGTCTAAGTGGAAAAATTACATTTTTTACAAAATGCACATGTCATATCAATGTGCTAGAAAATCCATTTTCATGTGAACGTTGGGCTATAGACTACCTTTGACAGGCTTTACAAGTATATGAATTTTCATGTGATTTGGAGACATTGAAATTTTTGCCCTAATTTCCAAAGTTTGACCAGCTTTGATTGCTACGCTGGATTTGCTCGATTTCTTCCAAAGTTTGCATGTGAACTCCCTTTGACATCCTTGATGCATCTTGGACTTCTCAAGGAATTTTGGCTACCTTCACCGAATGTTTTTCCTGTAGGCCTTCATGAGTCAGAGCGGAGAGAAAATCTCGACGACATTCACCCCCACTAAACCTGCGATTCCTCCGAAAGCGCCACTCTAGTATCTATGAAAAACAAAATGTTCTAGGCATCAAATTATTTTATAGGCAACATACATGGAAGGAAAAATTGATCATATGCATGAATGAGTAGGCAACGTGACATGAAGCAAAGTTTGCATGAAAGAAAGAATTGAAACACGCAACATGAATATGCATGAACAAATAGGCAACATATATGCAAATGAACAAGCAACATTGACAACAAGAAAGAAAACAAACAAGCATCAATATGAAGTGGAAGTGGATGTATTGAGTCGTTTAAAGCACCAGTTCCTCTCATCTTGAAGAAAAATTTGTAGCTTTTTCATAAAGCAATCTACAGAACATGACTAATAAGAATGAAAGAGAACCATACACACAAATCAAATTTGGAAGGAAGAATGGTCCATTGAAGGAGCTTCTAAAACACTTCCTAATTCTAATCCATATGCATAGTCTTCTTTGGATGATATGTATGCATGACGAGAATAGATGGAATCTTTACACATAAATCAGTTTCAAAAGGAAGAATGGTCCAATATTGGAGCTTCTTATACACTTTCAGAAACTAATCAATATGCATGGGTATGTATGGATTATATGCATGCAAGTTAAATTATGATAATAGAGCTTAATCACAAGCTCAATGAATCATCCTGACTGGTTCAACGCAATACTACGGAGCCTTCTCCCACATAGAAGAAAATAGAAGACATGTGAAAATACTTAAGAGACTGAGAGACAAGAGACAAGAGACAAGTGATAAGTGACATGAATTAAAAGGATTTAAATTAAGATACATGTATAAGATCGTTGTGATACGTCAAGCTAAGCACTCTTCTGATCAAAGGCGGTTCCAACCTTCAAACCATGACAGTTCAACCGAATGTCACACGTAAGAAGATGAGGTCCACTTCATTGACCCTATGTATGTCTAGGCTCGTAACGTCTAACTAAAGAAGTCTAAGACTCATTAAAACTAGCTCTAACTCACTCACACGCTCCACCGATGGTGAGTCAAGATAGAGTTGCTGGTTTGAAGAGCCTATCCTAGATTGGAGTTCTAACTTAAATTTGAAACTAGGTACTGTACTCATACTAGCCCACCTTGGATCCTCACTCGCTCAACCGAAGGTGATCGTCTCAAGGAAACCTTAAGCTAGCAAGAGCTCTATGGATGCCTAACAATGATGCTCTAGGAGTTTGGAGGGGGGTTTATATAGTTTTTTGAATGAATTTGGGCCCTTGAATCTAGAGAAATCAACTCTCAACTCTAGCATCACTACTTTCGATTACAACCATTTGATTAATCAAATCAATGGCTTGGAATTGTTCTTTCTATCAAATCTAGTGTAAAGGAGTGAAATTTAGGTTCCGTCATTCTCCACCATTGGATCTAGGGATGATCTGGACCGTCGGATCAGTGCGGACATCAATTCGGATAAGATAAGCCACTATTTTTGGAGAAGCTTTGCATTATTGAACTTTAAGTCTTCTTTGATGAGAAAACTCGTGGATCCTCCTTCCTTCATGCTTTAGTGCATCTCCACCCTTGAATATGAGCTCATCTTGACCGTACAACATGGTTCAATCATATTTTGCCATATGGCAGCCCTTCAAGCCTTCAATTTTCTTATTCTAGAAAACTCTGGTGACCTTGAAAACTGGATTTTGTGCTCTTTGACCCTTCAAATATCCTTTGATGAAGATAAAAGTTTTTAGGACTATGTTTTGAAAGGCCTCCTTTAGGAATATGCAAGAAAAACTCCCATCTGAATCTTCCTTGTACAAGTTTGACTACATTTGGAAGCTTGCAAGGTGGCATTAAGGTGTCTAGGAAGCTCTGATAGCCTTGAAACTTTGTACAAATATGTAACCACATATGGTCCTTATACATGCCAAACCATATGGCTAACAAAAATTCCTATACAAAATTTTGTAGGGTCTAAGTGGAAAAATTACATTTTTTACAAAATGCACATGGCATATCAATGTGCTAGAAAATCCATTTTTATGTGAACTTCAGGCTATAGACTGCCTTTGATAGACTTTACAAGTATATGAATTTTCATGTGATTTGGAGACATTGAAACTTTTGCCCTAATTTCCAAAGTTTGACCATCTTTGACTGCTACCCTCGATTTGCTTGATTTCTTCCAAAGTTTGCATGTGAACTCCCTTTGACATCCTTGATGCATCTTGGACTTCTCAAGGAATTCTGGCTACCTTCACTGAATGTGTTTCCTGTAGGCCTTTATGAGTGAGAGAGGAGAGAAAATCTCGACGACAACGGTGCCATCTTGCATTGAAGTAGTGGGCTGCCCCTTGTAAATTTTCCCTCTAACATCTTCCTTGGAGTTAATGGCTACCCAATTGGAGACACATTTTCTCTAAAAATCAATAAAGGAAGAAGGGGAGTTTAGGGAGTTCAACCACTAAGGATAATTAAAAAGCTTCGATTTATTAGAGATGAAGTCCCAAACCCACTTGAATAAGCACAACGTAGTGCAAAAGATATGCAAAGTTCAGACTTGGAGGGCCTAAAAAGACATGTCTTCATTGTCATACACTAGCAGAATATTGTTTTGCTAGTAGAGATTGGCATTTACTGATGGAAAGCAGAATATTGTTTTGCTAGTAGAGATTGGCATTTATGAAGCAACTACGCGACATGATCCAAGAGTGGGTGTGAGTCAAAAATTGGGTAAAAGAGGAAAGAATTTTCTTATTTCCTCGTGCTTTTTTCAAAATGCTTGCCTTTAGGATGGAGATAAACTGTGGCTTTCAAAAAGTAGGAGAGATACACTCCTTCCATTTTCCCCTAGCTTATTAACTTGTTGCTAATTATATCTTTCTCTTTATTCCTTTTAAGCGCATTCTCTAGAATTGCAATCTACTCTTCACAAGAATTTTCAAGCTAAGAAAAAACATGCTTTACAAATCTTCCTTGCAATATTGGGAATCATGAAATCCGATAGACTTCAAAAGTCACTATTAGAGAAGCCATTCCTTTTGTAAACCAATCCGTAATCTTCAAAGGCTTTCTCCCTCCCCTCCCTCCTCCCCACAGATTCTCCCTTCCTCCTATCCCCATAAACTATTCTTGTCTTGCAAAAGAAACCCTCCCTTCAACCTACTATGAAGCTTCATCTCACATTTCTATTTGCTCACATCCATGGTTTGTTTCTTCATCTAAATTTCATTTTTGAATTTTAAATTTTCTAAATTTCAAGAAAGTTTTTTTTTTATCTCCTCTCCCATAAATAGATTCTTTTCAAGAAAGTTTTTTTTTAATCTCCTCTCCCATAAATAGATTCTTACTTCTCCAACGTCCACAAACTATTTCTTGGGAAGAACCCTCCTTCCTTAAACGTACCTTCCACCTCTAACATCTATTCTTTCTTTTTGCATCTAAATTCTATTTTTCTATTTTATATTTCATAAAGTTTATTGTTTTGATTTACTCTATCTCTTTTCTTTTTATTTTTTTACTTTTCTCTTTTCAGAAGGCAACGGCTCCGAGAAGAGAGTCAAAAAACCGAACTTGGTTTTAAACTCTAGGAAACCACTGGATTGCACTAGAGAGGCCTTGACATGATGGAGGTTGAGGAAACGGAAGTATCCATGCTGCATGGCATGATATACACCTGGCACATCGACCTGACAACACCTCGAGGGCAAGCATGATAGATGTAAGCCTATGACGGTAGCCTCTGGAGCCAACACGACAAATACAGGCTCATGGTGTGATAGAGAACACTAATACTACAAACGGGTGGTTCTCCCAATAGATGAAGAAGCCGAGATGGCTACTGATGGAGCTTTGATAAATTCATCACCTAGTTGCAAAGCGATGACATTTAAAGGAGCTTCAAGCGAAAGTGACACTTCATGAAGCAAATTTTCATCCAAGCAAAATGCAAAACATTTGCTTGACAAGACGACTCCAATGCGAAGAACTCTGTCAGCCAAGTGAGCATAGAGCTACCAAAATAATTTCTGTATAATAATTTATGATAATAATAGGTGAATTGCATCAAAAGAGATTGATAAAGACTCAGTCCCACAAAAGAAACATCAATGTAGGGAGCTACTGTGATTGAATGATAAAGATCTTTCAACATCATTTTTTGATATTCAACATCATTTATTAGTCCATCTTGTGGATGAAATAGATATTACAAGTGTTGTAAACACTGGATGTATGTTTTGGATTGATTGATTTATGGGAATATTTAAACATTATGTTTGACAAAAAGAAAACCAAAAGGATCTATGGAAAAAGAGTGGATGCTTGAGGAGTACATGTACTATGTTAGTGAATACCTTGAAAGAGTTTATGAAAAAGCTCCATGTGCACGACCCAATAAGTCTTCTTGAAAAATAATAGACGAGGTATTATCATGTAAGGGAGTTCCATTTCAATTTAGAATGCAAGAAAAACATGTTGTTTCTACTTCTGTAGCATATAATAGTGAATGCATGCAAGCATTCATTAGCGTATATGAACAAGAACTTCAAAATCTCTGAAGTAAAAGAGAGAGAAAAAAAAGATATAGACATAATCTCGATAGTAATGAGAATATAAATATCACAGATTGGCTATATACTCCTATGCAACGAGCCAATGCAAATAATAAATGAATCTCAGATGAGCTGAGAGAGTTAATGATCGGATGTGAAGGAAAGGTAATTTTATTTTAATAATATTCTATTTTTTCACATATATGTATATTAGTTGTTGAGATATCAAGCTCAACATGTGATGATCTAGGATGACACATATAATTTTTTTTCATTTCTCAGACATGTATAGTATTCAAACCAATATATATCAGGGACACTTCATTGAGCTTTATTAGATTTATCTACCGAGAGTGATGGTATATTTGTTTCTTGCAAGCTCACTCATTCATGGACATTAGGTGTTTCCTTATGTAGTATTCTTTGTATATTGCACTTGTTGTATTGTTGTTTTTAGGTCATTCTTGTACATTCCTTTTCTGTAATAGAAGAAGAAGAAGAAGATCATTCTTCCTTGCCTCAATCTGTGTGTGCTTCTCCTTGATTGTGAGATTGTGTGTATGAGCTCTCTTCCTTATCCCCTTCCTCGTGACATGGTACCAGAGCCAGTGTGGCTGTAGAGAGCTCCTGGAGAAGGCCAATGGTGAAGAGTATGCGAGAAGGCATGAAGAAAGAGTGATTTACAAATGACCTCACATTACTATAAAAATTGATGTGAAGGTAGAAGAACTCAAAATATTTTCGAGAATTGTCCCTTTAGGCTCACTCGTTTTTGTCAAATTAGAGTTTCGGAGCCATCTCCACCTCTATTTTGAGCTCACAAGGTGGGAGCCACAAAAAAACTAGGTTAGTTTGCAAAAGTGTAACTTGCATCCTGTTCGAAAACAATCATATATCCCAGATCCATAATTTCAAGCGATTCCATGTACTGTTGATACATGAAAACTCTGTTTTCTGAGATCGAATTGTCACGTTGTGGTTAAGTTCTTGCACGCTTAGGGGTGCACACAGAGTGCCAAGAAAGTGACCTTGGAGCAAACTCAAGTACGACAGAGACGCAAAGGATGTAATTGAAACTCACAAAGATAACTTAGAACAAAGAGAAGACGAGGAGAGTAATAACATAAAACTTATCATGTCTTCCCAAATATTTTTGTGGATAACGACACTTGTAATCAAATCATCTCTTAGAAGTTTGAAAGAAGATAAAATCATAAGACCTTCGAACAAGGTAATTGATGATAAAACATAAACTCTTTAATTCTCACAAGAGATTATGCCAAGCCTTATGAATCATAACATTTCTGGTGGGAAACCATAAAGAAATTTCCAAGTTATTACTAGTTGGAATCAAGCTCTGAATGTCAAGAAGACATTCACGATGCACTATTCATGATGCTATATGTATTTGGATATTGCTTAGTAAATTGGAGTAGTAAAGGATATTGAAAAAAAATGAGGAATGCATAGTTCGATCTTTAAACTTTTTGAACATTAAACTATATGAAAAATTCGAATCTTCATGCCTATTTAAAGGTAGTAGCAGCTTAAACTTTGAAGTCTATAGTACTGTTTTATTGGTTTTCACAAGAGAAGTACTTATCGCTATTTAAATAGAAATGCTTAAATGCATTGGACATGACCTGCACAAAAACAAAATAAGTGCAGACTTTCCTTTTTCAAAACATTTGAGTATAATAGCATCTCCCACGCTACATACATAGCTATGAGATTCAGGACTCAATGAAAAGTAGAGATGAAGTTTATTTTTACTTTTTAGCAATATATCATGTTTCAATGTATATATTTCTTCCAATTATAACGCACCTATTGTTTAATAGTGTCTCTCCAAAGAATCTTTCAGGTTCTGATCCTCATGATCAGTAATTTTGAATGAATTTCTCAAATAATGTTTGATTTCTCCAACTTTCTCTTTCTTTTTGCATAAGATCATCTACTACACACATAACTTTTAATGCTTTTTACACATATGTCATGGCTTTGAAGTCCAGAACAACTTTCATATGTAATGTGAAATGAATGGAGAACAATGCACACACATGTAATGTGGAATAAGCATAGAACAATGCATGCATGTAAAGAGTTTCTTTTTAGGGTTATCTAAATAGAAAATTCTCACTATTGCTCAGAGGGAATTTCCTTATACTTTATGTGCAATTTGAGGAGCACACATCAATCGATATATGTAACTTATCTTTTCACAATCCGATGCATATCAGACTACAAATATACACAACAGCTCATTACTTGTATACGGGTACAAATTGGAACAAGGTCATTAAGTCCACGCCTGTATAAACTTCAGAGAAACCATTGAATTGGAAGGGACCATCATGGGAATTGATATGCTCAACAACATGTATCAACTCAGAAACAAATAGAGAACTAGATTCTTAGTGCAAATAAGACGGTGAATCTGAAACATATAACGTCAATCAAAATATAATATGACAAAGCGATGAAGAATTTTGATGCATATCAAATTCCACTTTCTCAGTCTAATCTCTTCACTGTGATAAGAACGTATTATAAGATTAACTTTTATTCTATATCATAAACACATGCAGCAATCAATTTGCAGTGCACACAATGCACATGCCATCTTCTTGGCTATCTATCTACATGCATCAAATCACATTAGCAGCCAAGGGGTGATCTTGTGCTCTCTTTTTGCTGATTAGCTCTAGGTCCGATAGAACATGCCCATACAAAGCACTTTTCTCCCACAAGTTGCGACTCACATGAAAAAGATGAAAACGTCTCCTCCGTAATCATGCAAATAAAAAAATATGAGAGAATTTTTGATTGCTGATGAGGGTTCTCCTCCATAACCATACAAAACAAGCATAAAAAATGTGCTTTTTTCGAAAAAAAGGAACAAAGATAAACAAGATTTCACCGTAATTCTTCCTTTCCCCTTCGATTTTCACAATTAGCCATCATAGAAGAGTAGCAGCATCAGAATACTTTTGTCTTCCACGTTAATCATAGAGCTTTGAAGTCGCCTCTATGTTCGAATTTGTCTCCCATGTCAGATCAATCATCACCTGGTCTCCTTTCACTCCTCTCTTTTTTGTACTTTCCTCCCCTTAGTTGTATGTCTTCAACATCATCCCTCTATGTGCGCCTTCTCTGCTGCAATTCTTCAACCATCCCTCCGAGAGCTCCCCCCCCCCTTTTTTTTGCGATTGGTGTGCATGCCCACTTGTATTGACAATAACCTTTGCCACTTGCGACCTCCTCTCCTATGTGAATTGATTCCTCTAGAATCTTACATGCCTTTTTCCTTTCAAAAATGACTTGAGAACACCCCTCACGTGCGTTTCATCTTTCCCCATAATACGCATTTAGTGCCACACCATGCTTCGAGGCCAACCATGACATGCACAACGATTGTCATAGTCATAGCTAGAAGCAATTGATGACCATGGTTTCTCCATCACTTATGAGAGTACTTTTATCATCCATATGCTCAAAGGGTAGTTGATCATGTGAATGCGATCGTGGAGAAGAAATCTCCATAACAACGTCAAAGTGCCAGAGTTTTCAAGAAAAAGTGCTGCTTGTAGTGTTTTGTAGTGCTATGAGTTGCTACAAAAATGGGAAACGCAGATGGAATAACTTAGCTTATGAGCGATAAGCTGGAGAAGGACAACTTCAATTCCTAGAGATTTAGAATGATAAATTTCTTGATGGGAACAGGCTATTGGAAGTACATCGAAGGAGAGAACAAAATGCTCTACAGTTACGAGAGAGGAGTCAGACTGCAGACGAGTTAAGAGCATATGGGGAATGGAATCAAGGAGCACAAAAGGTAATGTATTGGCTATCTGTTAGCATATAGGATAGCATGATTGGGCACATATAGGATGCCAAGACTTTGAAAGAGGCTTAGAACAGTTTAGTCACATTATATGAGACCAATACAAAAGCATGAAAATTGCAACTCAAGAACAAGCTGCATACATTGGAGAAGAAGGTCATGTTGGTAAGTGACTATACCTTGAAAATCAAAAGCATATGTGAGCCACTTGCATCTATTGATGTGAATTTAGATGATGAGGATAAGGTGGAAGTATTTCTTCGTGGTTTACGAGGTACATATAAGAATTTCATAACTTCTATACAAACCAGGGAAAATATTCCGAATTTAGCAGATCTGATATCTATGCTAGTTATTGAAGGAAAGAATCTTGGTGAGGATTCAAACTCCTAAGGAAAAACCAGTTTTGAGCAAGTATTCTACTCTGTAAGAGAAACAGGTAGAGGCAGAGGCAGAGGCTTTGGAAGCAGAAGATGAAATTTTATATACATTCCCAACTGCTTTTGAACCATATTTTTGAATCTCATGAAGCACTCAAAGACTTTACTCTTATGCTTGAAGAAGTAAATCCATGTATATTGGCTATAATCCTCAACATATATACTCTGATCATAGGCATTTTATATACATTCCCAATTACTTTTCAACCATATTTTTGAATCTCAGAAAGCACTCAAAGACTTTACTCTTATGCTTTAAGAAGTAAATCCATGTATATCGGCTATAATCTTCAACAAATATCAAAAACTATAGTGAACCACCAACTGATTTTGTTTTAGCAAGTCCAACCACATCACTATGTATTAGCTCTAATGGTCTCCTCCTATGCATTTCTCTTCTTGGAAACTTCATACGTTGATGTTTTCCAAATGGACATGCTTCACAAATTCTTTCAAAGTTTAGATGACCAAATCTTGGTAGTCCACGCACTAACATTTGCTTTTCCATGGACTTCAATAATCTCAAATTGATATGACCAATTCGGTTATGCCATAATTCAGCTATATCTGAATATTCACTATTCTTAGCATACATGTTCTCATAAAGGGGTGTACCCATATCAAATGTGAACAATCTACCTATCTTCTTTCCATGACCAAGTAATTTTTCTCTTTTTCCATATTTGAAATCATGTATAAAATAGCCATGTTTATTAAAAATAACTTCCATGTCTTGATCCACTAGCTGAACAACCAAAACTAGGTTCCTTGTAATGCTAGGCACATGTATGACATCACTTAATGTGTTTGAAACACCATTTCTTTGTACTAGCGGTACATTTCCAACATAATCACATGTAAGGTATCATCACTAGTTGCTACATAATCTTTAGTCTTCAGAGTTTCTTTTGATTCAAACCAATTTCCAATGCTCGTCATGTGATTTGTGCAACTAGAGTCTATGTACCAGTTCATATCGTTTCCAGGTTTTGACATACTATTCAACACATGCTCCATCGCAAACATATTATCTCTGCCATAGTCTCTATATGAACTTTCATTAGCAAAATTTCCATGTACCTCATAATGGCTTCTACCTCTTTCTCTTTGACTATTCTGCTTATAGTAAGAATCTTTCTCAAAGTGGCCATACTTTTCCGTAATGGTAACAATTCCCAAGTGCCTGTGATCTTCCTCTACCTCTAGAGTATGATCTTCCTCTACCTCTTGGCATATCCACTGTATTTTTATTTCTAGAAAATGATCGTGAACGACTAGAACCTCTTCCTCTATTATGAAAGAATGCATGATCTCTCGAATTGCCACTTCTCGATGCATTCAAACCAAGTTTTACTTCTTCTGTCATGCAAAGAGCTACTAGCTCGTCAAAATCTGGCATAGTGCCTCTCACTGAGATGGAAGTATCTAAGCTCTTGTACTGCAGTCCTAGACCATTTAGCATGATTGAAACCATATCATCATCATCGACCGTGCAATTTATGGAAGCTAAATCATTAGTGATCTTCCTAATTTCAGCCATATAATCCATTATGGACCTATTTCCACGCCATACACTATGTAACTTTTGCTTTTAGTGAATTTTTCTAGCTTCCGTTGAAGTACCATATATCTTATGGATTATATCCCAAGCTCCCTTTGGTATGCTAGCTTTCATAATATGTGGAATCAGGCTCTCTGATATACATATCGAAATCCAATGGAGAATCTTTCTAGATTTTTCTATCCACGTTTTATATTCTTTTTGCTCTTCTGCATTCGGATTCTCTGGCAACTCACGACACTCGTCCTCTCCATTCACTAGTCCCCATAGACCTTTTCCCATCAAGAAATTTTCCATCCTATACGATCATATATGGTAATTATCTTTATTCAGCTTATCACCAACTATTTACGCAATATTATCACCCATCTTTGCAATTTAAGCACTTCTCTATGCTATGGTAATTTTATGGCGAGGCCTAGAAAACTTTTGGTAGCATTTCAAGTGTATTTCTAGATATATGCACCAAAAAGTCAATCTTCACAAGTAATCTCAATGATTTCCCTCTTTTTATAAGCACTCCCTACGTCTCTATGCACTTATATGCTCAGTTTCTACCTCTCTGAAAAAATTTCGGTAGAGTCTCCTTTGTCAAACGTGTATATGAACCAAGTTAACTATGATCAATCCACTCCAAAAACCCAAACTCTCGATAAAAACATCAATAATAGTCCGTAACATAAGCAAATAATCTCTGACGAGAGGCCTCAAAAATATACATTCATCCCGTGATCGATACACGAGGTCTTTGGACTGTCTTTTCTTTGGTCTTCCACCTATATCACCAGAGTATCTCCAAGCATGAAAATACCCTAGTTAAAAACCTTACCACGTCCCTCAGTTTTTGTTTAAATTCAAGGTTTTCAGCACGGTAATATAAAACCTCACAAGGTGCGTGAGTTGTCCAATTAAAGACCTGTAATATCATACATCCGTCTCACAACATGTGAGTAGTGTCCATTCACGGACCCGCAAGAAAATACATATCGTCGCCTGCCGCATGTACTTGAAATGAAAACTGAAATTAAATATGTACCTGACTGTAAATAAAGAAAAACTTTTGCATTATATCCTTGCTGCAGAAACTTTATCAAACTTTATCTCACTTCTCTGCACTTTTATTTATTGAGGAGGCGACATCTCATTCAACAGCAACGAAGATGACACTTTGGTTAAAATAACACTCTCCTGGCCACTCGATCAGAATGTAGCTACTGTATAAGAAGCCCGAGCTCTTCATCGAAGATTATGTTGATAAGATCTCGCGAACCAATAGTCTGTTGGAAGAGATCCTTGCTAGTTTAGACCATTGTCTTCAGGTAGATCATACCAGATCTCGTAAGAAATTGCTTTCACTAGAATTTACAACTAGCCCATTTGTGATTGATAGATTCCCACGTAGCTTTATTGACGGAAAAGGAATATGGATCTGCGCGAGTGGTTTTGCTACTTCTTCTGTTCTGATCTATCCTACTCTGGTACCTCGCGAAAGAATGCAGCTGTTGTTCTTTGTTATAGTTTTCCAATGCTTCAAGTTAATCCCCGTTGCTCTGATACCAGACTGTTAACGCAGCTATCAGGTAGCTATGGCATCATGTACAGACACACGACGACGAGCAGAGTAAGAATTCTGATAAAATGCGCGTGGCAACGGTGATCGCTCACGGCGGTGGAATATTCTTTGATTAAATAGTTTTTGTTTATACATAAAACATAAAGTGCCACGTCATCATGTTCCTCCATAACTTCGAAACATTTTCTGAAGAACGAAACACAATCATTCAGTGAGGAGGTGAATAACGAGTTGCACAATCTCAGAAGCCCTTTTCTATCTCATTCACAACCTTTTTATTGTTGGGAGCTGTCTATCGGACATTGTGGATCCGCCATGGAGGACGTATCAATGAAAGACATCCAGCATGTTACCTCAAGGCCTCCATACAATGAGGAATAGTCATTTTCCAATGTCCAAGAAGGCGAGGAGAATCTTTCAGCCGGCCAACACAGTCTCAGAGACGACGACATAGTGCAAGAGATTATGTGCCTTACCACGAATAACCCAAAAACACACAAAGACTGGACATTACCCGCGACCCTTTCAGATGATCAGGACTATCTGTACTTTGACGCTTATTTAAGCAGTGAGATTAGATGTAGCTTGTCATAAGATTAGAAGGAGAGTTGCATTTTCCTCTATGTCGTCGAGCTGTAATTGCTATAAGCATGAAAATCTCAAATGGTAGAGATTTCTTTCATCCTTTGCTTGAGTAAAAGATACTCCATAGTTTTATCAAGCTTTTAGATTTTAAGATAGATATCATCCCTACATCAATGTTATTTTTAAAAATGGTTGTATGGGACATTATACCTTGAGATGGTAGGTGGGCCCATGAATTCAAGTCAGACTCCATCCCAATTGGAATCTAATCTCATAGATAAAGATTCAGTATATGATGGTCAAGAATATGACGGAACAACGCTTCAAGTAGCTAAAAACTAGAAAGTTAAAAGATCATACTTTTTAGAACCTTCATAATGGTTTTCAGTAAAGTTTTTATAGATTTATTTATACTATGAAAATTCCAAGTAGGGACTTAATATTTGTCTATAAAAAATAGTATATAGGTTTATGAAGAGAAAACTTGGAAAGATCCTTTTAAGCATGAAATTTTAAATAAGTCAATCTAGGATTAAGCACTTATAAACGAGTTTCAAGAGTTAGGGAAAACAATTCGCTTAATGATCAACATAGATGAGATTCAACTAAGTTATTCCAAAGCACCATGGTTATAGTACAAGGAGGTAATCAATCTCCTAAAATAAGAGACCTATACCAGATTGGTATTCTAGTATGTAGGAGTCTCAAGAGATTGAAAGGGATAAACTTAGTAGTTAAGATATGCGAAGCATCATGGTTTGAGAGTAAAGTAAGAAAGCATCAAAATTGAGTGGCTCTCACACTACAACATGGTGCAAGAGATTATGTGCATTATCACAAATAATGCAAAAAATCAAGAAAATTGAAATTACCTATTACACTTTTAGATGATCAGGACTTTCTATACTTTGAGACTTATTTTAGCAGTAAGTTTAGATGTACCCTATCATTAGACTAGAAGGAGATTTGCATCTTCCTCTATGTCATCGAGATGTAATTTCTATAAGCATGAGACTCACAAATGGTAGAGATTTTTTTCATCCCCTCCTTGGAGTACATAGCCACAATTCAAAGACTTCTATCGTTCTCTTCTAAGCTTACATACACATCATTTTAATTTGTAGATCATTTACATACTTCAAGTACTCTGGATGCCTTTTCAAAATATTATTTGGCTCTTTCAATTATGCATTTCTAGAGATGTTGGGCCTATCATATGCTCTAGATGTCACATTTAAATGTCGTTATTTAGCAAGATGATCTCTTTTAAATTTTAAACGAATGTAGAGAAGGTCTTCACAAACTTTGCCAAGATTACCAAGTAGGGCAGTGTCTAGGCTAGATTAGATTATATGAGGGTCTAGGGTCTAGGGTCTAGGGTTTATGGCCATCTTCTATAGTTTTCATCACCCATTTGTTTATAAATCCATTTTCCTACTCCAAATACGCTAGTGAAAAATGAGTCTATCTATAGATCTATGCTAAATGGAAGTTTGTAGTTTCAAAGACAATTGTATCGTTATGTCCATTCAATGATGATCCATAGGAATTGCCTTGTGTAGCTATGTTTGATTGTGAAGGATTTATGGAAGGTGTATTCAATTTAGTTACCATTAGAATTATCTAAACTCATTTCTAAAGATTATATCACTGGATGAAGGAGATTCATACAAAGATGTAGTCTATACCTTTTCACTCTATCTCCATTCATAAGATCAATGTCCTTTTTGGGCCAAAACATATAGCTCCGTGAAGTGGTAGAGAGTAGATTGGGTGTCTGGAATACCACATACTGTGGAGTAGAGAAGATCTTCAAGTATTTCTCTTATTGCAAGCGGAATGGCTACCCTCAATTAAATTTTGAACCACTTTTAGTGCTTGTGTTAAATTGTTTGGTAATTGATTAAACATGAAACTGATAAAATACTAAAAGTTATGGTGGGATAAGTTGTAAGTGATAGAATATACCCATAAGAAACACTCAAAAGGTTATCCTATGTGGATATATGTAACCAAATATTAAAACAAAACTCAACTAAGGGAAGAAAAGGGAAATGAAGCAATTCAAAAATTTGCTTGCATCTATGCACCAAAAAGATTGGATGCATTTTCATTTCTGTTGCAAGAGGATATTTTTAGTGCATAAGTTTAGCCGCAAAGCTTTCTTTTCATGAGATATAGTTTTTGATGCACAAGAGTATGTGCATTGACATGATGTACACACACACACACACATATATATATATATATATATATATATATATATATATATATATATATATATATATATATATATATATATACATACATACATATAGATGTTTTTAGTTAGGGTTTTAGAGTTTTACATACATACACACATATACATATACACATATATATACACACATACACATATATACACACACATACACACATATACATGTTTTAGGGTCAGGTTTGTAGGATTAGGGTTTAAGATATTTTACATATATCCACACATGCATGCAAACATATACAAATATACACATATATACATATACACATGCACACATATACATCTTTTAGGATTAGGGCTTTAAGGTTTTGATATACATACATCCATGCATAAACACATTCACTCATATACACACATATACACATACATATATACATATACATACATACATACACACACACACACATATATATATATATATATATATATATATATATATATATATATATATATATATATATATATATATATATATATATATATATATATATATATATATATATATATATATATAGATACATACACACACATGCATACTTTCACAAACACATACACACACATCACATATACATACACACAGATACATATTCTAGGGTTAGTGTTTTAGAATTAGAGTTTTTGGGTTTTACATACATGCACACATGCATATAGACATATACACACATATACACATACATATATACATATACACATTCATACACACACATACATATACACACACATAATCATCCACACACATACACACATATACACATACAAACATATTCATAGACACATAATAATATGCACATATTCATACACACATGCATACATAGGAATATACATATACACACATGCATACACATATGCATACACACATGCACACACATATACATATAAACATGCAGACATATATATCTTTCAGGGTTAGGGTTGTAGGATTCAGGTTTTAGTGTTTTACTAGAATTCATACATACATATACACATACACACATCTATACATACATACACATACAAATACATAAAGTAACATACATACAGATTTCACATATAGATACAGACATACAATTATATAAATGTTTTAGGGTAACGATTTTAGGGGTTTACACACATGCATACATACATAAAACATACATAGATATCTACACATTCACACATATAAGTGTTTTAAGGTAAGGGTTTTAGGATTAGGGTTCAAGCGGTTTACACACATGCATGGATACATACACACATGCACACATATAAACATACATACACATACACATACACACACATAGAGTCACATATACACTTATACACACACATGTCACATGTACATACACACATAAACATGTTTTAGGATTAGGGTTTTAGGGTTTTACATACCTACACATATTCATACACATATACACACATGCACACACATATATAGGGTTTTAGTCTCTCTCTCTCTGTATATATATATATATATATATATATATATATATATATATATATATATATATATATATATATATATATATATATATATATATATATATATATATATATATATATATATATATATATATATATATATATATATATATATATATACACACACTTATACACACACATTTCACATGTACATACACACTAAACATGTTTTAGGATTAGGGTTTTAGGGTTTTACATACCTACACACATGCACATACATATACACACACATGCACACACGTATATAGGGTTTTGGGATATATATATATATATATATATATATATATATATATATATATATATATATATATATATATATATATATATATATAGTAATAAGCCTCTTTTCTAGTGAAATAACTCATTTTGAACTTTCTGAATTTCATTGTGGGGATAACACTTAGAACAAATAATTAGGTCGTTTAATGCATGTAGGAAAAATTTTGGGATGACAAGTTTCATATTCTCTCTCTAGATCTTATTCACGTCATGTTTTGTAGTTGAAATTTGAAGGTGAAAATGAAAGAATTAAGAAAAACTATATAAGACAGAAAGGTGCAGAGAGTATAGGAGAATAAAAGTTTGTGAGTGAAATTTTTATGAATCATGTTTTAAGTACCTCATTGAGGGCTCTACATTTATTTCGTTGTAAGAAAATTTGGTGATTTTGCGCTATGTCTAGAATTTTGAAACTTGAAGGGCTCAAAAGTGGCATTTGGAGGTGGATATGGACCTAGGTCATCTCTAACACTATTGTGCATATCACAATATTGAATAAAAGTGTCTCTCACAAGCTCAAGATAATTCCTCACTAATTTTGAGTTCCAAGGTTTTGAAAAGTGCTTCTCTAGTTCGTTTGGAATCTGTGATTCTAATGCTTATGTGTCACCATGTCTGATTATGGATATTTTTGGATATGTCTTTTTGGTGCTTTTCTTCTATTTTGGGACAAGTACACAAAAGAAAGCACACTGATCGCATGGATTTTTGCGGAAGTTTGGGAGAAACTTGACTTTTCTAAATTTGGTGGATTGAACACTTGTTTGGTGGGGCAACTATGAAACTCTGTTATAGGGAGAGTTGCACATCAACAAAGGGGGATGCACAGAAATCAGAGAACTACCTTGTCATTGAGAGTGAGAGTGAGATTGAGAGTGAGAGTGTGATTGAGAGTGCGAGTATGAATGAGATTGTGATAGCTCGCAGATGGTCAGGAGGTAGACACTTCATCAAGAAATTGATTCTCATTTGTAATATTAGAATTCTTCTATCTCTGAGTCATATTCTTCAGTATTAGATTTTCTCTTATCTTGTGAAATATCTGCATTTTATCTCCTCTGTTATTCTTGAATGATCAAAAGATTGTGATTCGGGATATACTGTGATTGGGGAAATGCTACAAGTGGTATCAGAGCAAAATCCATTCTCGCGAATGATGGAAGGTTTGATGCAGAAGGTGTGTGAGCAAGAGGAGCTTATTGAGAAGCTTCATGGAGAATTATGTAAAGAATGAGGTGGAAAACAACCAAAAGGTGGAAGAAATTTATTCGTGGAAATCAATGATGAAGTGGGTGAGGGTGCGAGAACATCTAGTGTGCCTCGAGAAAACAAAAACACAATTATGAAGATATGGAACCATGTGATTTTGCCCTTAACCAAGTCTTCAAGAAGGCAAAGTTGAATGATTTTTATGGCCAGAATAAGAGTGGTTAGGATCTTGAGGCATGGATTGAAGAGCTGAAGGATTTCTTTGAACTTCGACAATTTGGTGAGGAGTCCCAGGCAAAAGTTGGGATCCTGCACCTGCATGGTATCGATGAGCTATTGTGGAAGTTGTATATGCAGACTCCGACGCGTTCTGGTTTAGTTTTATGGAAGGAGTTTAAAGAACAGGCTGAAAAACGCTATTCTTTTCCACACTACAATATGGAGAAGAAGATGCAGTTCTACAATTTTTGTCAACATGAAAGTGAGAAGCATAGCTTGTCTATTGACAAGTAGAAACAAAAGTTCCTACGTCTTCACAAATATGCATTGAAGGTTAGTGCTGAGGCTCTAAAGAGCAAATTTATTGAAGGGCTTCGTGAGGAACTCTGTTATCAAGTCAAGGGATCTCGATGCATCAATTTTCTTGATGCTATTGCGATGGCCGAGAACTTTGAGAAGATGGAGAAGTTCATTTCTCATAAGGCAAATAGAAGCAGATTCATTGTGATGGGACGTAGGCCACATAGACCTATTGCAATGAACATGAACAATTCAAGGAAGTCTCCATCTTCTAATAACCAAGGTAAGAAGATGATGGAGGTAAGTGCCGTAATTCTACTTTACATTGCATGGTGGCTAATTCTTTCCAAAAGGCTTTTGTAATTACAATTTTGGGTGTGCTTTCTATGCATAAAATCAAACTTCTGATTGATTCAGTTAGTACACATTGTTTTCTATCGCTCAAATTGGTACAGAATTTGGGGATACTTCTAAATATGCAGATAACTAAACCTATAGATATGTCTAATGGATGAATTCATTATATGAAAGGATACGTTGAAAAACTTGCATTTACTTTTTTTGATAGGTCTTTTTTTTGAAATTTTTATCTGATTGAGATGAAGCAGAGTGATGCAATCATAGGCATGGACTGGTTAGTTCCGAATTCTGCAACAATTGGTTGTCAACTAAGAACAATCACTTTAAGGCTAGATGGTGAATCTATCCACATTCTAGGTGATGCATATAACCCTAAACCTATTCTTATTTCTGCTATGTAGATAGTTAAAGGTATACATGATGGCTGTAAAACATTTATAGTGTATGTGAACAATTTGCATGAGGAAGATAATGATGAAAGTATTCGGAATTATGTAGAAAGTCTTTTGAAAGAATATGCCGATGTATCTCAAAGACTTGCTTGGTATACCTCCACCTAGGCAGATTGGCCATGCCATTGACCTATATCCAAAGAGTGAACCTTATTCTAGAGCACCCTATAGTTTTTACATCGAGGATTTAAAGGAGCTTAAGATTCATATAGATGATTTTTTGAAGAAACGCTTGATAAGACCGAGTGTCTCACCTTGGGGTGCACGTGTTTTATTTCAGAAGAAGAAAGCGAACTCTTATAGATTATGCATTGACTATAGGGGGTTGAATAAAAGAACACTTAAAAATAAGTATCCACTCCCTCACATAGATGACTTATTAGGTCAATTAAGTGGAGCGATTGTATTCCCTAAGATTGACTTAAAATCTCGATATCATCAACTTAGGATCAAAACATAGGATATTTTCAAGATAGCTTTTCTTACACGATATGGTCAGCAAGAGTATATGTTTTTACCTTTTGGATTATCAAATGCTCCTCCCACATTTATGTGCTTGATTAACAATGTTTTTCATAATTACCTAGACGAATTCATCTTAGTATTTCTTGATGATATATTTGTATACTCTAAAGATATTTTTGAGCATGTAGTACATATCAAGAAGAGTTTGCAAACTCTTAGAGAACACAAATTTTATGGAAAGAAGAGTAAGTGTTTCTTTTCTAAGGATAAAATTCTGTATCTTGGAGGAGTCATATCAAAAGAAGGAATCCATATAGATGAAGGTAAAGTAAAAACAATAGTTGATTGGCCGATTCCTAAGACTGTAAGGGATGTTGGAAGTTTTCTTGGGTTGGGACAATATGAAATAGCACATACTAAGGATTTATCTAAGATAGCTACTCTCCTCACAGAATTGACTAAAAAGAATGTAGGATTTGCATGGAGTGATGCTTGTCAAAAATCATTTGAAACATTGATACAAAAACTCGTTCGAAACTATGTTTTGAGAAATCCAGAAATGGGAAAGCCTTTTAATGGTTGCATATGATGCAAATGGGACTAAGATAGGATGTGTTCTTTCACGGGATGGTAGGGTGGTCTTGTATGAGTCTAGAGAATAAAGAAAACATGAACTTAACTATCCTAGTCATGATCTAGAAATGCTTGTTGTTGTGCATGGACTTAAGCATTTGAGACATGTATTGTTAGGGCTTAAGTTTGAATTGCAAACAGATCATCGGAGTCTTAAATACATTTTCACACAACCATTACCTAATAACAGACATAAGTGTTGGATTGAATTACTAAGCTAGCATGATTTTGACATTATGTATCTAGCTAGTAAGGAAAATAAGGGATGCTAATGCATTGAGTCAAAGACCTTTATGTAATCTTCTTTTTGTAATCAATTCTGATTTTCTCAATCAAATTCAAGAAGAATGAAACAAGACTTCTTTTATGCACCTACTTTGAATTTTTTGACTGCAAACAGGGGATCGATGTATAAGGAAAAATTTCATTTGTAGAATGGATCCTTGTATTGTAATAATTGATTGTGTATATCTTCTGAGTCTCCGCTAAAGTTAGAATATTGCATGATTGTGATGATGCATTTTTCTCTGCACATCCATGTTATTCATAGGCCTATGTTAAAACAAATTATTCTAACTTTTGGCCATGTATGAAGCGGGATATTAGAAAATATGTTAGTGAAGGTTTGAAATGCCAACAGGTGAAAACTGAGTTTAAGAGAATGCCTGGAATGCTTCAACATTTGGTTGTTCCAAACCGAAAATGGGAGTCTATTTCTATGGACTTTATCACCAAATTATTACCTAAAACCAAAAGTAAGCATGATACCATATTTGTTGTAGTTGATCGACTTACCAAGATGGCACATTTCTTTCCTATGAAAAAGACTAATACTGCTTTGAATGTTGCAAGAATCTTTGTAAAAGAAATTTTTCAATTGCATGGAGTGCAAAAAAGCATAATTTTTGTTAGAGATTCTATATTTAAATCAAACTTCTGGAAAACAACATTTGAATCTATTGGATCTCAACTTCATATGAGTCTGGCTTTCCATTCACAAACAGATGGGGAAACCGGGAGGGTTTACTAGGTAGTTGAAGATATGTTGCATATGTATGTGAATGAAAAGCAGGATAATTGAAGTAAATTTTTGCCCTTGGTCCAGTTTGCATACAATATTACATGGCATGCATCCTAAAAAATGATTCCGTTCCAAGCTATGTATGGTTAAAATTGTTTGACTCCACCTTCCTTTTTGGGTTTTCAAAATAAAGTGGAAGTATCCAAAGAAATGCTTAATAAGATGGATAAAGAACTTGGAAAAATTAAGAAACACATAAAAAAATCTTAGAAATAACAAAAGAAGTTCTACAATTTAAAGAGAAGACCACTTGAATTTCAAATTGATGATATGATATTTCTTGAAGTTAATCCTCATCGATCTAACTTGTGCCTAGGGAAGGATCATAGACTTTCTCCTCGATATGCATGTCATTTTAAAGTTTTGAAAAAAATTAGATCTCTTGCTTATTTGCTGGAATTATCTAAACATTTAGATTTGCATCCTATATTTCATGTTAGCTTACTCAAAAGATATGTAACTAATGTTGCTCATGTTTTGCAGGAGAATTATAAGCTGAAAGATGATGGATCTTTTGAGCTTCAAATGAAAATAATATTAGATAGGAAGGAAAGATTGCTTAGAAATAGATCTATAGTAAAAAAATTGGTGAAATGGCACTTATACCAAATAGAAGATTGGAGTTGCCTGAGTTTAGATGATTTTCTAACACATTATCCTTCTTTCCAACTTTGAGGACATAGTTCTTTAAGGGTGGAAGAATTGTAATAGGCCTCTTTTCTAGTGAAATAATTAATTTTGAACTTTTTGAATTTCAGTGTGGGGATAATGCTTAGAATGAATAATTAGGTCATTTTATGCATGTAAAAAAAAATTTGGGAAGAAAAATTTCATACTCTCTCTAGATGTTATTTGCATCATGCTTTGTAGTCGAAATTTGAAGGTCAAGATGAAAGAATTAAGAAAAACTCTGTATGAGAGAAAGATAGAGAACGTATAGGAGAATAAAAGTTTCCTAGTGAAATTTTTATGAATCATGTTTTAAGTACCTTGTTTAGGGCTGTACATTTAGTTCATTGTAAGAAAATGTCTTAGTTTTACTCTCTCTAGAATTTTGAAACTTGCAGGGCTCAAAAGTGGCATTTGAAGGTGGATTTGGACCTAGGTTGTCTCTAACACTATTGTGCAGATCGAAAAATTGAATAAAAGTGTCTCTCACAAGCTAAAGCTTGTTCCTAACCATTTTTTAGTTACAGGGCTTTGAAAAGTGCCGTTTCCAACACAAAAAAACAGAGGACTTCTCTAATTCTATTAGAATCCATGATTCTACTACTTACGTTCCACCATGTCTAATTATGAATATTTTGGGATATTCCTTTATGGTGCTTTTCTACTATTTATGTACAGGTATGCAAAAGAAAGGTATGGCTTTTTGCAAAAGTTTTGGAGAAAGTTGACTTTTCCTAAATTTCATGGATCACACACTTCTTTGGTAGGGCATTTATCAAACTTTGCTATAGGGAGACCTAGGCATCAACAAAGTGGGATGCACAAAAATTTGAGAATTACCTTGTGATTGAGAGTGAGAGTGAGAGTGTGATTGAGACTGCGAGTGTGAATGAGATTATGATAGGTGGGGGTTGGCCGGGAGGTAGATAGTTCATCAAGCAGCTATTTTCCAAGGCTGTTGTAACCATTGATTCTCATCTATAATATCATAATTCTTCTTTCTCTAAGTCATATTCTTGCGTATCAGATTTTTGGTTATCTTGTGAAATCTCTGCGTTTTCTCTCCTCTATTTTTCTTGAATGATCGAAAGATTGTGATTAGGAATAGACTTTGATTGGGGAAAGGCCACACACACACACACCCACACAGACACACAAACACACACACACACATACATATATATATATATATATATATATATATATATATATATATATATATATATATATATATATATATATATATATATATATATATATATATATATATATATATAATAGGATTTTAGGTTTATTACTAATATGTATAATGAGATATATAAAAACATTAGGAAAGAAATTAGTATATATAATCAAATGTTATATGCATAACTTAATATATAAGAAATAAGGTGTTTAAGATTAAAATTAGTATATATAATTGGATATATAAAGAACTAACATTCCATAATAAATATTAGTATAGATAAGTAAATATTAAAAGAGCTAGGATTTTTGAATTAAAATAAATACTTATAACTAAATATGTATAAAATACGGTTTTAGGTTTGATATCAACATATACACACACACACATATATATATATATATATATATATATATATATATATATATATATATATATATATATATATATATATATATATATATATATATATATATATATATATATATATATATAGGTTCGGTGAAGCCCTTTTCTATCTCATTCACAACCTTTTGATTGTTGGGAGCTGTCTATCGGACATTGTGGATCCGCCATGGAGGACGTATCAATAAAAGACATCCAGCATGTTACCTCAAGGCCTCCATACACTTATGCCAAAGAGGAATACTCATTTTCCAATGTCCAAGAAGGCGAGGAGAATCTTTCAGCCGGCCAACACAGTCTCACAGACGACGGTATAGTGCAAGAGATTATGTGCCTTACCACGAATAACGTAGAAAAACACAAAGATTGGACATTACGCGTGATCCTTTCAGATGATCAGGACTATCTGTACTTTGATGCTTATTTTAGCAGTGAGATTAGATGTAGCTTGTCATAAGATTAGAAGGAAGTTGGATTTTCCTCTATGTCGTCGAGCTGTAATTGCTATAAGCATGAAAATCTCAAATGGTAGAGATTTCTTTCATCCTTTGCTTGAGTAAAAGGTACTCCATAGTTTTATCAAGCTTTTAGATTTTAAGATAGATATCATCCATACATCAATGTTATTTTTAAAAATGGTTGTATGGGACATTATACCTTGAGATGGTAGGTGGGCCCATGAACTCAAGTCAGACTCCATCCCAATTGGAATCGAATCTTCATAGATAAAGATTCAGTATATGATGGTCAAGAATATGACGGAACAACGCTTCAAGTAGCTAAAAACTAGAAAGTTAAAAGATCATACTTTTTAGAACCTTCATAATGGTTTTCAGTAAAGTTTTTATAGATTTATTTATAGTATGAAGATTCCAAGTAGGGACTTAATATTTTTCTATAAAAAATAGTATATAGGTTTATGAAGAGAAAACTTGGAAAGATCCTTTTAAACATGAAATTTCAAATAAGTCAATGATGAAGCACTTCTAAAGGAGTTTCAAGAGTTAGGGAAAACAATTTGCTTAATGATCAACATAGATGAGATTCAACTAAGTTAGTCCAAAGCACCTTGGTTATAATACAAGGAGGTAATCCATCTCCTAAAATCAGAGATCTATACCAGACTGGTATTCTAGTATGTAGGAGTCTCAAGAGATTGAAAGGGATAAACTTAGTAGTTAAGATATGCGAAGCATCATGGTTTGAGAGTAAAGTGAAAAAGCATCAAAATTGAGTGGCTCGCACACTACAACATGGTGCAAGAGATTATGTGCATTATCACAAATGCAAAAAATCAAGAAAATTGAAATTACCCATTACACTTTTAGATGATCAGGACTTTCGTTACTTTCAGACTTATTTTAGTAGTAAGTTTAGATGTACCCTATCATTAGACTAGAAGGAGATTTGCATCTTCCTCTATGTCATCGAGATGTAATTTCTATAAGCATGAGAATCACAAATGGTAGAGATTTTTTTCATCCCCTCCTTGGAGTACATAGCCACAATTCAAAGACTTCTATCGTTCTCTTCTAAGCGTACATACAGATCATTTTAATTTGTAGATAATTTACATACTTCCAGTACTCTAGATGCCTTTTCAAAATATTATTTGGCTCTTTCAATTATGCATTTCTAGAGATGTTGGGCCTTTCATATGCTCCAGATGTCACATATAAATGTCTTTATTTAGCAAGATGATCTCTTCTAAATTTTAAACGAATGTAGAGAAGGTCTTCACAAACTTTGCCAAGATTATCAAGTAGGGCAGTGTCTAGGCTAGATTAGATTATATGAGGGTCTAGGGTCTAGGGTTTATGGCCATCTTCTATAGTTTTCATCACCCATTTGTTTATAAATCCTTTTTCCTACTCCAAATATGCTAGTGAAAAATGAGTCTATCGTTTCAAAGACAATTGTATCATTATGTCCATTCAATGATGATCCATAGGAATTGCCTTATGTAGCTATGTTTGATTGTGAAGGATTTATGGAAGGTGTACTCAATTGAGCTACCATTAGAATTATCTAAACTCATTTCTAAAAATTATATCAATGGATGAAGGAGATTCTTACAGAGATGTAGTCTATACCTTTTCACTCTATCTCCATTCATAAGATCAATGTTCTTTTTGGGCCAAAACATATAGCTCCAAGAAGCGGTAGAGAGTAGATTGGGTGTCTGGAATACCACATACTGTGGAGTAGAGGAGATCTTCTAGTATTTCTCTTATAGCATCAATAAAATTTTGAACCACTTTTAGTGCTTCCGTTAAATTGTTTGGTAATTGATTAAACATGAAAGTAATAAAATACTAAAAGTTATGGTGGGATAAGTTGTAACTGATAGAATATACCCATAAGAAACACTCAAAAGGTTATCCTATGTGGATATATGTAACCAAATATTAAAATAAAACTCAACTAAGGGAAGAAAAGGGAAATGAAGCAACTAAAAAATTTGCTTGCATCTATGCACCAAAAAGATTGGATGCATTTTCATTTCTGTTGTAAGAGGATATTTTTAGTGCATAAGTTTCGCCGCAAAGCTTTCTTTACATGAGAAATAGTTTTTGATGCACAAGAGTATGTGCATTGACATGATGTACACACACACATACACACACACACACACACACACACACACATATATATATATATATATATATATATATATATATATATATATATATATATATATATATATATATATATATACATGTTTTGAGTTAGGGTTTTAGAGTTTTACATACATACACACATATACATATACACATATATATACGCGCATACACATATATATACACACATACACACATATACATGTTTTAGGGTTAGTTTTGTAGGATTAGGGATTAAGAGATTTTACATATATCCACACATGCATGCACACATATACAAATATACACACATATACATATACACATGCACACATATACATCTTTTAGGATTAGGGTTTAAAGGTTCTGATATACATACATCCATGCATAAACACATTCACACATATACACATACATATATACATATATACATACACACACACACACACACACACACACACATATATATATATATATATATATATATATATATATATATATATATATATATATATATATATATATATATATATATATATATATATATATATACACACACACATGCATACTTTCACAAAAGCATACACACGCATCACATATACATGCACACAGATACATATTCTAGGGTTAGTGTTTTAGGATTAGAGTTTTTGGGTTTTACATACATGCACACATGCATATAGACATATAAACATATATACACATACACATATACATATACACATTCATACACACACATACATATACATACATAATCATCCACACACATACACACATATACACATACAAACATATTCATAGACACATAATAATATGCACATATTCATACACACATGCATAGATAGGAATATACATATACACATATACACACATGCATACACATATGCATACACACATGCACACACATATACATATAGACATGCAGACATATATATCTTTTAGGGTTAGGGTTGTAGGATTCAGGTTTTAGTGTTTTACTAGAATTCATACATACATATACACATACACACATCTATACATACATACACATACAAATACATAAAGGAACATACATACACATTTCACATATAGATACAGACATACAAATATATAAATGTTTGTATGTCACATGTACACAGAGAGAGTCACATATACACTTATACAGACACATGTCACATGTACATACACACATAAACATGTTTTAGGATTAGGGTTTTAGGGTTTTAGATACCTACACATATGCATACACATATACACACACATGCACACACATATATAGGGTTTTAGTCTCTCTCTCTCTCTCTGTATATATATATATATATATATATATATATATATATATATATATATATATATATATATATATATATATATATATATATATATATATATATATATATATATATATATATATATACTTATACACACACATATCACATGTATATACACACATAAACATGTTTTAGGATTAGGGCTTCAGGGTTTTACATACCTACACACATGCACATACGTATACACACACATGCACACACATATATAGGGTTTTGGGATATATATATATATATATATATATATATATATATATATATATATATATATATATATATATATATATATATATATATATATATATATATATATATATATATATAGTAATAGGCCTCTTTTCTAGTGAAATAACTCATTTTGAACTTTCTGAATTTCATTGTGGGGATAACACTTAGAACAAATAATTAGGTCGTTTTATGCATGTAGGAAAGATTTTGGGATGACAAGTTTTATATTCTCTCTCTAGATCTTATTCACATCATGTTTTGTAGTTGAAATTTGAACGTGAAAATGAAAGAATTAAGAAAAACTATATAAGAGAGAAAGGTACAGAGAGTATAGGAGAATAAAAGTTTGTGAGTGAAATTTTTATGAATCATGTTTTGAGTAACTCATTGAGGGCTCTACATTTAGTTAGTTGTAAGAAAATTTCTTGATTTTGCTGTATGTCTAGAATTTTGAAACTTGAAGGGCTCAAAAGCGGCCTTTGGAGGTGGATATGGACCTAGGTCATCTCTAGCACTATTGTGCATATTGCAATATTGAATAAAAGTGTCTCTCACAAGCTCAAGATAATTCCTCACCAATTTTGAGTTCCAAGGTTTTGAAAACTGCTTCTCTAGTCCGTTTGGAATCCATGATTCTAATGCTTATGTGTCACCATGTCTGATTATGGATATTTTTGGATATGTCTTTTTGGTGCTTTTGTGCTATTTTTGGACAGGTACGCAAAAGAAATCACACTATGATCGCATGGATTTTGCGAAAGTTTGGGAGAGACTTGACTTTCTAAATTTGGTGGATCGCACACTTGTTTGGCGGGGCAGGTATGAAACTCTGTTATAGGGAGAGTTGCACATCAACAAAGGGGGATGCACAGAAGTTAGAGAATTACCTTGTGATTGAGAGTGAGAGTGAGTTTGAGAGTGAAAGTGTGATTGAGAGTGTGAGTATGAATGATATTGTGATAGCTCGCAGATGGTCAGGAGGTAGACGCTTCATCAAGAAATTGATTCTCATCTATAATATCAGAATTCTTCTATCTCTGAGTCATTTTATTCAGTATCAGATTTTCTCTTATCTTGTGAAATATCTGCGTTTTATCTCCTTTGTTATTCTTGAATGCTCAAAAGATTGTGATTGGGGATATACTGTGATTGGGGAAATGCTACAAGTGGTATCAGAGCAAAATCCATTCTTGCGAATGATAGAAGGTTTGATGCAGAAGGTGTGTGAGCAAGAGGAGCTTATTGTTTTCTATCGCTCAAATTGGTACAGAATTTGGGGATACTTCTAAATATGCAGATAACTAAACCTATAGAGATGTCTAATGGACGAATTCATTATACGAAAGGATACGTTGAAAAGCTTGCATTTACTTTTTTTGATAGGTCTTTTTTTTGAAATTTTTATCTGATTGAGATGAAACAGAGTGATGCAATCATAGGCATGGACTGGTTACTTCAGAATTCTGCAACAATTGGTTGTCAACTAAGAACAATCACTTTAAGGCTAGATGGTGAATCTATCCACATTCTAGGTGATGCATATAACCCTAAACCTATTCTTATTTCTGCTATGCAGATAGTTAAAGGTATACATGATGGCTGTAAAACATTTATAGTGTATGTGAACAATTTGCATGAGGAAGATAATGATGAAAGTATTCTGAGTTATGTAGAAAATCTTTTGAAAGAATATGCCGATGTATCTCAAAGACTTGCTTGGTATACCTCCACCTAGGCACATTGGCCATGCCATTGACCTATATCCAGAGAGTGAACCTTATTCTAGAGCACCCTATAGTTTTTACATCGAGGATTTAAAGGAGCTTAAGATTCAATTAGATGTTTTTTTGAAGAAACGCTTGATAAGATCGAGTGTCTCACCTTGGGGTGCACCTATTTTATTTCAGAAGAAGAAATTGAAGTCTTATAGATTATGCATTGACTATAGGGGGTTAAATAAAAGAACACTTAAAAATAAGTATCCACTCCCTCACATAGATGACTTATTAGGTCAATTAAGTTGAGCGATTGTATTCACTAAGATTGACTTAAGATCTGGATATCACCAACTTAGGATCAAAACATAGGATATTCCCAAGATAGCTTTTCTTACACGATATGGTCATCAAGAGTATATATTTTTACCTTTTGGATTAACAAATTCTCCTCCCACATTTATGTGCTTGATGAACAATGTTTTTCATAATTACCTAGAAAAAGTCATCTTAGTATTTCTTGATGATATATTTGTATACTCTAAAGATGTTTTTGAGCATGCAGTACATATCAAGAAGACTTTGCAAACTCTTAGAACACAATTTTTATGGAAACAAGAGTAAGTTTTTCTTTTCTAAGGATAAACTTGTGTATATTGGAGGAGTCATATCAAAAGAAGGAATCCATATAGATGAAGGTAAAGTAAAAACAATAGTTGATTGGGCGATTCCCAAGACTGTAAGGGATGTTGGAAGTTTTCTTGGGTTGGGACAATATGAAAGAGCACATACTAAGGATTTATCTAAGATAGCTACTCTCCTCACATAATTGACTAAAAGGAATGTAGGATTTGCATGGAGTGATGCTTGTCAAAAATCATTTGAAACATTGATACAAAAACTCGTTCGAAAGTATGTTTTGAAAAATCCAGAAATGGGAAAGCCTTTTAATGGTTGCATATGATGCAAGTGGGACTAAGATAGGATGTGTTCTTTCACAGGATGGTAGGGTGGTCACATATGAGTCTAGAAAATAAAGAAGACATGAACTTAACTATCCTAGTCATGATCTAGAAATGCTTGTTGTTGTGCATGCACTTAAGCATTGGAGACATGTATTGTTAGGGGTTTAGTTTGAATTGCAAACAGATCATCTGAGTCTAAAATACATTTTTACACAACCATTACTTAATAACAGGCATAAGTGTTGGATTGAATTACTAAGTTAGCATGATTTTGACATTATGTATCTAGCTGGTAAGGAAAATAAGGGACGTTAATGCATTGAGTCAAAGACCTTTTTGTAATCTTCTTTCTGTAATCAATTCTGATTTTCTCAATCAAATTCAAGAAGAACTAAAACACGTCTTCTTTTATGCACCTACTTTGAATTTTTTGAATGCAAACAGGGGATCGATGTAAGGAAAAATTTCATTTGCAGAATGGATCTTTGTATTGTAATAATTGATTGTGTATAGCTTCTGAGTCTCCGTTAAAGTTAGAATATTGCATGATTGTAAGGATGCATTTTTCTCTGCACATCCATGTTATTCAAGGACCTATGTTAAAACAAAGTATTCTAACTTTTGGCCATGTATGAAGCGGAATATTAGAAAATATGTTAGTGAAGGTTTGAAATGCCAACAGGTGAAAACTGAGTTTAAGAGAATGCCTGGAATGCTTCAACATTTGGGTGTTCCAAATCCAAAACGGGAGTCTATTTCTATGGACTTTATCACCAAATTACCTAAGACAAAAGGAAGTAAGCATGATACCATATTTTTTGTAGTCGATCGAGTAACCAAGATGGCATATTTCTTTCCTATGAAAAAGACTAATACTGCTTTGAATGTTGCAAGAATCTTTGTAAAAGAAATTTTTCAATTGCATGGAGTGCAGAAAGCATAATATTTGATAGAGATTCTATATTACATCAAACTTCTGGAAAGCAACATTTGAATCTATTGGATCTCAACTTCATATGAGTCTGGCTTTCCATCCACAAACAAATGGAGAAACCGAGAGGGTTTACTAGGTAGTTGAAGATATGTTGCATATGTATGTGAATGAAAAGCAGGATAATTGAAGTAAATTTTTGCCCTTGGTTCAGTTTGCATACAATATTGCATGGCATGCATCGTAAAAAATGATTCTGTTCCAAGCTATGTATGGTTAAAATTGTTTGACTCCACCTTCCTTTTTGGGTTTTCCAAATAAAGTGGAAGTATCCAAAGAAATGCTTAATATGATGGATCAAGAACTTGGAAAAAATTAAGAAACACATAAAGAAATCTTAGAAATAGCAAAAGAAGTTCTACAATTTAAAGACAAGACCACTTGAATTTCAAATTGATGATATGATATTTCTAGAAGTTAATCCTCATCGATCTAACTTGTGCCTAGGGAAGGATCATAGACTTTCTCCTCGATATGCATGTCATTTTAAAGTTTTGAAAAAAATTGGATCTCTTGCTCAATGGCTGGAATTACCTGAACATTTAGATGTGCATCCTATATTTCATGTTAGCTTACTCAAAAGATATGTAACTAATGTTGCTCATGTTTTACGGGAGAATTATATGATGGATCTTTTGAGCTTCAAATGAAAATAATATTAGATAGGAAGGAAAGATTGCTTAGAAATACATCTATAGTAAAAAAATTGGTGAAATGGCACGTATACCCAATAGAAGATTGGAGTTGCGTGAGCTTAGATGATTTTTTAACACATTATCCTTCTTTCCAACTCTAAGGACATAGTTCTTCGAGGGTGGAAGATTTGTAATAGGCCTCTTTTCTAGTGAAATAATTAATTTTGAACTTTTTGAATTTTAGTTTGGGGATAATGCTTAGAATGAATAATTAGGTCCTTTTATGCATGTAGAAAAAAAATTGGGATGAAAAATTTCATATTCTCTCTCGATCTTATTTGCATCATGTTTTGTAGTCGAAATTTGAAGGCCAAGATGAAAGAATTAAGAAAAACTCTGTATGAGAGAAAGATAGAGAACGTATAGGAGAATAAAAGTGTCCTAGTGAAATTTTTATGAATCATGTTCGAAGTACCTTTGTTTAGGGCTGTACATTGAGTTCATTGTAAGAAAATGTCTTGGTTTTACTCTCTCTAGAATTTTGAAACTTGCAAGCTCAAAAGTGGCATTTGAAGGTGGATTTGGACCTAGGTTGTCTCTAACACTATTCTCCAGATCGAAAAATTGAATAAAAGTGTCGCTCACAAGCTAAAGCTAATTCCTAACCATTTTTTAGTTACAAGGCTTTGAAAAGTGCCGTTTCCAACACAAAAAAAAACAGAGGACTTCTCTAATTCTATTAGAATCCATGATTCTAATGCTTACGTTCCACCATGTCTAATTATGAATATTTTGGGATATTCCTTTACGGTGCTTTTCTCCTATTTTTGGACAGGTATGCAAAAGAAAGCACATTACGATTGTATGGCTTTTTGCAAAAGTTTTGGAGAAACTTGACTTTTCCTAAATTTCATGGGTCACACACTTCTTTGGCAAGGCATTGATCAAACTTTGCTATAGGGAGACCTAGGCATCAACAAAGTGGGACGCACAAAAATTCCAGAATTACCTTGTGATTGAGAGTGAGAGTAAGAGTGTGATTGAGACTACGAGTGTGAATGAGATTATGATAGGTCTGGGGTGGCCGGGAGGTAGATACTTCATCAAGCAGCTATTTTCCAAGGCTATTGTAACCATTGATTCTCATCTATAATATCATAATTCTTCTTTCTCTAAGTCATATTCTTCTGTATCAGATTTTTTGTTATCTTGTGAAATCTATGCGTTTTCTCTCCTCTGTTTTTCTTGAATGATCGAAAGATTGTGATTGGGAATAGACTTTGATTGGAGAAAGGCCACACACACACACACACACACACACACACACATATATATATATATATATATATATATATATATATATATATATATATATATATATATATATATATATATATATATATATATATATATATATATATATATATATATATATATATATATATATATATATATATATATATATATAATAGGGTTTTAGGTTTATTATTAATATTTATTACATTAGGAAAGAAATTAGTATATATAATCGAATGTTATATGCATAACTTAATATATACGAAATAAGGGGTTTAAGATTAAAATTAGTGTATATAATTAGATATATAAAGAACTAGCATTCCATAATAAATATTAGTATAGATAAGTCAATATTAAAAGAGCTAGGATTTTTGAATTACAATAAATACTTATAACTAAATATTTATAAAATACGGTTTTAGGTTTGATATCAATATATATAATCAATATATATATATATATATATATATATATATATATATATATATATAGGTTCGGAGAAAACTTAGTATATATTTACTATGTGTAATTAAATATATAAAAAAATAGGTTTTAAAGATCAAAAGTACTATATATAATTAGATATATAAAGAAGTAATTGTCTATGATAAATATTAGCATAAATAATCAAATATGAAAAGCGCTAGGATTCTTATATTAAAATAGATATATAGAATTAAATATTTAAAAGATAGGGTTTTAACTTAACATTAATATATATAATCAATTATATAAAACAAATATTAAACAAATTAGTATATATAATCAAATGTACTATGTGTAATTAAATATATAAGAAATTAGGATTTTAAGATTAAAATTAGTATTTATAATTAGATATATAAAGAACTAGGGTTCTATGATAATTTTGCATCATTAAATATAAAAGAGCAATGGACTTTAAATTGAAATAGATATATACAATTAAACATGTAAAAAAATAAGGATTTAGGTTTAATATTACTAGATATAATCAAATCTATATATATGAATTAGAAAAGAAATTTGTATAATTAAATATATAAGAAATTAGCGTTTTGTAATTAAACTTAGTGCATATAATTAGATATAAAAAAGCTAGGGTTCTATGCTAAATATTAGTATACATATTTAAATATATAATAGATTAGTGTTTTTGAAATAAAAATAGTATTGGTAATCAAATAAAAGAACTTAGGGTTTTAGGATTATAATTAATATATATAATTAAATGTATCACATATTAAATGTCCTAACATCTCCACATGGTACTAGATGGCATCTTTGGATCTGTAGGGGAGAATGACATGTCATCGCACTTAGTGCAAGTATCAAATTCTTTGTGAATGACCGATTTGTACTACACGTTCGAGAATATGGATCCTTTGATGTAGATTGACTATAGAACCTACACTTCCAGTCAGATGTTTCCGATGGTGAGCAAGTGGATCCATACGATATCACACAATCTACCTCTTGTGGACTAAAGATATAAAAATGGGAGGTAGAAGGGCAAGGTAATGGTATCATGATAGAGAATGAACACACGGAAGAAACACTCAAGGAACTCAATGACATTGATGAAGATCATGATGGAGATGATGTCATGGATTCCATGGATACAACAAAATTTCCACTATTAGAAGCCAAAAAAGAACATCATAACACGTGAATATTAGCCCATTTACCACTCAAGACTAGTGCAAAGATATGTATTCTACTTGTGTCACTCGTGATGCTCAATATTCAATCCATTTATGGATGGTCAAATAATAGTGCCTCTGAATTTTTTAGGTAAATTGGATTCGAAAGAAACTTTCATTGTTGTATCAAATTACATTTATTTACTAATATCATTGTAATTTCTTATCCATTTGCATGCTTTTGAAAGGTGAGTTTTTGCCAAACGGCAATGACATGCCTTCAATATGTAGAGATGCAAAGAAGTTTTTATAGTCCATGGTATGGACTAAGTACACCAAGATTCATGCTTGTCCAAATGATTGCATTTTCTTTCATAAGTATGAGCACCTCCACATATGTCCATAATGTGGAGTGAAGGAGTCCCTATAAAGGGTCTTTGCCACTTTTTAATCATCGGAAGAATTAAGAGCTTGTTTAGATGCAAATCCATAGCTCAATTGTCATGGCATATAAAGAGCAGATGCATAGATGGTGTAATGTGAGTATGTGAGGATTGTGATGCTTGGAAACACATAGATAGTAACTGGCCATAGTTTGCTAGAGATGTTTAGAATGTACCTCTAGGCCTAGCTATGGATTGCATACATCCATTGTTTTATGCAGCTCCTCGTGGAGCACATGGCCTGTAGGTTTGATCAACTATAACATCCCACCATGGTTGGCCACAGAAAAGGGCCATTTATTGTTAGCTCTCATTTTTCAAAGTAATTATAAGGTTAAAAACATCGATGTATACCTTGCACTGCTTGTGGAAGAGCTTTGTACTTTATGGGATGGGATTACTATATGGGACATGTCTAAACCTTTAAAAAGAAGGGACTTGCAAACGCAAGGCATACATATATGGAACATGTATGACTAGCCCAACTATGATGAATGTTTAGGTTTATCGATTTTGAGGTACAATGCTTGCCCCCTATGAGGACCAACAGTCACAGCATACTACTCTAAATCACTTCTAAAAACTGTGTATGAAGAAATAGTGGACTTAGAGATGCATGGGGTAGTCAAGGAAGAAGACATCATTGTCCTAGAAGAAGAGCTCTTTGAAGTAGATGAGGTACATGAGGAGGTAACAAACGATATGTTGTACGAGGGTGATGATTGGGAAGGGGCGGTCATACCAAGGGATTTGGAAGTCACCAATGTAGATATAGATATCCTTTATGTATTAGATCTCCAAGAGAATTCTAGAATAGAAGACTTATGAAGCAAGCACTTGTACATAATTATTTTTGTTTATTTATTTGCTACAATTTATAGACTACTATTTTTCTATGTTATCATTTTTATTGTATGCTAGCTATTTGAGTTTTCTATTGCAGAGCATGATGGGAGACAATCCACCATTCACTCCACATTTCAAGATAGAGGAGCAATTTTTCGAGTTCATATCTTAGGCACCTCATGCTTATCAGGTTGTCACATCACAGTAGTAGATCTCTCATGGTGGCACTCCCATCAACAACACTCCCTTTTAGGGAATTACTCCCGTTGGTGGCAGTCCCTTTGGTAGGACTACTCTCGTTGATCCCACTTTCTTTAGTAGGATTACTCCCATTGATAACACTCCTCCCTTTATGAATCCACCATGACTGTCTTTGCAACCATTCCTTTGTGGCTTCAGGAGTTGATGTATGCACCAATGTTTGACACCACAACACCATCCAAGTGTTGGCCCATCTCCTCCATCTTGTCTATCTAGGTCACGTTTTGGAGGAGCAGGTTCCAAAGATGGATCTACTGGTGGGTTTAGAGGAGGATGCAAGATCTGTGGAGGCCATGCGAAAGATGTTGTGTCAACAATAACTACTCTTAGAGGAAGTCCCTCATATGTAGGTATGCCACATAGTAGAGCACGTACACCTTGGGGTGGTCATGAAGATGATGAATCCAAGGTGTACCATATACATGATGAAGCTCCATTGATGGATGTGGGGCCATGCATCAACCCATACAAGAGTTGTGCACAATATAGTTGGACACTCTCGCATGGTAGGATCCTAAAACTTACATCACAAAGGTGATCTGTCATGAGTATTGGCCAGCACTTAGGCACCATGTTATCATCTTAGAGTGGATTCAACACATGGCATGTGAGATGATGTCCCATCAATGATCAAAGGCTCCCAATGCTTTCAGAGGACACTTACCAAAGATTGTGTGGATAGACATTCAAGAGTGCGAGATGATTCATGACGAGCATTAGTAGACTCCTAACTGCTATCGTCAATAGGAAGATGCAGCAATCACAGGTCTAGATATGGTTTGAGCTTCACATTTGGGTAGTGGGGACTATGAAATTATGCATCATTAGTTTGTAAGTATCATTTTGATGAATGGGTTTTTTTCTATTAAGCACTTCATGTTTGTTGATCACATTTCTCATATTTGCTAAAGGAGTTGGTAGTGTATTGTCTTTCGACATGAGTAGATTAGGCATACGGATATCTTCATGGATTGTTTGTGATGTTGGAGGACTTGGAGGGATGCGTTGTGGACATTTCATGGGAGCATTCACCATGAGGTGAGCTTTTGAACCTCCTTTGGTTTCTTTTAGTTATTATTTATAAATATAGTTTCAATTTGTCTCATTTCATGAATGTGTTTTGTCAGAGCATTGTGGATATAAATGTTTTGATCCCTCTGGTTTTGTGTATGCGAGTGGTGTGCCATGTTTTGTATTTGGCTCATATATGGCAGTGGTATGCCACAAGTTTCTATTTGCTTCACATATAGAAATGGTTTACCATATTTTGTATTTGGTTCATATATGGCACTGGTTTGCCACACTTTTGTACATGGTTCATTTATGAAATATCTCTTTAGTACATGGTTCATTTATGGAATATCTCTTTTGTACATGGTTCATTTATGGAATATCTCTTTTGTACATGGTTCATTTATGGAATATATTTTTTGTACATGGTTCATGGTTCATATTGCTCCTACATATCTCTTTTATGTTTGACCATGTGTTTCTCTTAACAAATCTTGTTTTGGTTCTTGTTCATCTAAACCCTAAATTGAAAAACAATAGAGTACATGTAGCATGTACTTAGGGTTTTTTGGGACAGAGTGTATTGTCATTTGCTACACATTAGCATTGCCATCTTGTTGCCATAAGAAGCAACACACTTTGCCCAAAAAAACTTTTGCTGATATGATCCTTAGTAAAGTCACCAATATGAGCATCCATATGCCCAATGATATATCGATCATTATTTCCAAGGGAAAACCAATGCTTATACCCACCATTTTGATATCGATGCTTCTATCAATGCTGACACCATTGGTTTGCAAGTAAATATCAACACTTATACCAATGAAAATGTATCAATGTTTATACCTACGTTTGTACTAATGATATTGGAGACATAGGATGCTTATTCGAGTGCCCATACCAATGCTCATACTGACATTATCATATCAAAATTTATACATGAGTTTATACCAAAACTGCACCCCTAATTTCCCATGTGTATTTGCATTGGTATAAGGGCCAATGTAAGGCTCATATGTTGTATTGAAAAATAATCTTAAGAGTTTGATTAGAGGTCTTGAAGAGAAAAGATAAAGTAATTGGTTCTAGTTATAAAAATTTGGAAGATTCTAAGTATTTGAGGAATTATCCTAGTGTAAGACTAGTTGCCGGAAGCAAGCTAAAGACTTCTTTCCTATATTCTAATTTGAACTGTAAAGCCCGATAGGACATGGTAGTCCTGTAATTGGGAACACAGATTAATAGATGTTAGTTAAGAAAAGAATGTTATACTTTAAGCACTAATTGAATGTTATATGGATTTTAATGTGTTGAGGTTTTTAATGTAATTGTGCATGAAAAGATTTTTAAAGGAAGAATGGTCCAAATATGGAGATTCTTATACACTTTCAAAATTTAGCTCATATGCATGGGTTCTTATGGATTGAATTTATGCATGATGAGAACAAAAGAAAACCATGCACATGAATCAATTTTGAAACAAAGAATGTTCCAAAAATGGAGCTTCTTATAGACTTTCAAAATTCAAGCATATGCATGAGTATTTGTGGATTGTACGCATGCATGAGGGTAATGATTTATGAATAAATATAAGCTTATCCTCACAATCTCATTGGATAATCCTCACTTGTTCAACGCAAGATTACGGAGCCTTCTCACACATAGACATAGTTAAAAGTAGACATGTAAAAACACATAAGATATAAGAGACACAAGAAAAGAGACTAGAGAATTAAATTAAATGAGATTTTAATGGAATATATGCACATGAGCATTGTGATATGTTATGCAGTCCCAAAACCTCTCCCACTATGACAGTTCAATTGAATATCACATGGAGGAGGATAGGTTCTGCTTCATTGACAAAATATCTGTTTTGGAGGGTAATGTTTATCTAAAGAAGTCCAAGACCCATAAAACCAACTCTTACTACTCACATGTGCCATTGAGGGTGAGCAAAGATAGACAAAACATTGGGTCTATTAGCTTATCCTATTTTGGGTGTCTAACTTAAAACTGATTCAAGGAACTATGATCTTACTAGCCCACCTTGGATCCTCATACACTCAAATGAGGTGATGCTCTCAAGGAAACCATGTGATACTGAGGGAACTATGGATTCCTAACAATGATGTTCTATGAATTTGGAGGGGGGTTTTCATAGTATTTTGAATGAATTTCGGCTCTTGGATCTAAAGAAATCATCTCTCAACCCTAGCATCAATTGCTTTTGATTACAACCATTGGATTTATTGAATGGATGGCTAGGATGCATTCTTTGTATGATATCTAGGAAAAATTATGGAACATTAGGTGCCTTCTTTCTCCACCACTGGATGGCGGGAAGATCTAGACCATCGGATCAATGCTAACATCTGTTCAGATAAGATGAGATGCTAATTCTGGAAGAACTTTTCAGTATTGATCTTTGACTATCAAAATAAGCTTATGTGATGAACAATACCCATGGATTCTCTTTAGTTTAAGCTTTAGTACATCTCCACCCTTGAATGTGAGCTCATTTTGATCATAGAACATAGTTCAATCATCATTTGTAATGTGGCAGCTCTTCAACCTTTAATTTTCTTATTCTAGAAAACTATGGTGACCCTTAAAACTAGATTTTGTGCTCTCTTACCCTCTAAATATCCTTTCATGAAGATGGAAATTTGGAGGGCTACATTTTGAAGGGTCTCCTTATGCAAAAAAAACTCCCATCTGAATCTCCCTTATATAAGTTTGACTACATTTTGAAGTTTCCATGGTGGCATTAAGGTATCTAGTAGCTATGATAGCCTTGAAAATTTGTACAGATGTGTACCCACATATGGTCTTTATACATGCTAGGTCATATGGATAACAAAAATTCCTATACAAGATTTCGTAGGGTCTAAATGGAAAACTTACTTTTTTACAAAATTCCCATGGCATACAAATGTGCTAGATAATTCATTTTCATGTGAAATTTAGGCTATAGATTGTGTTTGATAGGCTTTATAAGTATATGAATTCTCATGTAATTTTTTGATAGTGAAAGTTTTGCCCTAATTTCCAAAAATTGATGAGGTTTGACTTCTACCCAGGATTTTCTTGTTTTTCTTCAAAACTATTAATGTGAACTCCCTTTGACATCCTTGACACATCTTGACTTCTCACTGAATTCTGGCTACCTTCACCAAATGTCTTTCATGTAGGCCTTCATAAGTGAGAGAGGACAGAAAATCTCCACGACACCACATACATGTTTTGGATATGATTGATCTTCAAAACTAGGAGGTTGAGCCATGTATACCTCTTTTGAAATCCAGCAATTAAGAATTAGAACATTTTTAACATCCATTTGGTAGCTATTTCAGTTCTTAGAAGATGCTACACTCATGAGTACTGTAATTGTAGGCATCTTAGCTATAGGTGAGAATATCTCTTCATAATCTATAGCTTGGGTTTGAGAAAACCCTTTAGCCACAAGCCTTGCTTTGTACCTTTTGATTGATCCCTCATAATTCTTCTCTAACCTTTAGATCCACCTTGATCCAATGATCTTCATGGATGGTTTCTTGGGAACCAATTCTCAAGTCTTATTCTCTTGAAGAGCTTCAATTTCTTCCTCCATGACATCTCTCCATTCTGGTTTCTTCTTGGACTCTTCATATGTTGATGGTTCTTCTGAGTTTGTATGTAGAGAAATACAAATTCAATGATTAGTGAACAAGGATGTGCCATAATCATACCTTTTTTGTTTCCTTTTATCTCTAGTTTATCTTTTTATAGTTTGTTGAGATGATTGTGCCATATCTCTTATCTCTTGTACTTTATCTTTGCATTTGGAGTTGCAAGAACTGATCTCTCTTCTTAGAGTTTTTTGATCATCAACGAAATCACTTGAGTCTTTATGAGTATGCTCATTCCTCTTTGATAGTGTTGGAAAATCTTCCTCTAGCTCATAGAGAAGTATGATTTTCTTGCAATCATCTTCAAATGAGCATTTTTTTTCATGAAAAACAACATGCCTACTTACAATGAAGCCTTTTTTTGTTGGATTTTATAATCTATAACCGTTCTGATTAAGTTCATAGCCAATGAATATACACTTTTTTGTCTTTGGATCCAATTTGCCTCTAATTTGTGAAGATATGTTTGCATATGCTGTGCATCCAAAGATCCTACAATGATCAAGGCTAGGTCATATACCATTCCATGCTTCATATGGTTTCATCCCATCCAATGCTTCTGATGGGAGTCTATTGATGAGATAGGGGCGTGTAGATGCAACCTCTACCCATAGGTAATTGGGCAACTTATTCCCATTTACAATTGATCTTGCAACCTCCACTATGGTTTTATTCCTCTTTTTACCACTTCATTTTTATCTCAAGTATATGTTGTTGTAATCTCTCTTGTGATTTCTCTATCTTTGAGATAAGCATCAAAGTCATAACAGAAATATTCTCCCCCTCCATCTGACCTTATTCTCTTTAAAGTTTTTCTTGTTTGTTTTTCAAGAAGTGCTAGATACTTTTTGAAACAAGAGAACACTTCATCTTTATGCTTCATAAAGTATAAGATGGTCCATCTACTACAATCATCAATGAAAGACACATAATACATCTATATGGACTAGTGCAATAGGCCTCCATGCAATATCCCTTCTTGGTGAATGGTTGTTTGTGAGACTTGCAAACTTGACAAGCAATTCATTTGTAAATCATGTGTTGCTTGGATATATTTGGTAGAACAAGCACACTCTCATCTCTATTGATTTGCTTCAAGAATCTTTCACCTATGTGAGATAACCTTTTGTGCCAAATTTCTAATTCTGTTAACGTTTTACTACGATAATTGAACAAAGAAATGTTCCTAGTATCTTGGATCTCAAATGTAAATAGTCTACGTGATTTCTCACCTTCTACTATCCTCTTGAATGTTGAGATATCAAGCTCAACATGTGATGATCCAGGATGACGTGTATCACTTTTTTATTTCTCTAATATGTATAGTGGGCACGCTGTCGAAGTGTTCTCAGAAAGGAGGGTGAGAATGTTCAAATAGATCTAGCACGCAGAGTAACTCAAAGAGCACGAATACACAAAAATTGATGCATTATGATTCTTTCTAAAATAACATGATTGTTTTCCCATTGGCTTTAAACCCATTCGCATATATAGTCAGAGTAGTTCTTTTGGATTTCTAGAAATCAAAGTTTCCCCAAGCCCAATGAGAGGCTTCAACAGTTTTGCAACCATACAAGAGCACTACTGCTCTGATAGCACTATTGGTATAAGGAATACCAAAAACACACACGAACGGTAGCAGGCCAATTACTCAACAAGATCAAAATGAGTGTTCTAATCGATTTTATTTTCTCTAGTGCCCTTCGAACTCTTAGTGATAAGCGACAACTTCGATGCATCTTTAGCAGTAGCACACAACTTCATATAGACTGTCACTAATGCATAACAATGGTATAAGATCTTCTCTCTTTGGACTCCTGTGAGAGTCATATATAACAAATTTCAAATACTTGCATGTATAGACCACATAATTTATTAGTACATTGATATCCTCACACTTTGTCGTTGCAAAGAGATATGTAGCATAGCATATATCATTCAATGATTTACTTCATAAAATATTCTGAGGGACTAGCGGACAAAAAAAAAATCATATGCATGAGGAGCCTTACTATGGCACATATGAACACAACTCATGTTATTGCTCTTTCTTCAATACTTAATAAACTTGTTGCATCTGCACACCCAACAATATCAAATCACATAGATGTATCCCTATATACAACAGAATAATATCTTGAGTATATATATACATATTGAGGAAAGTTAAAACATCACTCCCAAATATCTCCTTGCATCAATGTTCATGGTTTAGGTCCATGCACACTCCCAATACAAAATCATACATTAACTTCAATGTGATATCCATCCAAAATGTGACTCGCAAGACATCAAGAAGTCTTTCAAGAGAAGTGACCTACATAGTTATTGTCTTATCATTCAAGTGTCAAAATCCTTTTTATATATGAGTCAATCTCTAGTGTTACAAATTAGCAACCTGCATATATCCTTGAATATGTAAGATCTCAGCCAGCTTGTGAACTTTTAGCATTACAAATTAGCAATCTCTACATATACTTGTATATATAAGCTCTCAGTCAACCTATAAACCTGAACTTTAATTCCTTACAAGTACACATGTATTTCTCACTACAGTATATCTCACTCTCACTATAGAGATATTCTCTATACATGAATCACTTAATTCTTACAATGGTCTCATGTAGATCTACCACTTCACACATCTTAATATGAGTTAGCATCATGTATTTCTGGATAAACAAGAACTCCTATATCGTTTTATTCCTTGCATATACATAAAAGAAATATGTACATCTCACTAGCGCTTAGTTACATCACATCAGTTCATTCACTTTGACCAAGTGACCCACGTTCCCCAAATTGCATTCGTAAACAATATATACGAACATTATGCAGTCATGTCATTAATCTTTGATGCAAATAAACAATCTTCTCTGTCATATCACATCAATGTGTATGTGAACTTGTCCACAACTTATATTAGCCTCTTATATCAGAAACTTTCTTGGAAACTAAAAAGAAAGCACAATTACCAATCTCTATGATTCCTGTTTACTCAACAACGAAGAACACAAAGTTTAGCGAATAATATGTTGATCATTGTGCATGTTGCAAATTTGATATTATCAAATGGTTGCCTATGAACTTCTTCAAAATGTGGTTCACTTCTTCACAACATCATTCATGTGGCACTCATGTGTAAAGAGAGGGAGAGAGAGAGAGGATGCAAAGAATTAACCTTCAAGTTTACTTCAACATTAGATGGCTTAAACTGTAGTGAGAGCGGAGCCCCAATGTCGGCTTTGATCTCCAAGAAGTTTCTACATGCGTAGTCTTTGTATTTCAAGACGTCACCATTGAGAGAGTTTGCACGAAGAAAGATGAGCGCAGAAGAGATGGGAAAATCCGAACGCGCAAGTCTAGAATGGGGTCATGATATCTATTCTCTGTGTTGCTTTTTTCTTTTCCTTTTTCGAGCCCGACCTTCGCGCTTTTCCCTTCCAATGTTGATCACTCCCTGGACTTACAGCTGCGGTGCCCCCTTTCTTCTGTATCCCCCCCCACATTGCATTATGCCCTAGAAGCCCTCACTAGTACTTGCCTTCCTATTTGAGCCCTTTCTCTTATGGTCCAAAAAACAAGAGTATTATTTCCAATCATCTCCTTTGATAATGTGACCATAATGTAAGCCTTTGTTTTAGACAATCTGGGACCAAATAATCAACTGTATTACAGCCCAACAAGGACACATACCTTCTGGAAAATGAAGTTGGTGATGAATCAACATTTGTGGCCCTATTACGAGAATCTGAAATGTTTCTATTGTTGAGCTACCTTTCATGATTTGAAAGACTGCTCCTCCCTGAATTGTCATCATTTCTTGCATTCATGTCATGTGCCAGAAACATTGGTAAAGCCCTTGCAGCTCGAATAGATCTGTTTAAACTTGTTAAAACATGGCTGTCAATGCCTTCAATACTTGCCAAAACAAGAGTTGAAAGAGAAAAGTGTATGTCCTTGACATCTACTGATTTGATTGCCATATAGTCCAAAAGGTTACGAGCACTTTCCTGATATTTTCTTCATTCAGTTTCAAGCATACATCAGTTGTTGCACCATTTGTTCCCTTTAAGCGAGCGCAAAGGCTACCCCCAAACATGTGCCACCAGCCATTGAAAGATTCTAAGCATCCTCTAGATGTACAAATTTCTAGAAAAGATTTAAATTGACATCTTTTGATCGATTGTCAATCTCGAATCTAAATCTTGACCACATCCACCTCCTCCAAATCTGTGAGGCCTCCGGACACACCAAGGCCAATCTTCATATCTGCAAGAAGTTATGAATTCCAAAACAAATAATGTGCGTGAGTTATAAAACAAACATGCCTATGCATGGCCATGTAGTGGGCCCTATATGTGCATACCTGGAATGCATCGAAGAACACAATGGTGCTTAGGAAAGGTATGAGGCATTCGATGTCGAGGTATTCTCACTCAACCTTGAAATCAAGATCTCATCATGTATTCATGATTCATTTAATATGCAATTGGATGTGTGTCTATAGGTTTGAAACTCCATGCACATATATCTCCAAGCATGCATACTCTGGGTGCATGTATTTGCAATCATGGTGCAAGCATGGAGGCGATTTTCAAGGTTTCTAAAGAAAGAACCTCACCCCTCATAGTTTTGCTCACAAAGGTAATCACTCTCTTTTCTCAACTGCACTCATAACTCCATCCTAGTCTTACTCATGATATTACAAATGCATTCATGTGCAAATGAATGTGCATCTATAGAATTAAAAAAAACATATGCTCTTTTCAACTTAAAATATGCATACTTTATGTGCAATGCAACTACAAGAGAGCTAAGAAAAAAGACAAGGCTTTTTGATCTTCACTTCACTTCCCATTTCCATTGCCTTCCTTCGATCTTCTCTTGCATTCAAACATTGAACACATGATAAGAAATATTGAATCAAAAGATTCATATGTACACATGCAATCCACGATAACACTTAATAAATATCTATTTTTAGTATGGTATGTATAGATGATTCCAAAACCGTTGCTCTTCTTACAATCCATTCAAACTCCTGATTCACAATTGGATCGAAATCTTCACATCTATTCATAAACTTGGAAAACAAATCAGTAGCATCATATTCAAAACGATTATTTAAGAAAAATTCATTTTCTTGAAAACTAGATGCATCTTCTTGCTCTATTTATACATTTATTTATTTAATTATGTATTTATTCTCTTTGTTTATATATTTATTTATTTGTCTATCTAGATATATTTATGTATTTATTTATTTAATTTATTTATATATATGGCTTTTTGTTTATTTATTTATTTATTTATGTACTAACTTATATTTGTTTATTTATTTATTTTATATTTATGTTTATCCATCAAAAAGTCAAAATATAATTATTAAGTATTTACATATTTATATTACAAAATTTACTTTTATAGATTTTAGGGCTTCCTTCCCAATACATCTTGATGAGTAGGTTTTCATAAAAAAAACTATGTTTAAAAAATAGCCTTCTTTGAGTCGCATCCATCAGAGTCACAATCATAAATATGGTGGCTATGAATATATGCAACCTTATTTGCTTGTCTATCTCTTGGCGACTTGTTTGGTCTCTGTAACTCTGAGAGAATTTGGACATCCATGTTTCAAGTATCTGAGCATAAGGATCTTTATTTATGATTCTTTCAAGTTCATCATGTGCAGAGTGAGGAACACATGTATATGAAGTTTGAAATTTGCATATGTTTGATTGATAATCGAAATTTTCTTGCAAGCATGTGTTTTCTTTTATTTCATGCTTGAGATCATTTATAGGAATTTTATCCCTTTCATTATCTTCTATCATGTTTCCATCTTTGTTAAAATGAGGTTTTGGAATAGAATCATTTGAATCCCACTTCAAATGGATGTGTTGATCATGCTTAGACATCAAAACACAGTCATCTTTATTCTCCATGGTAAAATCATTCCTTTCTAATTGAGTCTCGAAAATTATGAAGTCTGCTTCTTTCTCCAACCTTTCCAAGAACTCTCCATCATCATCATTTTCCAAATTCACTCGCCCTTCCTCATGGAGTGATTCAATGTCATCAAAATTAAGATAATCATGTTCATATGAATCACTAAACTCCCCCTTTATGTAAGAATCTTTATAGACTTTATATTCATCCTCAAAAATCTTTTTAGGTCTTTGGATGTGATCCGATGTCAATTGAATTTTTTCATTCAAAAACTCACTATAGTGTTCTATACCTACTTCAGTTCTCTCTTGCCTATTCTCTTCAGAAGATGTACTTAGACCACATTCTTCATCCATCTCAGCGATCATTGACTCTTGATCAAGTGCATCCTCACATATGAATCCTTCTATAGCTACACTTGAATCAACTGATTCTTCATTTGATTCATAGTGGCTAAATCTAGCCTCTTCAGTGGAGTCATAAACTTCTATCTTTTCATGCTCACCCTCACTCAGTTCAAATTCTTCATCAGATTTATCATACATTTCTATGAGTGTTTGATTTGACATTCATGCTCAATCTCAACCTCATAGGAACTCAACGTAGCATGATTGTTATTGGCATACATATCACTATATGAATGAGCAATCTTATTTTCCTCCTTCTCATGATTATTCTCATAAACCTCTTCATGGAGTGTGGTGTCATCTACATATATATCACTCTCTAGAACTCCATTTATTGATTTATCCTCTATCGTATAAGTAGGATCATTGTCTTGCATCTTAGGACATATATCTAATGTAGTATCACTCAGAGGAATATCAAAAACTTGATTTGTAATTGCGTTATCCTCATGACAAGCATCGCACTCATCATGTTTGGCATTCATATCACTTATTACAGAGCTACTTATTGACATCTCCTTGATCTTGAAATCATTTATGTTCACATTATTTCTATTGAAAATCTCTTTTTGTTCATCTTGAGACATTGTAGACATCTTTGGCTTTTGGCTTATTGTATATCTTGGTTTAATATCTATATAATTACTTCCTATATGATGTGAGGAGTTTATTGGACCAGAAGAAGCTTCATATTGATTTCTTGTTTGAGTATCTTGATTTTATATTTGATTTTTTTTCGAATTAAGTGGTATTTTCTTAGCTTCTCCCAGCTCCTTTAGATGTATTTATTGCAAAGACATGTACTGTCCCATGCCATCTTAAAGGTTTAGGGTTTGTATCATTTATTATTATTGGTTCTTCTTGATGAACCTCAATATGATTATATATGTGGTTTCCAGTCATACTTCTTTCTTTTTTCGATTGGATATTCTAAGTATTTTTGAGTTTGCACATTATTCTCAAGGTTTGGCATGCATGAAGTATGTGCATCCGCTATATCTGCACGAAGATCAAAATTCCAATCATTTGGAATTTCTCAAACATTTGTTGCTTTATAACATATCTTGTTACAACATCATCAACAAGTGTTCAATCCTCTATGAGTCTGGATTTGGAGTCTAGGTCTTGTAGAAATGAAATTAGCTCCTCTCGGGCTCTAATTTCTATTGCCTGGAGGAATAAAAACACACTTTCATGCATTATACATCTCTAGTCATACTCAGACATATCTTTGAATTGCTTCTCGAATTCCTTTTTACTTCTAGGATCGATTGGTTCTTGGGTATATGAACCCACCTCAGGAAGGACATACGATTCACTTTGTCTATGTCTTCAAGCATAAACTGCTTGAGGAGCATCGATTTGTATTGCGACCATGACATATGTCTTCTTTTCATGAGTTGATCGCATAAACTCTACTCACACACATAGGCAAGGTTTTCGCATAATTTCATATCCGTCATTCAAGCTAAACTGACACCTAGGTACTTCGACTCAAGTTTGTACTATTTACAGAACCTAGATATGTTCTTCCCATTGAAAAATCCACACTACTTGATTAATCGGTCATTAAGTGATTGGATAGATTTTTGTCGTCTATCCTCTTCTTGAGAGCAGACAAATCGGGCTATAAGGTCTCCCATTTTCAATTTTTGCTAGGCTCTACCTCTATAGCTCTAAATCTATTCAACCCCACCTTTCACGTTGGGTTCACCACATACATCGCAGGGTTCTCAAAAAGGAGGGTGAGAATGTTCAAATAGATCTAGCACGCAGAGTACCTCAAAGAGCATGAAGACACAAAAATTGATGCATTATGATTCTTTCTAGACTAACATGATTGATTTTCCATTGGATTTAAACCTATTCGCATATATAGTCAAAGTAGTTCTTCTAGATTCATTTTCCACACATCCTTTTATTGTAATATCATCAATTAGAGGCATTGTCACTTTGGGAATAAAGTCATGTAAGACGAGGTTCATAACATTCATCATGTGTGCCATAGAATTAATTGCTCCTTGTTGTAAAGTACACATATGTACTAGACCCAAAGGAGTTTTCATCATGATTACATCTCTACTTTTAATATCTAATTGATATTGGTGATATCCTGAGTACAAGTCTCCCATTGAATAGATGGTATGACTGAAAAATGCCTCGGAAAACTCATCTACAATAGGACGTGTTCCTACATTTCTAATAGTGACTTTGTTAACAGGTTGCAGATCCTGTATAAAGCCTTGCTTCTCGTTCTTTATAGGCACCCTGAACCACCTTTTTGAGTAAGGTGATGATGATGGTTCCAAAATTCTAATGGAAATCCTCTCCTTTAACAATCTCATTAGTTCAGGTAAATGAGCCATTGGGACTGGTATCTCTTGAAGATTCTCTAGAACTCCATTTATTGATTTATCCTACAAAGACCACATCTATGGGCAGTTTTAGGTTTTATGTTACTTTCATTGATGACCATATACGAGAAGTATGGGTATATTTCAAGAAATAGAAAAGTGAGGTGTTCACTCACTTCTAGAATTTTAAGGCCATGGTGGAAAAGCAAACAGGAAAGTATATTAAGACATTAAGGTCTCATAGAGGAGGCGAATAGATTTCAAATGATTGAGAAACTTTCTTAAAAATCATGGAATTCAACGGCCCTTTTCATGCAGGTAAACACCACAACATAATGGCATTGCTCAATGCAAAAATAGACATATTGCAAAAACAACAAGATCTTTGATGGGGAGAAGGATATACCTTATTGTTATTGGGTAGAAGCTGTGCATAGGGATGTATACATCATAAAAAGAACTCCAATTGCTGTTGTACATCAAGTTACACCCAAAGAGAAGTTCACATGTTAAAAGCCAAACTTATCACATATGAAAGTTTTGGCCATATTGGATATGTACATGTTCCATATGAGTTGAGGTTGAAGCTTGATCCTAAAGCACAAAAATGTGTCTTCATTGGATACTCTCTTGAGCAAAAGGGATATAAATGTTATAACTCACTCACACGCAGGTGAAGGTAAGCAGAGATATGGTTTTTGATAAAATGTCAAGCTTCTATGCAGATGCCAAAGATGGGCTTAATCTTGAATTAAATGACAAAGAAAATGTTGAAAAGTCAAGTGTAGAATGTCAAGTTTTGAGTGGACCGGATGCATCACCAAGCAATAGTTCCCAACTCAAAAACATGGAGTGGAATATTGCATGGAAATTTAAGTCCACCAAGCTCATCAAATACATCCAAGAAAGGTAAAGACAAGCTTTCTGCTGTTAGTAAAACATGTGCAGGTTTTGAAGACATTGATGGAGATTCAAGCAATTCAGAAAAGAGTCTTGATGAGGAACTTGGATTGCCCTCTATGAAGACTCTAGGAGTAAGAAATGCACATAGAGATGATACAAGGAGAAGTGAATGAGGACCAAGAAGATCTAGGAGGATGCGGAATTCAGTGCAACTATTGACGTATGACAGTTATATGGCTTGTCATTGTGCCTACATGACCAAGGTAATAAAGATGCTTAATCTTCTTGTTTTGAAGATGCTATTGGAAATGCAGATTGGAAGAAAGCTATGGATGAGGAGATGGTTGCACTTTATGAAAAAATACATGGAAGCTGGCTCCATTGCCACGAGGAAAGAAACCCATAGGCTACAAGTGGGTTTACAAGGTAAAGCACAATGCTGATGGTAGCATAAGTAGGTACAAAGCACGATTGGTAGCAAAAGGATATGCACAGACATATGGAATTGATTATGAGGAAACATTTAGCCCTATAACTAAAATTTCTACTGCCACAACACTTGTTGCATTAGCTACAACAAAAGGATGAACTTTGCAATAGACGGATCTGAAGAATGCGTTCTTACATGATGAGTTACAGGAAGAAGTATACATGGACCAACCACAAGATATGAAGATTCAAATCATCTAGAATATGTTTAAACGTTGCAAAAGGCTTTGTATGAGCTGAAGCAAGCAAATTACTTAACCATCATTTGGTTTTCTATGTGTGATGTAGATCATTCACTATATGCAAGGAATGGTGATGATGGCATCATAATTGTGGCTTTTTATGTGGATGAATTGATTGTAGGTGGTGATAATGAAGACAATATTAAAGAGATAAAGCAACTTTTGATGCATGAATTAAATAAAGAAAAGTACAAGAGAAGGGGACTAGTGCCCACGGGACCCCCCAAATCCCACAAAGCAGGGGAAGCTTTTACAGAGCTTAGATGACATTACAAAGAAGGTTAATTACCCTCTCATCACCCTCATGTGGGGCCCACTTGGGTTTAAGCTTGTTATCGATCAAAAGGAGTACTTGATGATGCCTAAAGGGGGGGGATTTTTTACAGTTGACAATCCTTTTGCCAAGGAGGAACAGCGATTTCTCAATTGACCACTCCTTGGGGGAGTCACCGAAGTTGAAAGCACATCTTTCCCGCCAGATTTTCCATAGAACCTCCCCTCTGATGGCATTCCAGAGAGTCGCGGAGCAGCCGATCGCTTCTCCCAGCAGGGTTTATTTAATTCAAGTCCGGGAGAGTAGGCTATTGCCGAACTTCCTTTACATTAAAAAAAAAACTTTTGATGCATGAATTTGACATGAAATATCTTGGTGTGCTACGCTTTTTCTTGGGCACTACAGTTATGCATAAATAAATGGGTATTTGGATGTCGCAAAAGCAATATGCCTTGAGCATGTTGTAAAAGTATGGTATGGCTAATTGTAAGCCTATTTCTATTCCATTAGATTAGAATTTGAAGTTGGATACTACATTAGGTGAAGCATTTTAAAATGATACCATGTAGAGGAAAATTCTGGGAAATTTGATATATCTCATAGTTAGAAGGCTTGATCTAAGCTATAGTGTTGGAATTGAAAGTCAATTTATGCAGGTTCCTAGGAAGCCACATTTGGATGCTCTGATGTGCACTCTATGTTATGTGAGTGCTACATTGGATTATGCATTGTTTTATTAAGCTAGTATAGATTTGCAAGTTCATAGATACATCAATGGAGGGCTGGTAGCATTCTAGATAGAAGATCTAGTAGTGGCTTTCTATTCTCACTTGGGAGTGCAGCTATAATGTGAAGCAGTAAGAAGCAACCCACTATTGATTTGTCAAGTAGAGAGGTTGAGTATAAAGGTAGTGTTATGGCAGCACGTGAGACATCATGGCTGGAGATGATACTTGTAGATTTCGGTGTGGAAGTGCAAAAGCCTATCACCATCTATTGTGATAATTTTAGCAACATACATTGAACATGGAATCCTATTTTCCATGCTAGAACAAAGCATATTGAGGTACATTATCAGTTCATTAGAGAGAAGCTGTTATAAAGTGATATTGATCTTGTCTATGTGAGAACAGATGAGCAGGTTCTTGATATTCTCACTAAATCGCATCGAGCGGAGAAGCTAAAGACGTTTTGCAAGATGCTTGGATTAGAGTACATGGCATTGACGTTGAGGGGGAGTGTTGAGATATCAAGCTAAACATGTGATGATCCAGGATGACATGTATCATTTTTTTCATTTCTTTGACATGTATAGTAGTCACACCGATATATGTTAGGGACACTTCATTGAGCTTCATTAGATTTATCTACCAAGAGATATGAAACGTTTTTTTCTTTCGAGATCACTCACTCATGGACATTAGATTTTTCTTTATGTATTGTTCTTTATATACTGCACTTGTTGTATTTTTGTTTCTTGGTCATTCTTGTACATTCCTTTTATGTAATAGAGGAAGAACATTCTTCTTTGCCTCAACCTATGTGTGATTCTCCTTGATTGTGAGAGTGTGTGTGAGAGATATCTTCCTTATCTCCTTCCTTGTGATATTAGTTTCTCTTTAATAATTGGGTTTATTGTAGGCTTGATTGTTCACTAATAATTTAGCTTTCTAGGCAATTTCATCTTCGAAAATAAACATTTTTCGGACTTTGCCTCCATCTTTGTCCTTAGTTCTTGAGGGATGTGAACATAACACACACATCCAAAAACTTTGAGATGTGTAAGGTCAGGCTTCTTACGGGAATAAACCTCCTTGAGAGATAGATTATGCAATCCAGCCGTTGTGCACTTGTTCATCAAATAAACAGCCGTACTAGCTACTTCAGCCCAATAGTTTAGTGGCACGTTCATCTCGTTGAGCATGCATCTTGCAACTTTTGTGATATGTCTATTTTTCCTTTCAGCTATTCCATTTTGTTGAGGCATGTACCTACATATAGATTGCTGCTTGATGCCATTTTCATAAAGACAAATATGAAAATTCTTTGGAGAAATATTCTCCTCCTCCATCGGACCTCAAGGCCTTTATGTAGCATCCTGTTCCCCTTTCTACATGTGCTTTAAATCTCTTGAACATGGAGAACACATCTGATTTTTGTTTTATGCAGAACATCCATACTTTTCTTGAATCATCATCAATAAAAGTGACAAAATATCTATTACCAGCCATTGATGGTTGTTGTGATGGTCCCCACACATCTGTGTGTATCAATTCGAGGAAATTCCTTGCCACATAGTTGCTCTTCTTGAATGGTTGTCGAGTTTGCTTTCCTAGTTGGCATGCTTCACAAAACTCATGTATTCCAACATCATTGAATCTTGGAAGACCTCTTACCACTTCATGGTTGCTCATGTCCTTGAGCTTGGAAATGTTGATATGTCCAAACCTTTTGTGCCACAAATCGATTTCAACAATCCTCTTGTTTCCAAACTGAATATACATCACCTTTCCATGTGGTTGTTGAATGTCCAAAGTGAACATCCTTCCTTCTTTCCTTCCTTGAGCAATGACCTTGAATCCTTCTTTTGGATTCTCTATGAAGCAGCCTTTTTCATTGAACATAACATGATATCCTTTCTCTACCATTTGTCCTATTGAAATCAAATTCTTTGCAATAGTAGGAACATGAAGAACATCAGCCAATACCTTCTTGTCTACAAGCTTGATATCTCCAACATGCTCAATTGCATGTTGAGTTTCATCGCCAGTCTCCACACATCCTTTTCCACTTGGAGCTTGTAGCTTTGTGAATAAATCTTATTGGCATGTCATATGGTTGCTGCAACCTGAATCTATGAACCATTTTTTATCATCACTTCTTGAGTTGTTGTAGTCATGCTTCATGGCAAGCATGGTTTGCTTGTCTCCTTCACTTGATGTACTCACACAGTTATTTTGGCTCCTCTGGTTACCTCCATTCAGCCTTCCATTCTTTGCCAACAATCATTTGCATAATGTCCTAGTTTACCACAATGATAACATGTTATACCTTTATGAGGATTCTATGAACCTCAGTGTCTTCCTCTATTTTTTACTCTACCTCTTCCATGTGTGTTATCATTTGAGTTGTCCTTGTTGTCCTCTGAGTTGTGTTGGCTGAAATTTGTGTTGTTGTAGCTTCTTCCTCTTCCTCTCGAGCCTCCTCTCGAGCCTTCTCCTTGTTGAGCAACCTCTTCAGCCACAAGATTTGGTATAATCTCGTCGAATGTTGGGAGAGGATCTCTATAAAGAATGTTTGTGATGAGGGGCTTCCACTTTCTTTACTCCTCAAGCCATTCAGAGCTGTTTGGACGATATCGTCCTCTTCTATCTTGCATCCAATTGATGCTAGCTGATCTCGAAGCTCCTTGATCCTCAATGTATACTCACTAATGCTTTGGTTTGACCTTTTCCTCATGTTGTTGAGCTCGTTCTTGAGTTGCATCCTCCGAGACCTTGTTGAGGTAGTACACACCTTCTCCAATGCTTCCCAAACTTCCTTGGCTGTTTCTAAGCTTTGCACATGACCAATCATAGTGTTAGAAATAACTTGTGAGATGAGGAACATCACCCTTTGATTCCTCTCTTCGCAATCAGCAAATTGTCTCCTTTGTGTCGGAGTAATGTTGGGATCTTCAAGGTCCACCGGTTGTGGATCATCTCCACTAACTAGACTCCATAAACCTTTACCTTTAAGGAAATTTGTCATTCTATACCTCCAAGACTAAAAATTGTCTTTGTCTAACTTCTCAACTTGTTGTCCTAAATCAGCCATTGAAAACTTCTAAGATTGAAGTTTACCTCAAGTATGTTGTGGCGAGTACAAGAGCTTAGATACTTCCATCTCAGTAAGAGGCACCATGCATAATTTTTACAAGCTAGTAGCCCTTTGCATGACAGAAGAAGTAAAACTTGGCTTGAATGCGTTAGGAAGTGGCAATTCAAGAGATCACAAATTTTTTGGGCATAGAGGAAGAGGTTCTAGTCGTGGACATTCATATTCTAGAAATCCAAATACAATGGATATGCCAAGAGGTAGAGGAAGATCAATCTCGAGAGGTAGAGGAAAATCACAAGCGTCTGGGAACTATTACTATTGTGGCAAGTATGGCCATTTTGAGAAAGATTGTTATTATAAGCAGAATATTAAAAGAGGAAGAGGTAGAAACCATTATGCGGCACATGGAAATTTCTTTGCACAAAGTTCATAGAGAGACTATGGGAGAGATAATATGATTGCAATGGAGCATGTGTTGAATAGTATGTCTAAACCTGGAAACGATATGAATTGGTACATAGACTCTGGTTGCACAAATCACATGACGAGCATAGGGAACTCGTTTGCTCAAAAGAGGCTTTGAAGACTAAAGAGTATGTGGCAACTTATGATGATACCTTACACTTGATTAACGATGTTGGGAATGTACCGCTAGTACAAAGAAATGGTGTTCGAAACACTTTAAGTGATATCTTACATGTGCCTAGCATTACAAAGAACCTAGTTTTGGCTGGTGAGCTTACGGATCAAGACATGGAAGTAGTTTTCAATAAACATGGCTGCTTTATACATGATTTCAAGTATGACAAAAGAGAAAAATTGCTTGGTCATGGAAAGAAGATGGGCACATTGTTCACGTTTGACATGGGTACACCTCTTTATGAGAATATGTATGCCAAGAATAGTGATTACACAGATATAGCTGAATTATCACATAAATGAATTGTTCATATCAATCTGAGGAAATTAAAGTCTATGGAAAGTAAACGTTAGTGTGTGGACTATCAAGATTTGATCATTTAAACTTTCAAAGAATATGTGAAGCATGCACATTTGAAAAACATCAACGTATGAAGTTTCTAAGAAGACAAATGCATAGAAGGAGACCTCTATAGCTAAACCATAGTGATGTGGTTGGAACTGCTAGAACAAAACCAGGTGGTGGCTCACTATATTTTTTGATCTTCGTTGATGATTGTAGCTGATATACATAGATTTATTTTCTGAAGCATAAAAGTGAACTTTTTGAGTGCTTTGTGAGATTTGAAAATATGGTTGAAAAGAAACTGGGAATGTATATAAAATTCTTACGATCAGATTTAGGGGGAGAATATATATCAAGAGAATTTGATCAATACATTAATGATCATAGAATCAGAAGGCAATTATCTTGTAGATACACACCACAACAAAATGGTATTGCACAACACAAAAATTGTGTGATTGAGGAGGTTGCTAGAGCCATGTTGAATGAAAAGAAAATGGCAGATATGTTTTGGGCAGAAGCTTGTCATATGGCTGTGCATGTTATAAATAGAGCACCAACAAGCATGGTTCATGATCTCACTCCTTATGAGAGGCTTTGGAAGCATAATCCAAATGTGAGCTATTTACGAGTTTTTGGAAGTGTTTGCTATGCGCACATACCTGGGTAGTTGAGAAACGTGTTTGAGGCAAAATCTGAAAAGTGTATATTTGTTGGATACTCAGATGAGAAGAAAGGATATAGATGTTATAATCCTGTTACAAAAGAATGTATATTGAGCAGAGATATTATATTCGATGAGAATGCATCATGGTACGCACCCAAAGACATGGCTGTGGTAGAGAATGATATGGATAATTCTATGTATAATGTTCATGATGAGCCAGAAACAAGTCGTAGACATTTCGACCATGAAGAAAGTCAAGACTATGGTTCATATGAGTTTCCTACACTGGAAACATCACGGAGTGAAAATCTTAAGGACTATGCAAGAAGAAAAGAGAAAGGGAAAGATAAGTACATGTCTGATTCAGATATTGATGATGAGGTAGTTACACCTAGCATGTTGAAAAATATGAAGGAGAAATATGTTCCTCCACAGGTAAGGAAAGAGACACGTTCAAGATCAAATGAAGAAACACATTTGAAACGATCTACAAAAGTAAGACATCCTTTGAATAGACTGAATTTATCCAAAAAGTCTATGAAGCTTCATTATGCATACATGACAGAGAGAATCAAGCATGAGGAACCAAAGAGTTTTCATGATGTGTCACAAAGTGAAGATTGGTGCAAAGCAATGGATGATGAGATGAATGCATTGAAGAAGAATGATACATGGGATTGAGTGAAATTGCCACCGAATAAGAAAGATATTTGTTGTAAATGGGTATACAAAGTGAAGTGCAAAAGTGATGGTTCATTGGAAATATTTAAAGCACGCTTAGTTGCATAAGGATATGCATAAGTATATTGATTGGATTATGATAAAACATTTAGTCCAGTGGCAAAAATATTAACGGTGAGAAGCGTGATTGCATGCGATTCTATGAACAATTGGAAATTGTATCAAATGGATGTTAAGAATGCATTCCTGGATGGAAAATTACATGAGGAAGTCTATATGCAGCAACCAGAAGGTTATGTGCATCCAAAGTATCCTGACTATGTATGCAAATTAAAGAGAGTGCTTTATGGATTGAAACAAGCTCCAAGAGCATGGTGTGAATGATTCACTAAGAAGTTATTGGATTTGAAATTTATGCAATCAAAGGCTGAGTATTCACTGTTTGTATGGAATCAAGGAAGTGAAACGATTCTATTAGTGATTTATGTTGATGATTTGATCATTAATGGTAATGATGAGAAGAGGATTTCTGATTTGATAAAGCAACTGAAATCTGAATTTTTGATGTCAGATTTGGGAGAGCTAAAATACTTTTCGGGAATTGAAGTAATTTCAATAAAAGCGAGAATTCGGATAATACAACATAATTATATGCTAGAAATGCTTGAGAGATTTGGTATGAGTGCTTTCAAACCTGTTGATATGCCACTTGATGCTAATAAGAAGCTTATGGATGATGGGATATACTTGCACGATGCTAATATGTAAAGAAAAATGGTTGGAAGTTTGATTTATGTAACAAAGACAAGACCAGATTTGAGTTTTGCAGTTGGTTTGGTAAGTCAGTTTATGCATAAACCATGTAGAGTTCACTTGGATGCAGTGAGATGCATATTGTGATATGTGAAAGGAACATGAAACTTTGGCTTGTTTTATGAGAGAAAAGTTCAGCCATGTATATATGCATACACAGATGTGGATTGGGTAGGAAATGTCATGGATCGAAGGTCAACGAGTGGATTTTCATTTTCGCTTGGAAGCATAATCATTTCGTGGAGTAGCAAAAAGAAACCAACTATCTCTTTGTCAAGTACTGAAGCTGAATATTTAGGCATTACACAAGCCGTTTCTGAAGCAGCATGGATTAAGTACCTAGTTGAAGACATGGGAGTCTACATCGAAGGAAAGGTGGTCATTTATTGTGACAATGTGAGCATCATAATGTTATCAAACAATCTAGTCTATCATGTGAGGTCAACACATCGAAGTTCATTATCATTTTGTTTATGAGAAGGTCATCGAAGAAATGGAGTTGATTCACATCAGCAATGGAGAACAACTGGTGGATATCTTCACCAAAGCTCTTCCCAAAGAAAAGTTCATCTAGTCCATAGAAGCTTTAGGAGTTAGAAAACTTTAGTTTGTATTTAGATCTCATTTCAAGTTATTTCATCTTGTATGGACAAATGTATTTCTTTCATTTTGTATTCAAGCTCATTTCTGAACTTGAGAGGGAGATTTGATGACATGGAACTTATGTAAAAACAAAAGAAAACAAAATTTAATTCAGCGTAATGTTTTTTCACGACTGCCACAGCGTGGAGCTTATCTGGGAAATACTAAGCATCTTTATCATCGTCTCTGCATATTTCTGATAGCACCATAGTTGCGTGACTTTACATCTTCAACATGGTAGTGTCACATATTCTTCAACATCATAGTGTCGCGCATTCTCCTCTCTCGAGGACACCAAGTGAGGTGGACTGCATTGAAAGAAATTATAGTCTTTTTGCAACCTTTTTTAGCAGCTCTTTCTAAGAAGCATATAATTTATTAGTACTTGTGACTATCTTTGCAACTCTCAAAACTAAATTTTCTTCCACCTTCAGGAACTCGATGTTGTATTACATTTGTGGGATAAAGTCATTCCATACCCTTGCTTTGTGGGATAAAGGCCTTCCCATGAGCCCCTCCACTTGTACAATTGTTCTTTCCATGAATTCATGCAAGGGAGACTAGGCCTAGTCGACAAATTCATGCAAGGGAGGCTAGACCTAGTCGAACTCCCTCTTTGTTAAACAATAAATTCAGCATGGTATGAATGATCGCTATCTATTATGAAAATTGACAAAATTATTTTCATATATTAAGATTTTAATTTTCAATACATAAGATCGTCCAGTTTGATTCTTTCTAAAAGTAAAAATCATTTGTCCATAATTGCTCCGATGCATACATGTACTAAATATAACAATATCCATGAAAATAGTATTATCCTCAACTCATGAAAAATTTTAAGGCAAGCATATATTCATCCCAAAAATGATTAAAATACATTACTAGAAATGGAAAACGTTAGTATAAAAATAAATATTGACACTTCGGGTGGAAATATTAAAATAATCTCATATAAATTTAAATGAGTCTAATGATAAAAAAATTAATCTTCTTTTAGGGTGCCTAGATAAGATCATTTTTTGCCATTACATAGTATTTATGGAAGTATGGCTCTATCAATAGAAATTTTTCAGATTAATGGTAGGCATTCAATTTCTATGAATGCTTATATTCCTCGAACATTGTTTGCTTCTCATAAGATAATTTTCGTATCTTGAAAGATATATATTTCACATAAACATAAAATAGATACTTTAATTCTCTAATTTTCATCGTATAAGTCATGATCTTTATTTTTCACTACTGTTTCGTTAAAGATTCTTCCTCTTTTTGTAAAGTTTAAAGAAGTACAAATGATTCTATAGGTCTTTGATCAGGCGTTCTTTTTTTTCTTAACTCTCTTTGCAACACGATCAACTCTTTTCAAAGATTAGCGAGCTAAAAAAAGTTACACAATATTTTTCCAAACTTTCGCTTAGTGAGGCTTTCATGAATTCAAAATCTTCTTTAGCAAGATAATAACGCGGTTTGTTCTATAATCTATAAGTTTGACTTAGAATTCCCTTAAATTCTACACATGTTCTTTTAGTAGCACATTATCCACTAAGAATTGATTGAAATTTGTCTACATCAAGTGCTATTCCTAGGTGAACTTTTCAGAAGAAGTTTCTTTTCATATATCACTTCATACTCTGAATATTGATTTGATAACTCCACCATATAGGCTAGAATCATATTATATTTATTATATAACTCCATGACATGAAAATTCTTTACCTCGAAAATTTTGCAACTTCTCCTAGCGAGCATGATTTTCATCCGAAAATGTGTTCAATTTACTTTGAAGATTGATAGTTTTATTATGATTTTCTCCAAAAAAAGAATAGTAATAGTCGCTTGAACATGCATTGATTCCTGTTGTTCGAACCCCACTAAAGGTTGATATATGGGAAGACGGCGGAGAGAGCTCTCTGAAGTGCTGATGACGACGGAGCTGAAGACGGCGGAGAGAGCTCTCTGAAGTGCTGATGACGACGGAGCTGAAGACGACGGCAATCTCATATTGAACGACAGAGCTGAAGATGGCGGAGAGAGCTTTGTGTCCATCGCACTGCCATCCATCGCGACTGATGGGTGGTGCACGATCGACAAGCTTTTGGTCCTCCGCGACCGCCCAGTGACGATCGACAGGCTTTTGGTCCTCCGCGACCGAAGGGGGGCGTATCCATCGTGTCCATCGTGCATTGGCTTGTCCTTGTGTGCCTGGATTCTTGCGCCTACTGCTTCGCGACGGACAGCTCTCACGCGACTGACGGTTTGCTGGGCTCCCGATTGACGGTTTGGCAACGCGCGATTGATGGTTTAGCGGTCTGGAATCTTGCGCCTACTGCTACGCGACGGACAGCTCTCACGCGACTGACGGTTTGCTGGGCTCCCGAATCCCGCCTTTTGCTCGACTGACGGTTTTCCGTGCTGTGGCGATTGATTGACTTTCGCTCTCTGCCACGTGGACGACTTCCAAGCTTCATAACTGCTGTAGTATTCCTTCGCCCGCAAAAAGAAAAGAAAAAAATTGTTTTCTTTCCTCTGCCAAGCCACCTGTTTGGAAGGTTTTCATAGCTTGAATTAGAAAAAAGAAAAAAAAAAAAAAAAAAGAAGAAGAAGAAGAGAAAAAAAATAAAAAAAAGAAGAAGAAAAAAAACAAAGAAGAGAGAAAAAAAGAAGAAAAAAAAAAGAAGAAAAAGAAAAAGGAAATTAGAAAAGTTTCAAAAAAGTAGAAGTGTGCTCCCCTCTTTTGTGGGATTTTTGGCCTTTTTGTTTTTCCCTGAAAAGCGGAGTATTTGGATGCGATGTGATCGGTGGGGGGATTTTTCCTTGTTTGTGGTCTGCTTTCTCTCTATGTTGGAGGGTCTTGCCGCTGGGCATTGAAAATTAAAAGTGGTGCAAGTTCCTTCGGCCATGGATGTGGCTTCGTCTTCTCTCGTGAAAAGTAATCGGCCCTCCCCCCCTGGGGAGACCGGCACTCTGGCCGCTCTGTTGGAGGGGGGGTCATGTGCCGCCCCTAGGGCATCCGAAAGTGCTGAATCCCCCATCGTGTCCCTCAGTAGACCCGCAGTTCTGTCTGCTCAGGAGGAGCTCAAAAAAGTTTGCCTCGTCGGCCAAGTGTTTGGCCCTAGGCCCCCGCTCGAAATCGTGCGACAATGGCTTCGAAAAGAGTGGTTCCCTCGAGGACTAATTGTCAGCAAATGTCAGTTCTTACCAGCAAACCACATGCTGCTAGTCTTTGAAAATGAAGAGATGGCGTTCCAAGCCCTAAGAGTTGGCACCTGGCAGCTCGGTCGGACGACCCTGTGCTTATTCAGATGGTCCCCGGACTTTACCCCCGACAAATCGAAATCACTTCGGTACCCTCTTTGGGTTGAGCTCCCTAACCTCCCATACTTCTTGTACAACTTCGTGTGGGACATAGTCTCCCCTATCGGCAAGCCGTTGGCTTCACGAGAAGACATTGGTGGTCTCATCTATGAGGGTGCAAGACACTCGTTCAATGCTAGATGGCACCCACAAATCTGCGTCGAGGCCGACCTCAGTTCGCCGCTTCCATCAACGATCAAAGTGGACATGGGCGAAGGAGATGTTTGGGAGCAGGATATCACCTACAAAAACCTCCCCAACGCGTGCTTTCGTTGTGGCCAGCAAGGTCACAGGATTAAAGACTGACCTCTCAGGCAAAAAAACAAGCGATTTCAAGAAGCCTCCAAAACTGCTCAAGACAACTTTGACGATTTGACCCACTTGACCAAGGAAGGGGAAGGCAAGGGCCTCCTCAATCCACAAGCTGATGCCGATGGCTTTACTGAAGTTAGAAGAAGAAGGAAAAGAAGTCCGAGGGCCAACGGTGAGAGGAACAACCTGCCAATTACCCCACACAGCAACTTGTATTGCAATCTTGGAAAGGAGATCAACGAGCTCGACTACCCAGGTGGGAAGCCACCTGAGGTAGACAACTACGACGAAGCCCTAGAGATCCGTGACAACAAAGAAACCCCCCAGGAGGGCTACACTACAAGCAAAGAAGATGGTTTCACTACTAATAATGAAGACAACATGGATAGTGAAAGTTCCATCATTGGATCGACGATCCCGGAAACGATGCCGAGCACGGGGCCCAATTCTCCCCAGCGGGGGGCATCCCGCAAAGGGAAACAGCCTTTGGAGTTACCCTGGAAAAGCCCCCATAAGAACCGATTTTTAAGTCGGGATCAGATCCCAGCGAAAAAGAAAGATGAAGCCAAGAGAAGAAAGGACAAGGCTCCCTCCCGCAAAGAGGGATCAATACAAAAATGATTGTCATCTCGCTAAATGCTAGGGGGCTAACCGACCCCTCAAGAGCGGCCATCATTGGTCAATGGCTACGCGACATTAGCTTAAAACCAGACATTATATGCATTCAAGAGATTAAAATTGACGGAGAAGACCTTCTGAAACGGCTCAGACAGGTTTCCTCGGCCCATGTGTGGATCCCAACAAAGCACCAGCGGGGGTCCGGTGGAACGGCTATCGGTGTTAAACAACCCTGGCTTGAAAAGCTTGAGAACTCCATTGAAGATGTAAATCACCGCTGGATTGCGGTTTCTTTTGGTGCTCCCCTCTGTGTTACTATGGTTTCTTTGTACGCCCCTAACGGGGATTTGGAGAGGCTGAACACTTGGACTTCTCTTGACTCGCTTCCCCACAACGTGCTTATATGTGGAGACTTCAACATGGTGGAGGACCCTATGGACAAATGGATGGGCAAGGGCAGGGTCATCGACAGTCGAGAGAAAGAAACGTGGGACATGACCAAACTCCACTTGGATCTGGTCGAATTCAAAGACTCGAATGGCTTTTCCTGGTCGAATCTCCAAGCGGGCGAGGATCTGAGGAAAGCTAGACTTGATAGATGCTACATCTCTCAGAGCTTTACTCATCTGTGGGGCCACCCTTCCATCACGCAACGTACTGACCTCACCATCTCCGATCACTACCCGATCGTTATCACTTTTCAACCCTCCAACAGGACCCACAAGGCTCCGTGGTTCCATGCCAACGCTTCCACCTTCTCTCTCCCCTCCGTCCATCAAGAGATTGCCGATGTGTGGAAGGTGGCGTTCACCTCTGGCTTGGCCCCAGCCAAGTGCTGGAGAAGTGCGGTCGACAAGTCTCGCAAGATCATGATCAGAACTAAGAAGATGCTCGAGACAGTGCGGCGGGCTCGTAGGGAAGCGCTTTACCACAGACTCTGGCGACTCGAGGAGGAAGTGAACAAAGGAAAACACCAAGCCCAGAAAGGTCTCCGAAAAATCAGAGCAGCGTTGAGATACGAGGAAGAAATACAAAGGAAAAACTTGCAAATCTTCTTCAAGGAGTGGTGGGCTGGAAAAGCCGACAAACCCACCAAAGAGATGTGCAGTATCCTTAAAAGGAAACACAACAGAGAGACGATTCCCCTACTGCTAGACCCACATGGCAATGTATGCAACTCGGAAGAAGATAATTTTGGCATCATCGAAGGGCACTTCACGAGACTCTTGGGAACCTCGAACCCCCTCTCCCACCATAGAAGGGACTGCATGGCTGCCATTTCTAGGGTTTCCCCCCGGAGAATACCACCCAACCTCCACTCCCTGCTTCATGCCCCGATCTCTGAATCAGAAATCATTGAGGTCATTGATGCCCTCCCTCTCGGTAAAAGCCCGGGACCCGACGGACTCACTAACGAGTTTTTTAAATCCTTCAAGCTGGTGGTTGCCACCCCTCTTCGGATGGTTTGGCAAGAAGCGCTAAAATTTGGTGCTCTTCCTTCTAGTATAAATAATGGAATTATCAAGCTGATTCACAAGAAGGGGGAAAAAAACAGAATCGAGAACTGGCGGCCAATTACGATGCTCCAAACAGGATACAAGATCGTCGCCAAAGTCATTGCCAACAGACTTGCGTGCCACCTGAGATCTTGGCTTAGTGAGGACCAAAAAGGTTTCATCAAAGGCAGGTCCATCCTGGAAACCATTATGGATATTTGGGAAGGTATTCAATTTGCAAATGAGTCTAATCAAGATGTGGTCTTCCTCAAGATCGACTTTGACAAAGCCTACGATAGGCTAGAATGGGACTATGTTCTGCAGTCGCTCCAAGACCTCGGATGTAGTCAGAAATTCACCAAGATGATCGCGACCCTTCTCGGCAACGCAACGACCCAAATCAACGTTAACGGCAAACTTTCAAAGGCGATCCATCTTAAAAGATCTATTAGACAAGGGTGCCCCCTTGCCCCCCTTCTCTTTGCCATCGCCACTGAGGGGCTGAGCAGACTTGTAGCTCATCATGTGGAGGCTGGCAATATCAAAGGCCTCCAGCTACCTCACGACCACAGTCAAATCATCATGAGACTTTTTGCTGACGACATGAACGCGTTTGTTCACAATGATAATACCAGCCTGGAGACTTTCTGGAGGTGTCTTGATACCTTTTGTGAGGCCTCTGGATCCAAAATCAACCACAATAAGACCGCCTTTAGGGCCATTGTGGGACATCAACCTGGCCTTCTCATTGATCATGGCTGTCAAATCATTCCGCAGGGCCAAATCTTTCGGCTGCTTGGTATCCCCTTGGGGTTTGGCGTCTCTATGGAGCAGCGATGGAACTGGGTGCTGGCCAAACTTGAAAACAAGCTCAATTACTGGAGAGGCATGCAAATCAATCTCGCTGGACGGGCGATGGTTATCAACACGTTCCTCCTCTCGTCTACCATCTATTTCCTTTCTTGCTGGAGACCGAATGAGCAAGGCCTGTCCAAACTGAATAGCATCTGCAGAAACTTTCTTTGGACGGGTGATCATAACAGAAGGGGGGTGCCTAAAATCAAATGGGTCATCTGCACCAGCCCTAGAGATAGCGGGGGGCTTGGCATCCTGGACATTGGGTGTATGGCTAATAAACTGGCAGCCAAATGGATGATTAAAGCTTGGTGCAATAGGGAGGCCTCGTGCGCCAAGCTGATCTTCAGAAACAAAAATGAGTTGGCCCTCACGGGGTCCCCGAACTGGAAGAACCTTGACATCATGACCCTGCTATTCTCCCCGATACCTGTCTTCCCGAAAGGCTCCAATCTCGTATGCTCTCTTTGGAAGGGCTGGAATAAAGTTAAAAGCTTCACAAGAATTAGTGAGGACTGGAAGTGGGCGGCCGGAATCAGACAAAACGACTCTATCTGGTTTCCGATGCATGGCATCCGGAGTGTGGAGTCGTGGAACATTCAAAATGCCAAGAAGTTATGGAACAAAGGAATCAAAAAATGGAAAAACCTCTGGAAACATGACACCAACAGTTGGATCAACTACGAGGATATCGACCCTCGCATAAACATCTCCTACGAAGAATGGAACACCTTGCAAAGCAGATGCCTCGCTTGGGATCGTCACAAAACTCGCCTTCTCATGGGACATGATGCCCCGAACGCGCGTGGTCTCAAATGGCACAATGGAAATAGCCTACTCAAAATCCCGAACATCAAAGAAACGACTGACCTCCAGATCAGCCTCAACAAGAAGTGGTGCCTGTCTTGGACGCGGCTTCGGTGGGACATGAAATTCATGGGTATCTGGCACCCACTTATAGAGATCAAGAAGTTTGTCCTCTTATGGCAAATTCTTCATCGAGGAATTTGGACTAACCATAAGGCAAGCAAAATTTGTGGGATCCCTCCGTGGTGCAAACGCTGTCACCGTGCAATCGAAGATGTCCCACACATCTTCCTTACTTGCCCCAACTCCTACAGAATCTGGCAGATGGTTGGACTGAAAATCAGAGTTCAGAAACAGCTTAGTTGGAAACAAGTCCTTTTGGGAGAAGCGATTGGATGCTCTGCGGCTCTCTGGAACGCAATCAGAGGGGAAGTCCTGTGGAAAATTTGGCGGGAGCGGTGTGCTCTCAACTTCGGCGACCCCCCCAGGGAGTGGTCGATTGAAAAATCTCTATTCCTCCTTGGCAAAAGGATTGTCAACAGTAAGAAATCCCCCCCCTTCAGACACCATCAAGTCCTCCTTTTGTTCAACAACAAGCTCAAACCCAAGTGGGTCCCGCATGAGGGCGACGAGAGGGTGATCAACCTTCTTTGTAATGCAACCTAGGTATCAACCAAGCTTCCCCTGCTTTGTGGGATTTGGGGGGTCCCGTGGGCACTAGTCCCCTTCTTTTGTACCTTTCTTTCTTAATTTAATTCAAGTCCGGGAGAGTAGGCTATTGCCGAACTTCCTTTATATTAAAAAAAAAAGGTTGATATATGTATGAACTCATACCTTAAATTTCTTCATTGCATAGCTAGTTTGTTTTCTTGAGGAAGATTGTCTATTTCAATTTAACAATCTCTAGTATGTCTACTATAGTAGGTTTTTCAATAGTTCTTGCTAGTAATTTTCTTCTAATAATAACATAGGAATAACTAATATTTGCTAGCATTTTAATAGTTCTTGCTAGTATTTCACATGCTTTGTATTATTACCATGCACTAGGGTTAATATAGAAACCCTAGTATCTAAATAGCCATCCTCATAGATCTATCTCGACGCTTATATATATCAAACATTTCAACATTCTTTTGACTAAACATTAATGTGGCATAATTCATGTGATGTCCACTTTTTCGAGTTGCCTACCTAAGGATTGCCTAATTGGGGTAATGCCTTCCTTGCTTGACTATGCACTATGATAATTATAAACAAGCGAACATCCTACAAAAAAACCTAACACCTTTGAAATAGGAATTTTTCTTAATGTGCAAGTGCCTATTTGTGATTTATGTGCAATAAAAAATTGTTTCCGGATGCTTTGTTGAAAAATCTTTGGCTCTTCCATAGTCTTCTCAACGTAAACTGTACAACATTGTGGCACCTGAACATCCAAAAATCCATTCTCGCATTGATTACCCCTGAATTGAAAAGAACAAGAAATATTACATAACTTGCATTGATTACTCCTAAATTGAAAATAACAAAGAAATCTTCAGATAAATGGAGAATACGCAAAGTCCTCACACATAAGATATAATCATGATATTTAATTCCGGAGTACAAACTACCTTCACATCATGGACATGTGTACAATAAACTTGGACATTGTAAACCTGCTCAGGGATATAACTCCATAAGCAAGAGATAATTTTGTGCGTTGTCCCAATGCTTAGGTCTTAGCCTTTAATTCTTTTTTCAGCAACACCCTTTCATCTTGAAATGGCACTCTCGTATATGAATATGTGCATCATACGTAGACTTCCTACTCTAGAATATATAATATTAAAGTCTTAGTGCCATGAATGTAGTGATACCTATAAGCGTGCATATAGTAGAGACTCAATACTAGGGATTCCGCTAACTTTTCCGCACGCCTTTGGTAACAAGAGGATCACAATGAGCCAATATGTACCAACATAGTTTTTTAGTAACATACTACACTAATAGATCCTCTTGTTTGGAATACAAAGTCACGGTGATCTACATGAACGACCACTTTAAAAGAAAATATATAGTTTTAGAACTTTGAAAGTCCAAAGCTAATTATGAGCCATTCATGTTTTATCATTGTCGGACTGCATTTTGCATGAGTATATACATAGAAGGCATGGGAAATTGACCTATACCACTCTCTTTGTAGTTCTTGCATTACCACTACGCTTACTACTATGTTCCGAGAATCCACAAGCAAATGGAAAGATAACTTCCAATGAGGATGTATCAATAATAACGCTACTATTGAAATTTTCTTCAATGTGCTGAATGTTTTATCTTGGTTTGGACCCCACTAAACTAATTTCTTTCTACAGGTTAGCTTTGAAATTGATGTAAAATCATGTCCCAAATATTTCAGAGGCCTTCCATGTAGTATTGCTTGACCAAATACTACATGACCAATGAGCTGCATAGCTTGCTTCACTCTCCTTGAGGGTGTGATTGTGCAAATACTATACCTAGATTTGATCAATTTCTATCCCTTCCCTATTGATTGTGTACGTTAACAACATTCCCCTTTCAACCTCAAACGCACAGTTTGTCGGATCCAAGCAGAGCTTGAATTCCTTGAATCCCTAGAAATACAATTCGTGTTGTTGTACATGATGAGATTGCTTCCCTAACACACTAAAATCATCCACAAATGTCTTCCCAAAAGTTTTCGAATATGGCTGAAACACTTGCACTAGCCACTTTGGAAATGTCAATGGTGCAATCTTTAGTTCAAAGGTCATGACATTCGAGGCAAACAGTCCCCACGATATAACATATGTTGTTTTATCATGATCATAGGTTGTCATTTTGATTTGATTGCATCCCCACGATATAACATATGTTGTTTTATCATGATCATGGGTTGTCATTTTGATTTGATTGCATCCACTGGATTCATCTAGGAAGCTATGCATTTGGAACCCTTGTGTTGAGATTTCAAGCTCAACATGTGATGATCTAGGATGACACTTAGCACATTTTCATCTCTTTGAAATGTAATGGTTACATTGATATATTATAAGGACACTTTTAGTGATGTGTTAGAATTATCTACGGACAATGATGGCGTATTTATTTCCTTGCCAAATCACTCACTCTTAGACATTAGTGTTTTCTTTATGTACTCCCGTTTATATATTGTATTGGGTAAATTTTTGTATTAGGTCCTTGTATATTCTCTTATGTAATAGAAGAAGAAGAAGATCATTCTTCCTTGGATCAATGTGTGTGTGCTCCTCTCTTTGTGTGTGAGAGTATATGAGAGCTCTCTTCCCTATCTCCTTTCTCTTGACATGGTACAAGAGCAATTTTCAATGTAGAGAGCTTGTGGAGAACGCTGATAGTGAAGAGTACCTGAGAAGGGATAGAGAACACATGCTTCACAACTGATCTGAGATTGCTATGAAATGCACTGTCAAGGTAAAAGGAGTTATATTTTAGAGAGTGATTTATTTAGGATCACTCATTTCACTAAGATTTCAATTTTGGAGCTATCTCAACCTCCATTACTCGGAAAGGTGGAACCCATGGAATGATTGGTGAGTTTGCAAAACTATAACTTGAATTCTATTCAGCATCTCTAAAATATTATAGGCCTAGAATTTCAAGAAATTCCATGTACTATTGATACAAAAGAAGATCAAAATGTCAAGTCATAGTATGATAGTTTTCAAGAAGTTGTATTGCTTCTAGTGTTCTTGCAATATTTTGAATTGCTGTAGAAACAAAAAATGTTTATGGTATGAGTCAGCTTATGAGAGATAAGTTGGAGAAGGATGGATTTCATGCTTTGAGATTTAGAGTGAAACTTTTTTTTATGGGACAAGTCTATTAGAAGTACATAAAAGGAGAATATGAAAATGGCTAGGAGTTATCGGAGACAAATCAGATTAGGGGCCATTTAAGAGCATATAAAGAGTGGAATAAAAGAGCACAAAGCTAATGTATTGGCTATTTGTTAGCATATGGGATAGCATGATTAGGCACATATTGGATGCCAAAACTCCAAAAGAGGCCCAACATAGTTTGCTCACATTGTATGAGACCACTACAAAGGGAGAGAAATTAGAACACAAGAATGAGCTCCGTACACTTGAGAAAAAGAGCATGTGGGTAAGGGAATGTACCATAAAAATCAAAAGCACATGTGAGTAACTTACATATACTAGATTCAATGTAGATGATGATGATAAGATGGAAGTGTGCCCTCATGGTTTAGGAACTACAAAAGTAGTTCACAATTCCTATTCAAACAAGGCAAGAAAGAACCTTGGTGAGGACTCAAAACCCCAAGGAAAAGATGGTTAGCATTTATTCTACTTTGGTAGATGAAGAGTAGGAGAAAGAGGCTTCAAAAGTCCAAGAGGAAACAGTAACCAGTACCATTTTCGACAATAGAATAATGGAGGTAAAGGATAGGTTCAAGGCAGGGGAAACAAAGTGGCCGCATAAATTTTGGAGGTCATGATTAAGGTGCTAACACTAAGAGATGCTCGAATTGTGGTAAATGTGGCGACTTTGAACATTATTACATGTTCAAGAATAAAAATAGCAGAAAGCAACAAAACAACTATGCATCCACAATTGCCAATGATTCAAAGTTGTTATTCATGGTTCTAGATCACATGATCAACAAAATGCCTAGAATGGTAATTACTAATATGTTGATCACGTGCTTCAAAGCACATGACTAATCATGAAAAAAGGTTTAATAAATTGAAAAAATCACCAGTTCCTAGATTTGTTGAAATATGTGATGATACACCACACCCTATGGATCATATTGGAAACATAACATGGAAGTTAAAACATCTTTCTCATATATGCATGTTTCAAATATTAGAAAGAGCCTAGCTTCTCTTGGAAAAATGGTTGTCCAAGGACATGAAGTCAGGTTCAATGCTGATAGATTGACCTTTATGAAGACTCTAGGAGTAGGAAAGGAATATGAATATGATAGAATAAGAAGACATGAAGTAGAAACAAGAAGATCTAGGATGATGTAGAAACGAGTTCAATGATTAAGGTATGATAGTTACATGGCTCATTGTAGAAATGAAACATGGAAGCTATTTCCATTGCGTCAAGAAAAGAAAATAATAGGCTACAAATGGGTTTACAAGGTAAAGCATAATGTTGATGGTAGTAGAAGCATGTAAAAAGTACGATTTTTAGATAAGGAGATGCATAGAAATATGGCATTGATTATCATAAAACGTTCAACCTTGTAGGTGAATTTCGCTATTGTCATAGAACTCCTTGCATTGGGTGAAGAAAAGGATTTTGCCTCAGATGTATATGAAGAATGCTTTCTTACATTTAGAGGGGCTTAGAGGAAATGTCCTCCAACACTTCCTCATTATTAAACTCATAAATATAGAATGGAGTTGAGGATTGTACAACACGTTTCTACAAAACCATTCACTTAAAAACATAGATGACATTGCCAAGTCAAGGGTGATCCATACTACCTTGTCACACAAACACAATGGCACTCTTAGGGTGGGGATGATCTATAACACCCTCTTAGTAAGCTTAAACACAATCAACACAAAGGTACTTATAAGAGAGTGATGATCTGTGCCACCACCTTAGCACCAATACGCTTAAACACAAACAACACAAAGGTACTTTTAAGGCAGGGGTGAACTTTGCCACCCTTTTAGAACCAACACATGAAACACCAAGAACTCAAAAGAAAATGATTCTCGCGGACAAGAGGATCTAGGTAATTCAATAGTCTTCAACGTGTTTGGAGATAATGGAAAAAGGGAAGAAGGAAGATGGACAGAGGAGGCAATGATAGAAGAAGACAAGGTGTAGTGGTTAGAATAAGGAAAGCTCGAGGGTAATAGAGATACGAAGAATTGGGGAAATGAACTTAAGTGAAATAGAAATGTTACAAAGACATTCTTACTTACAAGTTAAGATCTTGCATATCACTTTCAATATAATGTCATAGTGTAGACTCCTCCTAGCTTTGGAGCACCCACTACACCCGCAAAATGTACTTACATAGAATTTTTCTTAGTTGTGGAGCCCCCCCCCCCAAGTGGTCCTTTTATAGGCCTTTTGGGTAGATACTAGGGGATGAATTTTTGAGACTAATATTCTAGATATTTTCCATTTTTAGTGAAATAGAAATTGTTTACAAATATCCAAAGGATTCTAGACTCAAGATGGTATGATATTTGGCCTAGTTTTACATATGTCTTGGATATTTTGAAACTTTATCATACAAATATGATAAATATTCCTCAAAATGCATGAAATGGGTCCTCTAGAAAAAATGTTGATTTTGCATCATGATACTTTTGAGTTAAGGGCCCAAAATTACAAAAAAAAATCCATAAACTAAAGGTCTTCTTTTTTCAAAATTCAACAAGGTGTGGTGGGGATATGGGGCCTTTGAAAAGAATTTTCTTTCATTCTAAAATGAAACGGACAAGGTTTAAATACGTGAATGATCTAGAATTTCCATCTCTTCTCTCTATTTCTCTTTCAGAGTGACCATTTCTCTTTCACTACAAGGACAATTAGTCATCTCTTGAGCAATGTGACCCTCTTGAGTAGTGGGACCCACTTGACTTGTATCTTCCTTATTTATTTTAAATATATCCATATCATAAGGAAATAAAATGACTACCATTTAACATGTATAGAATAAGATTGTTGTTAGAGGAGGTATCAAAAATATAGCCCTCCCCTAATGCTAGAGGCATTCATGTCTCTAGCTTTAGAATAGATTCTTGATATCCTAGGGTGGGTTGTCTTCCTATATCACCATCGATATCCCTTCTTTCTTTCATTGCTCTTGTTGGTCCTCAATGTCTTTTATCCTTTGCTAGTACTTCTTGAGCCTCCATCTCTTGATCTTGGTCTTATGCACTTTCCATGATAGATCCAAAAATTTTTAGCTGCTAATCTTGTACTTTGTTTTGATAAAAAAAGGTCCTTCGAATCCTGATTGGAGCTTTGTGTCAAAATATTCAAAATAGTTACCATATCTTAGAACAGGAGTTCCTTTTGTTAATATTTTATCCTTTAGTTGTTTTTTAACATCATGCCTCCTTTTCTCTACTTGATTTATGTACTCATCTACTATTAGATCCTTTTTGCTTGATTATTTGAATGGACATTAAGGAGATTCATATCTTCCTTGGGGACCACCTTATTATATTCATCATAAATCATGAGTCTTAGTGTTGTTTTGTCAACATGCTTCCTGCAAGCATCATCCAAGAATAGGTTATGTGCACACTGATTTTTTTTTTCATGTTGGGTTCATTGATGCTTGATTTCATTGCTTATTCCTTTTTCCCATCTTTTGTAGGTCAACACATCTACGAGACTTGCTCTACTACTTTCCTCTACTATAAAACTATACTCATATTCGTGCAATTGAAGAGCCCATTTTTCTATTCTATATCAGATATGCATATGTTGCACCACATATGGAAATGAGTGATGTGTAGTGAGAACAATAAATGGCCTATCAAAAAGATAGTACCTGAAATTCTATACACGAAACATGAGAGCATACATGAGCTACTCTACACTTGTATAGCTCCTCTCACTGTCCGCATCACTGTGCTTGCAAAGTACACTAGGCACATGTGGGATGTTTTTACATCTTTCTCTAGCAACAACACTCCTACTTCTTGTTTTCCTACACTTGGACATATAAAAGGCATCTTCCATGATTCCTGGCATTAAGGTAGGTAAGGTTCTGAGTACATTTTTTACTTCTTCAAAGCATGGTTGATGAATGCCATCCTAGAAAAAAAGTATTACACAATGCAAGCTTCTACAATGGAGAAACTATCTATGATAGAACATGGATAAAGCATGAGAGATATCATATCTTTTTTACAAATATGATGGCTTGCTTTGTCATTGTATGAGGTGGTAATGGGAATATAGCTGCTACCATCAATGGATCTACTTGGATTCCTTCTCTAAAATAAGGTGTCCAAGTGGCACCACTTCTATTTTAGCAATCTAACACTTCTCTAGATTTAGTTCTCCTCCTAAATCATCTGATCTTTCTCATTCTTCCTCAAAATTTTTATTTTTTTTATCTAAGTGAAAATATTCGTAGAAAAAATTAAGATAAAGAAACACATTTTCATTGACTTCCATCAAGAAAAGGAATAGAAAAGCACTAGGCATATCCAAGATTTCTATCTCTAGTTTTTCATAATTATCATCTAGATGCACTTTCGGTTTTCTTTTGTTAACCTTCTTCTTAGAAGTAAGAGATTTTCATAGCCAGAGGAATTGTATCTAGAGAGAATTACATAAGAAGCAAGCCAAAGACAAGGGGCCTATTGACCACCATCTTAACATTGAAGGTTTTGGAACAATGATTCTTAGGACTTAGGAATTGCGAAGCAAGAGGGATTTTTTTGGGGACTAAAGTGCGAATGTACAGAGAAATAAGAGCTTACTGAGTCATAAAACTATGAAGGATTACAATTATTATGGGGCTTTAGGGAAGTTAGTTATAAAGTAAACTATCATCGTGAAGACATGCGTGCGCATAAAAAGGTGTGATAGGTAATATTTTATGATCAACAATATCTCTATGAAAGAAAGATACTACTAATGCTGTGTGTGTATATATATATATATATATATATATATATATATATATATATATATATATATATATATATATATATATATATATATATAATGTAACAATATAGAGGAAAGTTAAAAGCAAGATTTCAACTAGAGAACGTATGAGTTCATCTAACCTAATCACAAGATCTTTATTCCATACTTGCGGAAAATCAGAGAATGAGTCAAAAGACATGTCTTAATACATTAATATGGACAATATGAAAAGAGGATCTACTATTCTTATGCAAGGTTGAGAAAGACAATGGGTGTGGTATGCCTCTATTTAAAGATCTTTGGGGACCACCTCTGCACAGTCAAGGTGTAGGAAAATCTAATGTACATATGCAAGATCATCTAAAGCCTCAAATGTAAGTCAAAATACCTCATTGACAAGATATTAGGGCCTACATAGGTAGACAACTACATGAGAGTGTACATGATGGATATGGGGATCCTCATGATCATATCATAAAGAGAAATATCTATGAAGAGCAAGTGGCCAACTTCATCTTCAATGTGAAACACTTGGACTTACTCTCAAAAGATCTACTTTGAAATGCTTCCAACCCTTATGGGTTGTAAAATTCTCAGATTTCAAGTAGTTAGTAGATAAATTCATAGGAAAATTTTCTTAGCGAGGAGTCAAAGAGGACACCTCCTTCGTAATTCTAGTTTCAAACGATCAATTTTAGAATTTTTGAGATTATCCATGAGATTTCTCATGAAATACATCTTAGGTTGTGCCATTTAAGAATTTCCATTAGATTCAAAGATAGATTCTTTTTTTTCTTTATTGTCCAACTAATCATGAGATGAAGAAGTTGTCATCTATCAAAAGACCATTTACTGTGGAAGAGTAAATCAAAGAGTGTGTTGATTGAGAAGATAATCTAGAATGAGCTAGGGAGTCCCCAAAGAAAAATAGCTCCACTAGTGTGCAATCAGATTCATCTCTTGATGACTTAGAAGACAAGTTGGAAAGAAAAATGCATCTCGTGTCAGGCCTCATAGAAGTAATAAAAGTTGTAATCAAAGCGAATTAAGAACATTCTAGAGGCAACATTTCCAACAATTTTTTGTCATGTGGAAACTGAGGGTATCGACCTTATTAATCGGCACAATTGTGTAACGCTTCTTTTTCGCACGATATAGAACTCAGGATGAGTAATCATTTCGTGAATGTTATGATAATAGCCAAGCTATCAGAAAACCTCACCCTGGTATGAGACCTCATAACTTTCAAAATGAATCACAATAGGAAAATAATCAAGCACAATATCATCCATCCTTGTATAGGAATCAACCATATAATATCTAAGCACGTGTACCGTATCCAGATATGGATTCTGGATATGACCAAAGGCAACGATAGCTCGTTCGAGTGGCACAACAAAGGTTTTATGGGCAAAATAGAGCACAAGTGGTACAAGGGCAGAAGCCCCCTCAACCGGAAATAGTGGGAGAGAACCGGAAATAGTACAACGGCATCTCGCATATTCTTAACCCGTTCCGTTCATAAGTTGATTGTGTAGGAGACAACACCTTTGCTATCCTTGTGAAAGACGGCTTTCAATACGACGAATATTCATTTTCCAAGGTCCGTGAGGGTGAGGATAATCTGGCAGCCTGCTAATACAGTCTACAAGATGACGACATACTACAGTCTACAAGATGACGACATACTGCAAGAGACTATGTCCACAAATTTGAACCTCCAGACTCCCAGACACAAATCCATAGAAGTACGTGCACCTATTCATGAATCGCATTCCTTGAGAGGACACGAATTAGACCGAAGCCGTAGCTTCAAAACAGCTCTACATGACTCCTCCGCTTACCCTGCCGGTCTTCCCCGCCGTGGCAACGCCATATACATGGTCTGTGGCATGTAACCTGGGAATGATGAACATAAGAATACGAAGGCTAGAGCGGACTCTGCCAGTCGTCTGCGTCGACGGAGAGGAATCTCCCATTATCGTCTACTCAGATGTCGCTAACTTCGAATCTGTTGTATAGAACTTGACAGTGTGGAAAACCAGCTTCCGAAACACTCAAGAGCTATTCTCATTTTCTAGAATGATCATGAACCTTAATTCTTTAACGTTAAAAATATAATGCTAGTTTATTTCCGCCAATATGTCAGAGTCTCCCGCTCATGCACAGGATAAACCAGGATCAAGCGAAGAAGACCGGATTGTTGAAGACGATTTGAGAGATGTAGATTTTAATCAGTTATGCAGGGAGAAATTTTCACATAAGCTTGATTCGGACATTGAATTTTCCAGTACTTCTCGAGAAATCAAAACTCTTTCTGGATAGCTTCAGACCATTTTCCAAAGAGCGAAATACAGGCATTTAGTGAGAAGGTGAACCATGAGTTGCAGAATCTGAAAACCCCTTTTTAATGTTACGAGCTGTCGAGCGGACATTGTGAATGCGGCATGGAGGATGTGAGAGTAAAAGACATCAAGCAAGCTCGCTCTAGGCAACCAGACACTTACTGTAATTCGGAATATTCATATCCCAATGTCCATGGGGGCGAGCATAATCTGGCACTCGGGCAGCACCATACGAGGACATTGTGCAACTGATTATTTCCCTTATCACGAACAACGAAGAAAACCAGAAAATGAGGACGTTTCCCGAGACGCTTTCAGATGATCATGACTTCATATACTTTGACGCTAATCTCTGTTGGTAGGCGAATGGAACGTGCCTGAGTTAATTAGATTATCAATTATTAGTTCTATCAATCTGCTCTTATTAGCTCCATCCTTTACAATATCAATCACCGAGCTCTTCTTTCAAAACCGTTTTCTCACTCGAAATGTTCTAGTGCAAAATGAATCACTCTAGATAACTATTCTCGATGTTAAGATGGTGGTCTGAAAGGCACCTGAATCTTCATGTCCATCGTTTTTTCATCTATAGGATTAGCCTCAGACTATTGAGCTTGATTCGAAGGGATTTTCTTGACGGCATATTCAATAGCACTTTCCATTAAAATAAATTAAAATCATTTCCAAAGATTATATCTATCAACTCTTTGGTTAAAGCGGTTCAGATTTTCCTTCATAATTCAATTTCTTCTCACACTGTAACTTATCCATTGGTGAGTTTAATATTGTCAAGAGCATCAAGCCACCACATCATTCCAGATAGTCAAACGAACTTTGAACGACTTATATGCTTTTATGTTCGATACGAAAATATATCTTTAGAAGCGCCTCGTATTAAGTGGCAGAGATGGGATTTCGCTACTATTTATGGAGATGGGATCTCATCTCTTACCTCTTCTTCCTCTCCTTCTCTCTCTCTCTCTCTCTCTCTCTCTCTCTCAGTCTCTCCCTCTCTCTCTTTCTCTCTCTCTCTCTCTCTCTCTCTCTCTCCCTCTCTCTCTCTCTCTCTCTCCCCTTGTTCTAGTCGTTCCCTCTCTCCCTCTGCTTCTCTCCCTCTATCTCTCCCTCTCCATCTCTCTCTCTCTCTCTCTCTCTCTCTCTCTCTCTCTCTCTCCCCCTCTCCCTCTCTCTCCCCTCTCTCCCTCTCTCTCTCTCTCTCTCTCTCTCTCTCCCCTCCCTCTCTCTCTCTCCCTCTCTCTCTCTCTCTCCACCCACATCTCTTCCCTCACTCTCTCTCCCCTTGAACCCTTTCTTCCCTCTCCCCTCTCCAAAGCTATCACTGCGCTCCTCGTTAGCAGGATAATCTTAGTGGCTCCTATGCTTACACCAAGGCACTTGTTTCCCCTTGTCGGGGTCAAGCCCTTTATGGCTTCTAGATTTGCAAGCTATTTGGTGCAAGAACCATGGTTTAAAGCTTTAAAACTCATTGCAAAAAAAATGAATACCTAAGGGATTAATTATGCTTAGGCATTAGCTCCACATTTCATTGGTTTTCAAAGTGTGCCAATGGCTTTACAATTGCACAATACACATACATCACAAATAAAGCAAACCGTAATGTGCCTCTTCAAGTTGTTTGTGGATTTTATCTCAGACAAAACCAAGCTATGCGAATAGGTTGCCTCATCAAGTTGCTCACCTGTCCATTAGGGAGGTGAAGTAGTAGATGGTCGACCCCTAGCATTTGATATATATATAACTATGGAAACCACACCATTAAGAGTACACCTTGGTGACCATGAATCCCACTTATGTTTCAATGTAATATCGATCCTAGTACATCTAGTTATCATTGGAATGTGCGGGTTAAAGAAGCATAATTGAGACATTAATTGGGAAAAGAATAAAATCACCCATCGAGATAACTTGAAGATCCCAACATCTGTCCGAGCCAAGGCCTTCATACATGTAGTAAGGAATGAACCGACATATATGATCTATGCCATACCAGCTAAAGATTCCAAGAAATATGATCCAATGTAGTTATCAAATTAGTACGAATTCTTTGAATATGTTTCTGAAAAGAAGAATGCAGATATCCTCCTAGATCATGGACCTTATGATTGTCCCATAGATCTTCAAGAGGGAGCACAATCACCCTTTGGACCAATCTACATACTATCCTTAGAGAAACTTACAGAACTATGCAAGAACATTGATGAGAATCTAGCAAAATGGTTTACCAAACACTCAAAGTCTCGAGTAGGAGCTTCTATTTTATTTGTAAAGAGGAAGGATGGGAATCTCCAGATGTGTGAAGACTATCGTTGATTGAATAAAGTCACTATAAAGAATAGATACCCTCTACCACTCATATGAGAGATCTTGGAACACCTTGGAGAAGCAAATCTCTTCACAAAGATTGACCTTCGAGGAGCTTACAATCTGGTCAGGATCAAAGAATGAGATGAATGGAAGACAAATGCTTTGAATATGTAGTTATGCCATTTGGTCTCACAAATGCTCCAACTGTCTTTCAACATATGATGAATGATATCTTTGGAGAGTATTTAGATGACTTTCTAGTAATACATCTTGAGGATATCTCAATATTCTTCAAAAATCTAGAGAATCATAATTTCATGTAATGATAGTCCTGGAAAAACTAAGAGAAAAAGGATTATATGCAAAATTGGAGAATTGCATTTTCCATAAGACAAAAGTGGAATTTTTAGGGTACATTGTATCAGATAAAGGAATTTTTAGGGATCCTAAGAAGACTGAGACAATCCTTGATTGGCCACCACCTTCATGTAATCGAGATGTATGACGTTTTCTAGGTTTTGCCAATTTCTATAGGATATTCATCAAAGATTACTCAAAGATAGTAACACCTCTTACCAAGCTTACAGGGAACTCCAAATTCACATGGACTGAAGAAGGAAAGAAAGCCTTTCAAACCTTGAAATCAGCATTCACTATTGCTCCGATTCCAGTTCATCCCGATTCTAGTAAGCCCTTCCTCCTAGAGATAGATGCATCAGAATTTGACCTAGGGGCCATTCTTTCTCAATATGGAGATGATGGACACCTACATTGAGTTGCATATCATTCAGGGAAATATTCCCCTCCAGTAATTAATTATGAAATTCATGATAAAGAACTTCTTGCCATAAAGGATGTGTTTGATACCTCCTGTCACCATCTCGAAGAAGCAGATCATAAAGCTAGCATGTATACAGATCACAAGAACCTAGAGTATTTTATGACCACCTGCATCCTCAATAGAAGGCAATCTCAATGGAGTAACTTTTTATCCAGGTTTGACTTTGACATCACATACTATCTAGGACGTCAACAATGTCAGTCAGATGCCTTGTCAAGAAGATCTTATCTTGCACCAAAGAAGGGTGCAGAGGCCTTTGATCAACAGGAGAGCATATTACTCAAGCCTAAGCATCTCGAGTTAGTAGCTATCTCCTCAATCCAACATGAAGATTCAACCTTGAATCATTTGATCTGTGAGACTCTACCACGGGATGAATTGTTTTGTAATGTTGAGCAAAAAATGCAAGAATTAAATGAGCTCCAAGAAAAGGATGGGTTACTATTATATAAAAGCCTATTGTATGTCCCTTTAGGAACTCCCAAGATTGAAGTACTTCAACAACATCATGAAAACCTTGCAAAAGGACATTTTGGAGTAAATAAAACAATAGAAATCATATCAAGGGGTTTTTGGTGGCCTCAAATGTCGAAGCAAGTCAAAGCATATATCCAAACTTGTGACACTTGCAATAGATCTTAGGTACCATGACTTAAACCCCATGGCCTCTTGGAACCTTTACTTATTCTAGAAAGTGTTGGGAAAGATGGATGGATCCTCGAGAAGATTAAGTAGCTGCTGCTAATCCTGCTTTGCACCAGCCCTCAGTGACTCCAGATATGATTAGTAGACACCCTTAGCTTCCAAATGATACCATGAAATGCTATATGTACTTTGGAAAAAGTTTGGGTAATGACTTGATCAAAACAGATGAGTTTCTGAACCATAAAGCTGGAAAAACTTTCTATTTTTGTGTTGATACCTGCTCAGTCTTTCACTCAGTATGACCAGTACACTTACAATTGGCAAAATTCCTTCTAGAGGTATTCTATTAGCTTAGTAAGCTACCATTTGCAAGTGGAATCATTCAAAATGATAAACTATACTAGGAGAAATCACTTTAGCAAATTTATGGACATTCTCGACATTTTAGGAAGTATGCAGACAAATACCAGTGAATACTTCGACGGCAATTTCTTGCGATTGGCTGAACCAAGTTGCTTCAAACTTTGTATGCTTGTATTATACTTTGACCTGGATCCAGCAAGCTTTGAATCACTTGATTTGGTGAAGTAGACACTGAGATATGCCTCTTTGAAGTCGACAAACTTGAAATGGTACACTCAGAGAACACAGAGTTGATGAATGTGAATATATCTATTAATTGACATAATTGTACAATCTCATTAGCATGCTAACCATAGCTAGATGAGGTAATGAGGTGTGTTCTAAGATGTAGCACCCATACACACTCAGATACAATGATAGATGTCTCGAGAAGTGAGCTAGAATGAGATGAGCTGCCCGCGACTTTTGACTTGCATCTTTTATAGAGTTTAGTTGAGAAATTTGAATTCCAATTCAAACTCCTAAAATCTTTCACCTAAAAGGTAATGAGATATTCTCTCAATCATCCAACAACTTTTTCCACGACTCTAATCAAGTAGCTGTGTACATAAGAAATACCAAGTCTTTTAGACTTTTACAAGGAGTAAAATGGTAAGAACTTATAAGCATAAGTTCCTATGTTCCTTCCTTCAAGTGGTGTCTTCATGAAGTAATCCAAGCCAAATTGTGAAGGCTTGAATTGCACCAACAGCTCCCCCTCAAGCCAAACACTTTGGCTTAAGTCTTCATCTTCAATCTTCAATCACATCCTGCAATCCAATCATGGATTTGAATCTGCATAATTTGTTTCCATCCAAAGCTTTAGTGAGCAAATCTGCACATTGCATATTAGTAGACACATAGGTCAACTGAATGTCTTTGCTTAGCAACTTCTCTCTCACATAGTGGTAATGAACCTCTATGTGTTTTGCTCTAGCATGATATATTGGATTAGCTTCAAGGTGGAGAGAGCTTGTGTTGTCACCAAAGATAATTGGGGGCCTAGTGTATAGGCCTAACTCTATATACAAAAGCTTTAACCAAGTAGCTTCTTGAGTGGCATTGGCTAGCCCTCTATACTCCGCTTCAGTGGATGACAATGCCACTATTGGTTGTTTCTTGGGTGACCAAGAAATAGGTTTATCACCTGCAAAAGATAAGTATCCTAATGTGCTCCTCCTATCATCCTTGCATCCTGCCCAATCTGCATCTGAATACACTTTAATGTCAATATCTGATGTATAAGGAAAGTACAAACCATGGTTCTGAGTTCCCTTTAGATACTTCAAGATCTTCTTTGCAGCCTCAAGGTGAGGTACCCTTGGTTTGTGCGTGAATTGACTTAGCACACTAACTCCATATGCTATGTCAAATCTGGTCAAGGTAGCATAATTCAAACTACCTACCAAACTTTGATATCCTGTAATGTCTTGGACTTCATCCCCTTCATGAGCACTTAGCTTTAGGTTGATCTCCATTGGAGTACTTGAGACTTTAGCATCTTGCACGTTAAACTTCTTCAACATGTCTTGTACATATTTTTTCTGAGTGATATATATACCTGAATTAGTATAAACTAATTCAAGTCCTAGAAAGTATTTCAATAATCCAAGGTCATTGATCTTCAACTCCTTCATCATCTGGTTTTTTATGCTTCTGATTCCTTGGACATCATTACCTGTAATGATGATGTCATCAACATAAACACAGAGATAGATTACCTCTGAATTGCTCCTTTTGATAAACAATGAAGTATTTTCCTTGCTCATAGTAAACCCTTCGTCTTGGAGGTATGTTGTCAGCCTGTAGTTCCATGCCCTAGGTGCCTGCTTCAATCCATATAGAGCCTTCTTCAATTTACAAACATAATTTACCTTCTTGGGGTCTTCATAGCCAGGTGGTTATGACATGTAGACTTCTTCAGATATCCATCCATTCAACAAAGCATTCTTGACATCTAATTGGTACATGTTCCAATTTTTGGATGCAGCTGCACTCACGAATACTCTGATTGTTGGCATCTTAGCCACAGGAGAAAATGTCTCCTCATAATCAATGCCTTGGGTTTGTGCAAAACCCTTGGCTACCAACCTAGCTTTGTACCTATTGATTGTACCATCAGAGTTCCTCTTTAGTTTGTAGATCCATCTGGATCCTATCACCTTCATAGAGTCCTTCTTGGGTACCAAGTCCCATGTGTCACTCTCCTTGAGAGCTTCTATTTCTTCATCCATAGCTCTTTTCCATTCTGGTTTGGTGATTGCCTCTTCATATGAACCTAGTTCTTCACTTAACAAGTCCTTTGCAAGATAAATTGAATGCTTAGTAACAAGAGATGTATCATACCCATATCTGATAGGCTTCTTACTTTCTCTCTGAGATCTCCTTATTGCTTGAGTTGAAGATTCTGGTATATCCTCAAGCTTCTTCATCTTCATCTTGTCTCTGGACTTCCATGCCTTGAATTCTTCAAGATTGATTGTGTCATCATCTTCTGAACTTGAGTCTTCCTTTTGGATTGGTTCCTCCCTTGAGAGTTTTGGAAATTCCTCTTCCAAATCATAGGGTAGACTAACCTTCCTGCAATCATTCTCATACCATGAGTCATTCTCATCAAAGATGACATCTCTGCTTACCTTGAACCCTTTATTGGTTGGGTTGTAGAATCTGTACCCTTTTTGATTCAAGTCATAACCAATGAAAATACATTTTTCTGCTTTAGGGTCTAGCTTTCCCCTTACCTGTGAGGGAATATGCACATATGCTATACAACCAAAAATTTTGCAATGATCCAATGATGGTCTCTTACCATGCCAAGCTTCATAAGGTGTCATTCCATCAAGTGATTTTGATGGCAACCTGTTTATGAGATATGTGGCAGTAGATACACTCTCTACCCAAAGATAATTTGGCAACTTCTTTTCATTAAGCATGGACCTAGCTGTTTCAACAATAAGCCTATTCCTTCTTTCAGCTACCCCATTTTGTTCATGTGAGTACCTTGTGGTTATCTCCCTTTTGATGCCTCTTTCCTGCAAGAAGTCCTCAAACTCATTTGAGAAGTATTCACCTCCTCCATTTGACCTTAGCTTCTTCAAGTTCCTTCCTGTTTGATTTTCAACTAGTGCAAGATATCTTTTGAAACAATTAAACACTTCATCCTTGTGCTTCATAAAGTATAACACAGTCCATCTGCTATAATCATCAATGAAAGACACAAAGTACCTTGATCCTGAACTGGAGGGATCCTTGCTAGGTCCCCAAACATCTGTGTGCACCAAGTCTAGGTAGTCTTCATGCATAAAACCTTTCCTTGAGTAGGGCAACCTGTGAGACTTACCAAACTGACAAGTACCACATTTGTAAATCATGTGTTGCTTGGATACATTAGGTATCCCAAGCACACATTGGTCCCTGCACATTTGCTTTAAGGTCCTTTCACCTATGTGACCTAACCTTTTGTGCCATATTTCTAATTCTGAAAGTGTTTGATCCTTGTAATTGTATAAAGCAATGTTTTTGGTGTCTTCTAGCTCAAAAGTAAATAATCTACCTGATTTTTCTCCCTTGGCTATCCTTTTGAATCCATGTCTTGGGTCCTCCACATATGCTCCATGTTGATTGAACCTGACCTGCAAACCTTTCTCCACAATCTGACCAACACTGATTAAGTTTTTGGTAATGGTTGGTACATAAAGTACCCTGCTCAATAGGTTCTGGTTACCATCACAAGTTTTTACATTTCCAATCTTTACTACAGAATGCTTAGTATCATCACCTGTCTGTACTTGGTGTTTGCCCTTTGGTTCCTCAAGATCAGAGAGTAGTGCCACATTGCGAGCTACATGATTAGAACACCCTGAATCAATATAAAACAGATGATCATCATTGATACCTGACTTGGAAGTCATATTCATGATCAATAGGGAGTCATCTTGCTCCTCTGTGTAGTTGTTGTAGTCTTTCCTATTTCTGAATCCTCCTTGGTAGTTACCATTATAATTGTTGTTGTGATTGTTGTTCTAGTTATTGTTGTAGCCATTGTAGCCTTGGTGTTGGTTGAACCTTCCTCTGCCTTGAGAGTATCCACCTCTTTGATAGCCTCTTCCTCTCTGATTTTTGTAGTTTCTGTAGCACTCATCTGTGGTGTGGTTAGACAGTCCACAAATGTTGCATGGTGATGAATTGTAGAGTCTCCCGCTACCTTGCTTACCTCCTCTGCCCCTGCCTCTTGAAGATCTACCTCTCCCTGCATAGTTGGCTTGGGAGGTAGAACCTTCATCTTCTTGCTTTTTACCTTTACCTTTGTCTTTAATCTTTTTATCAGTATATAGGGCAAAAGGAGTGTTACCTTTAGATGTATCTCCAACCTTTGTGAACTTTGCTTCATGTGTAAATAGTTGGCCCATCAGAGTTGTGAGATCTGGGGTATGCATGTCCATGTAGAGATCCATTGCAGTGGTGAAGCTTTCCCACTTATCATCTGCCTTTAGTCCATTGGTTACTTGCCTTACTATTTGTTCCTCTTCAATCTCCTCTCCTATGCTTGCTAATTGGTCTGCCACATCCTTGATCTTGGTCACAAATTCTGAGACTGATTGTTTTGGTTGCTTCCTAAGGGTTGTAAATTCAATCCACAATTGATTCTTCCTGGCTCTTGTATTAGATGAAAAGTATGATGACAAGGTTTCCCAAGTTTCTTGGGAAGTCTTACAATTCCTGATGTGAGGTAAAAGGAAATCAGATATAGAGTTAAGAAGATAAGACCTTGCCAATGCATCTTTTGCACACCATGTATTAAGCCTTTCTTGTTCTTCCTTGGTGGGTAGACCCCTTGCTTTGAATGAGGGCAATTCCTCATCTCCTGAGATGAATCCAAATAGACTTCTTCCTTGTAGATAGGTCTTCATCCTCAGAGACCAAGCTTGATAATTGTTCCTGTCCAATTTATCAATGAATGAAGGAAAACCATCTCCCATGTTACCTTGTTTGCTCTGATACCACTGTTGGGAAAGATGGATGGATCCTCGAGAAGATTAAGTAGGTGCTGCTAATCCTGCTTTGCACCAGCCCTCAGTGACTCTAGATATGATTAGTAGACACCCTTAGCTTCCAAATGATACCATGAAATGCTATATGTACTTTGGAAAAAGTTTGGGTAATGACTTGATCAAAACAGATGAGTTTATGAACCATAAAGCTGGAAAAACTTTCTATTTTTGTGTTGATACCTGCTCAGTCTTTCACTCAGTATGACCAGTACACTTACAATTGGCAAAATTCCTTCTAGAGGTATTCTATTAGCTTAGTAAGCTACCATTTGCAAGTGGAATCATTCAAAATGATAAACTATACTAGGAGAAATCACTTTAGCAAATTTATGGACGTTCTCGACATTTTAGGAAGTATGCAGACAAATACCAGTGAGTACTTCGACGGCAATTTCTTGAGATTGGCTGAACCAAGTTGCTTCATACTTTGTATGCTTGTAGTATACTTTGACCTGGATCCAGGAAGCTTTGAATCACTTGATTTGGTGAAGTAGGCACTGAGATATGCCTCTTTGAAGTCGACAAACTTGAAATGGTACACTCAGAGAACACAGAGTTGATGAATGTGAATATATCTATTAATTGACATAATTGTACAATCTCATTAGCATGATAACCATAGCTAGATGAGGTAATGAGGTGTGGTCTAAGATGTAGCACCCATACACACTCAGATACAATGATAGATGTCTCGGGAAGTGAGCTAGAATGAGCTGAGCTGCCCGCGACTTTTGACTTGCATCGTTTATAGAGTTTAGTTGAGAAATTTGAATTCCAATTCAAAGTCCTAAAATCTTTCACCTAAAAGGTAATGAGATATTCTCTCAATCATCCAACAACTTTTTCCACGACTCTAATCAAGTAGGTGTGTACATAAGAAATGCCAATTCTTTTAGACTTTTACAAGGAGTAAAATGGTAAGAACTTATAAGCATAAGTTCCTATGTTCCTTCCTTCAAGTGGTGTCTGCATGAAGTAATCCAAGCCAAATTGTGAAGGCTTGAATTGCACCAGTAGAAAGGACATGGGCTTCATTGTCTATCGATTTCATCACAAATCTAACAAAGTCAGATAGGTATGATGCCATTCTTGTTTTTGTGGATAGATTTACGAAGATGACACACTTCATTCCAACTACCAAGGCAATCACACGTGCAGCCACTACTAGAAGTTTTCTCAGATACATCTTTAGGCTTCATGGATTTGCCTGATGATATTGTTAGAGATCGAGGTCCACAGTTCATATCTAGCTTTTGGAATAGGCTTTGCAAGCTCGTTAGTGTTCAAGTTAAACTATCTAGAGCAAATCATCCATAGACTAATGGACAAACAATATGGGTGAATGAAGTCCTAGAGCAATATCTCCATTGCACCAGCAACTATTACCAAAATGATTGTTTTTGTTACCCTTTGTAGAGTGTGTCAATAATAGTGTTCATGCATCTACTAAGAAAACTTTCTTCTTTGCAAATGATGGAAAACATTCAAGGATGGATATACAACTCTCAAATGATGTCAAGAACCCAGCTATGAGAGATAAGGACCAATATCTCATGGAATTCACAAAGAACTCAACGAAGAGTTCCATAAAGCTCAAGAACATTATAAGTACTATGTATATCAACATCATGTTCAAATTACATCTTATCAAATTGGGGATAAAGTATGGTTACTCGAAAATAATTTGGAAACTTCAAGGCCTTGTGCAAAGTTAGATCATCAAAGATTTGGTCAATTCACCATCTTGGCCAAGATTAATCTAGTCACCTTCAAGCTCCAGCTACCAAGTACAATGAGAATACATCCAGTTTTCCATGTGTCCATGTTGGAACCATATCGGACTTCACCATTGAGGGCAGAGAGACCTAGTCCTTCACCACCTATCGAGATTGATGATCATGAAGAATTCAAGGTTGAGCATGTCCTAGATTCAAGAATATCCCAAGGAAGATTGGAGTATCTTGCTCATTGGAAAGGCTATGACATCAATGGTCGCACTTGAGAACCTATTGAGGACCTTCATAGAGCACCAATCAAGGTTCGAAGGTTTCATAAGAAAAATCCAATGAAGTTGAGACCAACGAGCATGATCACTCCTTGTGGAACTCGTCACTTGAGGAGGAGGTGATGTCGTGGACAAGGAAACCATCGTGAACCTCAGATTCCATGTAACTTATTTATCTGATGCTTGGCTCACATTTGGGGAAACTAATGCTTCCATGCATCCAAAGCATGCAAAACCCCTAAGATTGACTACCTCCTTGCCTAATTCAGATATTCAAAGCTCATGTTTCGAATTATGATATCATCGATGACATCATCAACTTGTAACCGCCTTTCATGAATCATCCTTGAAAACCTATGTAAGGAGGAGTTGGTCACATTCATAATCAGTCTTGCCAATGCAAGCCTTGGGAGCTCAAGGAGTCCTAATCACCAAGTGTACTTTCGAATTCTACTTCCATTTCTAGTCATGTCTAGTCTTGTTTCCTCGAGATCTAGCCTTGTCTACTTGTAATCTCAAAGTACGAGACCCTACTGTGTTCTTTCTTGTATCTAGTTCATCTCCTAGAAGGGAGTTCTTGTAATCGAGAGATCTTGCTCCATACTTACAATCCTGGGTTGTGGGATCTTGTGTATCATCTTTAGTCGAGTTATCCATACCTCTCGGGTTGTCAGAATTTGTGTATTAGTTACAAATCCTTGTATTGTTTCCCCTACATGAGTGATGTTGTAATCAAATGTACATTTCTATAATCTTGTCTATCGTAGTCAGAGAGCACAATCTAGGCTCCCCAAAAAACTATTGCCATTGTAGCAAGTATGTCCATTTTGAGAAAGATTGTTCTCAGAAGGAGAATAGCCAAATAGGAAGAAGTAGAGGTTGTTATGCATCACATGGAAATTTCTCTATTGAAAGATTATCCATATAGAGATTATGGTAGAGATAATATGTTTGTGATGGAGCATGTGTTGAGTAGTATGTCTTAAGCTCGAAATGATATGATTTGGTACACCAAATCGCATGACAAGTATAGGAGACTTGTTTGAGTCAAAAGAGCCTTTCAATTCTAAAGAATATGTGGCAACTAGTGGTGCTACTTTACATCTGATTAAGGACATTGGTAATGTACGGCTAGTCCAAAAGAATGGTGTTTGGAACATAGTAAGTGATGGTTTACATGTGCCTAGCATTACAAAGAACTTAGTTTTGGTTGATAAACTTGTGGATCAAGACATCCAGGTAATTTTCAATCAACATGGTTATTTCATACATGATTTCAAGTATGGCCAAAAAGGGAAATTGCTTAGTCATGGAAAGAAGATGGGTAGACTATTCACATTTGACATGGGCATACCTCTTTATTAGAATATGTATGCCAAGAACAATGAACACTTAGATATAGCTAAATTGTGGCAGAAAGGAATTGTTCATGTCAACTTTAGGAAATTAAAGTCTATGGAAAAGCAAACATTAGTTCGTGGACTACCAAGATTTTGTCATTTAAATTTTCAGAGGATATGAGAAGCATGCGTGTTTGGGAAACATCAACGTATGAAGCTTCCTAGAAGACAAATGCATAGAAAGAGACCTCTAGAGCTAATCCATAGTGATGTGGTTAGACCTACTAGAACAAAACTATTTGGTGGCTCACTCTATTTTTTTATATTCATTGATTATTATAGCCGATATACATGGATATATTTGCTAAAGCATAAGAGTGAAGTTTCTGAATGCCTTGTGAAATTTAAAAATATACTTTAGAAGCAATTAGGCATGTACATAAATGCTTACGATTCAATTCAAGGGGAGAATATATTTGAAAGGAATTCATTCAATATCTTAGTGACCATGGAATCAAACAGCAACAGTCTTATAGATACACACCACAAAAAAATGGTGTTGTAGAATGCAAGAATCATATGATTGAAGAAGTTTCTTGAGACATGTTAAATGAAAAGAGCATGCCAGATATATTTTGGGCAAAAGCTTCTCATACAGTGTCAGGGTATTTGTAGCATACTTTAGGAGCTAAGATGTGTTTCAATATGTCAGAACTATTGTTCTACATACTAAAGGTCTAATATAAATTATGCCCATAAGGTTGTGGAGCTAGAAATCTAGGTAACGATTACTCTATGATGGAAAGATTAAAGATTCACTAGTAATAAGGTCATTGATAAATTCTTCTACTTCTAATTCCTCTTTTTTTACTTCGTTAGCAGCTACATTCTATTTAGGTTGAGTGGTGGTCTTAAAAGGTGGTGGTAATAAAGCTTCAAAAATGAAAGATGTAGAGTTTGTATTTCTGTTCACAGACTCATTCCCACACCCAGTACTTATAGACTCATTCAAAGACTCATTAGACATCAGGAATAAATATGAATTGCCAATTGATCAATGAATAATGCTCAAACTGTTTCTTGTTATGTTTCTTGCTAAAGCTAATGAATGAAAACTATTTGTCTAATACAATTATAAGTATGAATGTCACGATAACTCTTCAAATTCCTAATAAAAATGTAAGCTAAAATGTAAGTAATAATGGAAGAAATGAAGTGTCTCCAATCTTTTGATCTTACTTTCTTGTAAAGGCTCGTCAATGTTCTTCAATGATCTTCAATATTCATCAATGTTCATCTGCAAAACATTCATTAGAAAAACATAAGTAAATCTTATGAAACATAAAACATACTTATTTATTTCTTAACATATATGTATATGCTCAGCCATTCACTCATAACTATATTCACATCATTCTATATGCATATGCTAACTTACTTATGCACATGCATTTATGTATTCAACACATATATACATACATTCCTATATACTCATAACCATGCACATAATCTTATGATTATGCATTCAATTCTACACACTCTAATATGCATGTTTATACCTTATGCATACATACATGCATTTTTATATGTGTAAACTTACATACTTTCATACATACTTACCTAATCTCACATGTATGCTAACACATATGTGATCACATATGCTAACACAGTTTTATATGTTCATGCTAATATACACTTACATGCATACTAACATATGCTAACTCACTTTCATAAACTCATATACTAACACATTCTTATGCACATGCTAACTCATGCAAGCTAACATACTCTCATACTCATACTAACACACACTCTCATGCATATGCTACCACTCACTTTCATATGCTAACACATTCTCATATGCTAATACACTATCATATGCTTCTAATATGCATATGCATACATATACTTAATGTATACACATATGCATACATACTTATGCATGCATATATATACACTACATGCACATGCATTTGTTTAACATGCAAACATGCACATAAACTCACATACTCATGCATTCAAACCATCATGCATTACTCTAATAAGCACTCTTATTGACATAAGCATATTCACACATACTTATATGCATGCTAGCATTCATTCTCATGCATATACTAACTCATATTTTTGCATACACATGCACAACACATTATGCATTCATGCATTTCTCATACATATGCATTAATTCATACTACACATGCACTCATATCTTCTTATGCATATATACATTTATCATGCACATGCATGTAAACTGATTGTCATGCACACATACATTAGCTCTCATATGCATGCACACACACTATCACATGCATGCCCACACTCCATCACATGCATGCATACATTAGCTTACTGATGCATATGCATCTCATTCATTCTTATATATATGCACCTACCTCTTATGCATTCATATCTTCATATGCATCTAGTATCCATATAAATTCATATATCGTCTTATACATATCTACATCATGTGTATATCATGCATTCTCCTACATATCATAATGCATTCTCATACTCTATATTCAAACAAGCTCATGCATTCACTTACATATACACATTCAAACATGCATTCATGCACACATGCATCTACATTCATCCATTCATATGAATTAATTCATGCATATTTGTTATAAAATGAATATGATAAAAATAAACAAAATAAAATAATAAAAATGTATAATTATTACTCTCACTCTTACATTCTCTCTCTCTCTCTCTCTCTCTCTCTCTCTCTCTCTCTCTCTCTCTCCCCTCTCTCTCTCGATCTCTATCTCTCTTTTTCTCTCTCTCCCTCCCTCTCTCTCTCTCTCTCTCTAGAGTGTCTGGTGCGTGCATGCCAATCGCCTCTAGCTGCAACCATTGTTGTTCCTCTCTCTCTCTCTGACCTCTCTCTCACTTTCTCTATCTCCCCCTCTCTCTCTCTCTCTCCTCTCTCTCTTTACACCAACTGCAGCATGCCCTAATAGCCTACAACAACCACAATCACTGTTCCTCTCTCTCTCTCTCTTTGCATTTTTGTAGCGTGCAATTAGTAGTAGCCAGGGAGGGAGCAAGCTCTACCTCTATTATCTCTCTCTCTCTCTCTATCTCTCTCTCTCTATCTCTCTCTCCCCCTGCCTTTTGTGTGCTCTGAGTCTGTCAAGACTTTCACAAGGAGGAAAATTCTCTTTCTCTTGTTGGTTTTTGCCCATCTCTAGTCTGTGCGCTAGCATCTCTCTCATGGCTGTATGCTAGACCTCCAGTTTGTCTTAGCCAGGTGGCCTACATCCCATCTTTGCCACTCAATGATCAGCGTCAAGTTCGTTGAGTGTGGGGGATTTGACCATTCTTTTTTCTGAGCATTTCCCATCAACACATTAAAATTGACCCTTTCTCTATCTCTGCAGGTCCGTCCACATCCGCCCACATACTCTATATCACCATTCTAGTTAGTGTCTCTCTATCGTGTAGCATCCAACATATGTGTCTCTCTACAGCGACTTTGCTCAATTTGTGTCTCTCTCTCTCTATCTCTATCTCTCTCTCTCTCCATCTCTCTCTCTCTCTCTCTTTGTCTCTCTCTTACATAAGCAGTGGCCTCAAAAGTTGGTGAAAAAATAACTATTTGATCTTAAAAACGAGAAGTAGGGAAAGAAGATGAAAGAATCAAGGGGACAAGAAAAAGTAACTAGAAAACAATCATTAGAAAAAATAGATCTACGCTTATATATATATATATATATATATATATATATATATATATATATATATATATATATATATATATATATATATATATATATATATATATATACACACACTATGTGCACACATTGATCTTTTCATCAACACTTCACTTGAGCACACACACATACACCACTCTTTAGCCACTTTTACTCACTTTAGTCACACATTTCAAATACACCTCACATTTTAATTTTCCACTCTAATTACTTTCATTACACAATCCATATGCACAGTTCTTTAACAAAACACACTCACATACCATTCTTTTATCCATTCACTTTACTTTAAATGCAAAAACCATTCACACCACTATTTTACCAAGCACTCACACACACCACATATGATTAATTCATTTTTATATTTCATTTTAATTTATTTGTTTTTTATTTTTATAATTGTTTAATACTTCTAATTTAGGTTAACAGTAAAGTTTGAGACCTCAATAGTTACAGACCCATAGACTTTAAAGATAGATAATTAGAACATATTATAAGGTAAATTAACTAAAGTAAAATATATAAGAAATATTAAATAATTGTAATCATTTAATTGCTAAATGAAATGTTCACAAACATCATTTTGATGTTAATGATCACACACATACACACGTTACATACATTTACACACTGAGACCCCCCTATACATTCACATAGTACCCACATACTTAAATAAATACTCATATATTTATCTAGACATATAGGTTTATACCCATACCCACACATATAAATGGGTACAATCACACATCTAAATGGGTATTTAGGATAAACCCTAATACACATATGCACATGTATAGGTATATCGGATGCGGTCTCATCATTCCTCATAGATTTTGGTACCTACATGTACTAGAGAGATTAGTCAAATAAAGAAGCTTATCAGAAATATCTAAGAGAGATTACAGTTAACTATTTTGAAAACAAAATGTTTTTATACATCTGAATGTGAATTTGAATGTGGAAATCATTCCGACATCTGCCCCCACCAAACCTACACATCGTCCCGATGGGCCAACTTGCAGATCATGGAAAGCAACATCAAATTCATTGGAAAAGAAACTTATAAATTGACTTTAAATAAGATGTTAAAAAAATGCTTTTAAATTAAGTTTTTGATAATAAAGAAAATCTTTAAAATTATGTTAATGTGCATTGGAAATCATTTGGTTCAATGCATAAAGTCAAAAGACAAATCTAGAAAATCCTATAATAGTTTTTTCAATAGTCGTGGTACTTACTGTTCCATTAACCCTATTCACAAGTAATATTTAGTTTATATAAGTATTCTATCCTTTATCTCTTAGTCGTTTTCCATAAGATACAACTAACGAATTCTTCTATAGCAGATATAGGCCTCATATAACCCGTAATACATTTCAGGAGTGATTTCGAGACCACAACTGAATCATGATTTTTTTATTCTTTTTCTTTGTTTTTTCTTTTTCTTTTTCTTCCTTTCAATTTCTTTTTTTCATCTTGCAGCAACCATTAATGTACTGGTTCATGTATTTATTTTTCTTTCTTTTTCTCTTTGCAAATTTTTTGTTAAAGGGAAAATGCTTAACCCCTATTGAGAGTTGAGGTTTTAGAAGCATGCTACAGTTAGAACTAGGATCTCATCAGCTAAACATTTTAGAAAATAAGAAAGCCTATTTGTATAAAGTAAATCTACCTTTACTTAGAGCCGCAAGTCATGTTTTTCCCTCTCCTATCCTCATAACAAATTATAAGCTCCCTAAATTTGACCTTTAACTCGCATACACATTCCAACTTTGATTTCTTTTTCATCATCTACATAATTTTAATAAATTTTCTTTTATACAAGCAACACATAAATTCCTACTTATGAAATGCATGAAAAGAAATTTTTATATTAAAAATAAAGAACAATTAGAGTTATTTCACTTTATTATGCTTCATCTTCATCTTCATCTTCCAAGAAGACTTCATCTAACTTGTACTCATTGCTTGACCTTCTTTTAAATATTTTAATCCTTTTTTGTGCAATCACATTTCTTAAAGGAGTTCCATCAAGTTCTTGTAAAGTATCCTTAGTTTCTAAAGTACACATTTCTCTCTGTACCTAAGTTTCTAAAATATTTTTCATTTCTTTTTCTGACTGATTATTGCAAGTTTTTCTTTTTTAACAAGATGCAAACTAGTAGTAGGAGTGCAAACTTAAAAAATTACAATTTTATATACATCATTAGGCGAGACTTCAATCCTCTGTTCACTATTGTCTCGCTCAATAGTGGAATCTAACCAAAATTTTGATCATAATAGGCCCCAAATTCTCTTACAAGTGGTAAATCTTCACACACATGACTCTATGAGTCAATGGGGTTTTGCCGTAGATTTTTGCTATTTCTTGAATGATTAGGTGAGACTGTCATGACTTCCAAAGAATCCTTCCCAGATCTTACATAAACAATACTCGTCTGATGGAGAAATTAAAGATAGAAATATGGTCTTTGATAAATTCTTCTTCTTCTTATTCCTCTTCTTTTACATCGTTAGTAGCTACGTTTTGCCTAGGTTTAGTGGTGGTGTTAACAGGTGGTGGTAATAAAACTTCAAAAATGAAAGACGTAGAATTTGTATTTTCGTTCACAGACTCATTCCAAGGCTCAATACTTATAGACTCATTCAAAGACACATTAGACATCAGGTTTAAATATGAACTACCAATTGATCAATGAATAATGCTAAAAGAGTTTGCTGTTATGTTTCTTGCTAAAGCTTATAAATGAAAACTGATTCTCTTATACAATTATAAGTATGAATGCCAGGATAAATCTTCAAATTCCCAAAAAAAAATTTAAATTAAAATGTAAGTAATAGTGGAAGAAATGAAGCATCTCCAATCTTCTAATCTTAGTTGCTTGTGAAGGCTCGTCATTGTTCTTTAATGCTTTTCTTTATTCATCAATGGTCGTGTATAAAACAATCATTAGGAAAACATAAGTACATCTTATGAAACATAAAACATACCTATTTAATTCTTAACATATATGTATATGCTCATTCATTCACTCATACCTATATTCACATCATTCTATATGCATATGCTAACTTACTTATGCACATGCATTTATGTATTCAACACATATACGTACACTCCTATATGATCATAACCTTGCACACAATCTTATGATTATGCAATCAATTCTACACCCTCTCATATGCATGTTTATACGTTATGCATACATATATGCATTTTTATATGCATACTCTTACATTCTTTCATACATACTTACCTACTCTCACATGTATGATAACACATATGTGATCACATATGCTAACACACTTTTATATGTTCGTGCTAACATACACTTAGATGCATACTAACATATGCTAATTTACTTTCATAAACGCATATAATAACACTTTCGTATGCACATCCTAACTCATCCAAGCTAACATATTCTCATACTCATACTAACACATACTCTGATGCATATGCTAACACACACTTTCATATGCATATACACTTTCATATGCTAACACATTCTCATATGCTAATACACTATAATATGATTCGAATATGCATATGCATACATATACCTCATGCATACAAATATGCATACATACTTATGCATGCATATATATATACACTACATGCACATGCATTTGTTTATGATTCAAACATGCACATAAATGCACATACTCATGCATTCAAACCATCATGCATTACTCTAATAAACACTCTTATTGACATAAGCATATTCACACATACTCATATGAATGCTAACATTCATTCTCACGCATATACTATCATACATTCTCATAAACTCATATTTATGTATACACATGCACACCACATTATGCATTCATGCATTCTCATACATATGCATTAATTCATACTACACATGCACTCATATCTTCTTATGCATACATACATTTTTCATGCACATGCATCTAGACTCATTGTTATGCACACATACATAAGCTCTCATATGCATGCACACACACTATGACATGAATGCCCACACTCAATCACATGCATGCATAAATTAGCTTACTTATGCATATGCATCTCATTCATTCTTATGTATATATGCATCTACCTCTTATGCATTCATATCTTCATATGCATCTAATATCCATATAAATGCATACATCATCTTATACATATCTACATCATGTATATATCATGCATTCTCTTACATATCATCATGCATCCGCATACTCTATATTCATAGATGCTCATGCATTAACTTACATACACACATTCATACATGCATTCATGCACGCATGCATCTACATTGATCCGTGCATATGCATTCATTCATGCATATATGTTATAAAATGAATATGATGAAAATAAACAAAATAAAGTAATAAAAAATTATAATTAGTACTATCACTCTTACGTTATTTCTCTCTCTCTCTCTCTCTCCCGATCTCTTTGTGTCTCTCTTTCTCTCAATCTCTGTGTGTGTGTGTGTGATGTCTGTTGTGCTTGCCAATAGCATGCAACTGCCACCATCCATGTTCCTCTCTCTCTCTCTCCTCTTTCTTTCTCTATCTCTCTCTCTCTCTCTCTTTCTCCATTTCTGTAGCATGCAATCAGTAGTAGGGGGGAGGGAGCAAGCTTTCTTTCTCCCTCTCTCTCTCTCTCTCTCTCTCGTTTTGTCTTCTCCATGCTCTGGGTCTATCAAAACTGTCGGAAGAGGACCAATCTCTTTCTCTTGCCGGATTTCACCCATCTCTGGTCTATGTGCTACCATCAGTCTCTCATGGCTATATGCTGGAACTCCACTTCATCATAGCTAGGAGGCTCACACCCTATCTCTGCCACTCGAAGATAAGCGTTAAGTCCGGTGAGAGTGATGCCTTTCACCATCTCTCTCTTAGAGTATTGCCCATCACCATGCTAAAGTTGACCCTCTCTCTATCTTTGTAGGTCCATCAACCTCCGCTCACATAGTCTGTATCACTGTTCCACTTAATCTCTCTCTATCGCGTAGCATCCAACATTTGTGTCTCTCTATAGTAACTTTGCTCAATTTTCCTCTCTCTCTCTCCCTCTCTCTCACTCTCTCTCGTGAGCAGTCCCCTCCAAAGCTGCTAGAAAAATCACTCTTTGATTTTAACAACCAGAAGGAGGGAAAGAAGAGGAAAGAAATAGGTAGAAAAGAAAAAGTACCTACAAAACAATCATTAGAAAAAATACAGCTATGCATACACACACACCTACATACATACACACACACACACTCATATATATATATATATATATATATATATATATATATATATATATATATATATATATATATATATATATATATATATATATATATATATATATATATGTGTGTGTGTGTGTGTGTGTGTGTGTGTTTGTGTATATATATACATGTATTTATTTGTGTGTGTGTGTGTGTGTATACTATGTGCACACATTTATCTTTTCATCCACACCTCACTTTAGCACACACACATACATCACTCTTTACTTACTTGAACTCACTTTAATCACACATTTCAAATACACCTCACATTTAAATTTCCACTTTAATTATATTAATTACACAATCCATATGCACCACTCTTTAACAACACACACTCACATGCCTATCGTTTATCCATTCATTTCACTCACTTTAAATGCACAAACCATTCACACCAATATTTTAATAAGCATTCACACACACCACATATAATTAATTCATTCTTATTTTTCATTTTAATGTATTTGTTTTTTAGTTTTATAATTCTTTAATACTTTTAATTTAGGTTAACACTAAAGTGTAATACCCTAATAGTCACATACACACAGAGTTTTAAGATAGATAAATAAAGAATATTATAAGATAAATTAACCAAAGTATAAAACATAAGAAATATTAATTAATTGTAAACATATAATTGCTAAATCAAATGTTCACACAAATCATTTTAATGTTAATGCTCACACACATACACAACTATACATACATTTACACACTAAAACCCCCACACACATTCACATAGTACCCACATACTTAAATAAATACTCATATATTTAGCTAGACATATAGGTCTATACCCATACCCTCACATATAAATGGGTACAATCACACATCTAAATCGGCAAATATGGTAAAGCCTAACACACATATGCACATGTGTAGGTGTATCTGATGTAGTCTTCTCATTCCGCATAGATTTTGCTACCTGTAGGTACTAAAGAGATTAGTCAAATAAAATAGCTTAGCAAAAATATCTGAGAGAGAATAAAGTAAGCCATTGCAAAAACAAAATGTTTTTTTATTTTTGAATGTCAATTTGAATGTGGAAATCATTCTGACAACAGTCGTACATGTCATAAATAGAGCTCCAAGAGGAATGGTTCATGATTTGACTCCTTATGAGAGGCTATGGAACCACACACCAAATGTGAGCTATCTACGAGTTTTTGGAAGTATTTGTTATGCACACATGCTTAGTCGATTGAGACACAAGTTTGAGGTAAAACCTAAAAAGTGCATATTTGTTGGATACTCAAAAGAGAAGAAGGGATATAGATGCTCTAATCTTGTTACAAGAGAATGTATAGTGAGCATAGATGCTATACTTGATGAGAGTGCATCATGCTATGCACCCAAAGATATGGTTGTGATAGAGAGTGATATGGATGATTCCATTCATAAGGTTGATGATGAGCCAAAAACAAGACCTAGATATTTTGACCATGAACAAAGCTAAGATTATGGTTCATATGAGTTCCTTATGCCTAAGACATCATGGAGTGAAAATGCAAAAGACTATGCAAGGAGAAAGCAAAAAGGAAAAGAGTAGATGTGAGAGTACATGATTGATTCAGATATTGATGATGAGATAGTTACACCTCGCATGTGGAAGAAAGAGAAGGAGAAATATGTTCCTCCACACTCAAAAAAAGAGACACGTTCAAGATCAGATGAAGAAACATCTTTGACAGGATCTACAAGAGTACGACACCTTGTGGATAGAATCGATCTATACAATAAGTCTATGAAGCTTCATTATGCATACATGACATAGAGAATCAAGCACGGGGAACCAAACAATTTTCATGATGCATCACAAAGTGAAGATTGGTGCAAAGCAATGGATGATGAGATGAATGCATGGGAAAAGAATGATACATGGGAATGAGTGAAATCTCTGCGGAATATGAAATCTATTGGATGCAAATGAGTGTACAAAGTGAATTGCAAAAGTAATGTTTTAGTGGAGAGATGTAAACAAAGTCTAGTTGGAAAAGGATATGCACAAGTATATGGATTGGATTATGATGAAATCTCTAGTCTAGTGGTGAAAATGACAATAGTTAGAAGCGTGATTGCATGGACTGCTATGAACAATTGGAAATTGTATCAAATGGATGTTAAGAATGCATTCTTTAATGGAAAATTGCATGAGAAGGTCTATATGGAGCAACTAGAAAGTTATGTGCATCCAAAGTATCCTAACTATGTATGCAAATCAAAGAAATAGCTTTATGTAATTCACTATGAAGTTACTAGGTTTAGAATTTATGCAATCTAAGGATGATTATTCACTATTTGTATGCAATCAATGAAGCAAAAGGATTGTGATGAATGGTGAGGATAACCCATTTAGTGGATCGGGAGAAAAATGCGTCGAAGTGTTCACTGGTCATTCTCTGTAGAGGTCCTAAAAAATTGGGGGTAATGCTATACTTGCTAAATTGATTGCTTTGTCTATAGTCAATCACTTTAAGTGATTCCACTTGGACTCATTATCTTATTAAGTAAATTTGATATATCCAAAAGGCATTTTTCTAATTCCTATTGTATGGGAAGCACTAAGCTCAACAAACAATAGGTGTGTGTACCAAAATAGAAGTTTTCACTAGATTGTGCACTTCGGAGTAGTCTATTTTGTATCAAACATTACTCATATTATTTCCAAAGTACATAGGCACTTCTTTAGTGTCGTTGGAAAGTTAAGAGGGCCTACAACTCAACTCTGAAGCTAAAGAGGGCTGGTACAAAGTAGGGATCAGTAGTACCAACTCATTTTCTGGAGTGTCCATTCATCTTTCCCAATAGTGGTATCAGAGCCAAGCTAAGGAAAATGGGAGATGGTTTTCCTTCTTTCATTGATAAATTGGACAAGAAAAACTATCAAGCATGGTCCTTGAGGATGAAGACATACTTGCAAGGAAGGACTCTCTATGGATACATCTCAAGAGATGAAGAGATGCCCATTTTGAGAAGAAAAGGACAACCTACAAGAGAGGAGCATGAAAGACTCAATTCATGGTGTGCCAAGGATGCATTAGAAAGGTCATACTTACTGAACTCAATCTCTAATTTTCTTCTTCCACACATTAGGAACTATGAGACATCCCAAGAGACTTGGGAAACATTGTCTTCATATTTTTCTTCCAATACAAGGGCTAGAAAGAACCAATTGTGGATTTCCTTTACCACTCAAAGAAAGCAACCCACGCAATGCATCTCAGAGTATCTGACCAAAGTCAAGGATGTGGCTAACCAATTGGCAAGCATAGGAGAGGACATTGAAGAGGAGCAGATTGTGAGACAGTTAATCAATGCCATTAAAGCAGATGACAAATGGGAGAGCTTCACAACTGCCATGGACTTATACATGGACATGTAGATTCCAGATCTTATTATACTCATGGGGCAACTCTTTGCCCATGAAGCCAAGCTCAAAAAAAATGGAGATTCATAAAGAGGTAGTAGCTCTTCTGCACTATATACAGATAAAAGCAAGTCTAAAGAGAAAGGGAAAAGAAAGAATATTGAGGATGAAGGAGGTACCTCTCAAGCCAACTATGTAGGGAGAGATAGAAACTCAAGAGGAAGCGGCAAAGGAGGTAAGCAAGGTAGGGAGAGACCTTACAATTCCTCACCATGTAATATTTGTGGTTTATCAAATCATACTATAGATGAGTGTTATAGGAATTTCAAGAATCAGAGAGGTAGAGGTCTCCAAAGAGCTGGATATACAAAATCAAGAGGAAGATTCAACCATCATCAAGGCTACAATAACAACTACAATAAAAACTACCAAGGAGGCTACAAATCAAGGAAAGACTAGAAAATCTATACAGAGGAGCAAGAGGATTCTCTTCTGATTATGAATATTGCTTCAAAGCTAGGTATAAATAATGACCATCTCTTCTACATTGACTCAGGTTGCTCAAACCATGTGGTAGGCAATGTAGCTCTTCTCTGTGACCTTGAGGAACCTAAGGGTAAACATCAGGTACAAGCAGGTGATGATTCCAAGCCCTAACTGGTCAAGGTAGGAAATGTCAGAACTTTTGATGGAAATAGAAATCTATTGAGCAAAGTTCTATATGTACCTACAATTACCAAGAATTTGATGAGTGTTGGAGAGATTGTGCAAAAGGGTTTGCAGGTCAAGTTCAACAAATATGGAGCATTTGTGGAGGATCCGCAACATGGATTCAAGAGAATTGCCAAAGGAGAAAAGATAGGTAGATTATTTACTTTTGAACTTGAAGATACAAGGAATATTGTACTTTTTAGCTACAAAGATCAAACATTGTTGGAGCTTGAAATTTGGCATAAGAGATTAGGGCATATTGGTGAGAGAACTTTAAAGCAAATATGTAGAGATCAATGTGTACTTGGGATACCTAATGTATCAATGCAACATGTGATGTACAAATGTGGTGCTTGTCACTTTGGAAAATCTCATAGGTTACCCTTCTCAAAGAAAGGTTGCATGCATGAAGATTACCTAGAGCTTGTCCATGCAGATGTATGGGGACCAAGTAAGGATCCCTCAATTTCTGGATCAAGTTATTATGTATCTTTCATTGATGATTTCAGTAGGCGGACTATCTTATACTTTATGAAGCACAAAAATGAAGTATTCAGTTGCTTTTAAAAGTATCTTGCACTTGTTGAGAACCAAACAGGAGGAAGGCTAAAGGGAATAAGGCTAGATGGAGGAGGTGAGTCCGTCTCAAAAGAGCTTGATGCATTCTTGGAGGATAGAGGAATCAAAAGAGAAATTACAACAAGGCATACCCCTGAGCAAAATGGGGTGGCAAAGAGGAGAAATAGACTAATTCTTGAAATAGCTAGGTCAAAGCTAAATAAGAAAAAATTACCTAATTATTTCTGGGCTGAGAGTGTATCTACTACCACTTATCTTGTTAATAGGTTGCTATCAAAATATCTTGATGGGATGACCCCATATGAAGCATGGCATGGTAGAAGACCTTCACTTGATCATTGCAAGATCTTTGGATGTGTTGCTTATGTGCATATACCATCTCAAAGTAGAGGTAAGCTAGACCCTAAGGCAGAGAAGTGCATCTTCATAGGGTATGACCTGAATTAGAAAGGATATAGGTCTTACAACCCTTCCAACAAGGGATTTATGGTCATTAGAGATGTTGTCTTTGATGAGAATGATTCTTGGTTTGAAAGTGAATGCAGGAAAGTAAAGCTACCTTATGAGTTGGAAGAGGAATTCCCAAGCCTCACCAAGGAGGGGCCAAACCAGATTGAAGACATCAAATCAGAGGATGCGGACATCATCAACCTAGAAGAATTCAAGGCATGGAAATCCAAAGGCAAAGTCAAGATGAAGAATTTGGAGGATATAACTGAATCATCCAACCAAACAATAAGAAGATCACAAATGGAAAGCAAGAAGCCAATCAGATATAGGTATGACACCTCTTTAGTAACTAAGCATTCTATTTATCTTGCAAAAGATTTGTCACTTGAAGAGACATTATCATATGAAGAGGTAAAGACCAAGGCAGAATGGAAGGAAGCTATGGATGAAGAAATTGAAGCACTCAAGGAGAATGATACTTGGAAGCTAGTACCAAAGAAGGAGTCTATGAAGGTAATTGGTTCTAGATGGATCTACCAGCTCAAAAGAAAATTTGATGGGTCAATAAGCAGGTACAAAGCTAGAATTGTGGCTAAGGGTTTTGCACAAACCCAAGGAGTTGATTATGAAGAAACCTTCTCACCTGTGGCCAAAATGCCAACCATCAGGCTATTGGTAAGTGTGGCTGCATCTAAGAATTGGAACATGTACCAATTGGATGTAAAAAATGTATTTCTTAATGGCTCGATTTTGAAGGAGGTGTACATGTCTCAACCTCATGGTGATAAGGACCCAAGCAAGGTAACATATGTGTGTAAACTGAACAAAGCTCTTTATGGATTGAAGCAAACACCTAGGGCATGGAACCAAAGATTGACTTCATACCTTCAGGATCAAGGATTCATCATGAGTAAAGCAAATACTTCTCTATTTGTTAAGAGAAGTAATTCAGAGGTGATATATCTATGTGTGTATGTTGATGATATCATACTTACAGGTAATGATGGTAATGGCATAAAGTAGATTAAGAATCAAACGATGCAGGAGTTCAAAATGAGTGATTGGATCTCTAAAGTATTTTCTTTGACTTGAGTTAATCTATACTAACTCTGGAATTTATATTACTCAGAGAAAGTATATACAAGACATGTTCAAGAAGATTCATTTGCAGGATGCAAAAATAGCAAGCACTCCAATGTAGGTAAACCAAAAATTAAGTGCTCATGAAGGTCATGTGCTTGATAATATTGCAAGATATCAAAGCATAGTGGGAAGCTTAAACTATGATACATTGACAAGGATTGATATTTCTTATGGAGTAAGTGTCTTAAGCCAATTTCTGCACAAACCAAGGGCACCTCATTTGGAAGCTGCCAAGAGGATTTTGAAGTACCTTAAGGGGAATCAAAATCAAGGTTTATATTTTCCTTATACTTCAGATTTAGACATCAAGATATATCGTTATAACTTATGGAATATATTGAACAATGCATTGTTGGAGTATTAAATTATTAATGTATTAATGTGTTTTGGTGTTTTTGGTATAGTAGTTGAAGGTTCCTATGGAGGGTGCAAGGCGTGAAAGGGCAGATATCAATAATCCGAATAATAATTTATCTAGTTTGTAAATAAACCTGCATAGAAGGTTTTATTGTTAGAAATAGTTAGAAAAGTAATGGTTAGAATAAGGGACGCTGTAGACCATGGTTTCTCTTATTGAAAGCAATGGCTTTCTGAAAAAGTTACCAACTTTTGGTTTCATGCTTGCTTTTCGAAGCAACTCTCAAGTAACCACTCTTTTTGACGTAATCAAAAATTCCTATAAATATGTGCGCTTTGTTTACTGTCGAAACACAGTGCATGGGGGGAGATCTCCCAATATTGCGTTCTGTCTTGCCTTCTTGTGTGTCTATTCTTCTATGTTTTTTCAGCATCCTTAACTTCTGTGCGTGTATGAGATAAGATCCTGACAACAGTGGTATCAGACCTCTACATGCCTCAATATGGAGGGGTCTATTTCACTATTCATGATTCTGTTTTTGTTTCCATTTTTGGTTCGAGTTTCCGTTTCCATTTTCCATTTCGATTTCGATTCCAATTTGTGTTCTTGTTCCTGTTCCTATTCGAGTTCCAGTTTCTGGTTTCTATTTATGTTTCTGTTTTTGTTCTAGTTCTAGAACCAGAACCTACATTTACACCTATGTTTACTCCAAGGCATCGACTAAGGGATAGAACTTAGGCATAACTTAAGGCATAACTAAGGCATAACTTAGGCATAACTAAGGCATTACTTTAGCATCTTTGGCACCCAAGGCTCCCTTGGTGACCGTTGGCAGTCATTGGCTACGCGCGAACCAATTTTAATGTATGAGTGGTAATAAGGACTTTTAGATTCACCTAGGTGGGAGGATTTGAACTCACCACCTCATCCACACAAGGTAAGTTCTTTACCATTATACTCTCTCTTGGTGTTGATGCTCAAGTTCTCTCCTCTTATATTTAACATAACTTGCATTTTTTTCTTACTTTTTCAAGAAGGTTTGGGCACGGCGCGATGCGACGTGACACGACACATCTCAAGGTACATCCTGTGAGGGTACATCCTGTCATAGTAAACTTGTCACTATACATCCTAGCAGGGTACATCAGGGTACATCCAAACAAGGTACATTCTGCTAAGGTACATTTCTTGAGAGTACATCCCGAGAGGGAAGCACTAGCTTGAGGGTCCAAGAGCACCATGGAGGATTTCAGTAATGCACATCTACCTAGGGCAACACTCGAACAACAATTAGAGCTTTTGCGGCATGAGCTTGAAGGAGCTCAGAACGAGATCGTGCAATGGGATAAAGTTCTCCAAAAGATACAAAGTGATGAAGACAACCTTACAAGAGTAGTAAATGCTATTGATTCTGCCCAATCTGATGTTACTCACTTGAGGATTGGTGTTAGGAATTACCTGTTCCTACAGTTTTATGGCCGAAAGGATGGGGCTTTAGTCCCTTCATGGCTATCATAGTTTGATAATTTTTATGCTGATGAAACATATGTTGAGAGTGAAAAAGTGAAATTTTTCACTAACTATTTAGTAGGAGAAGGTCAACTGTGGTGCAATGTCTTGCGGCAGAGTATCGAGCACCAACAACATGGAAGGCTTTCCAATAGAAAGTGATGGATTCTTTTCTTCCTCCTCAATACAATTTACATGTTTGACGTGCATGGACAACCCTTACATGGAAGGAGGGTGATACGGTTACTACCTACATGGAGCGATTCTGGCAAAATTTACTGTTGGTTCGAATGCTTGAAGATGTACCAGAGGATAGCTTGCAACAGAAATATGAAGATGGTTTGGAGGTTGGAATCCAAGCTAAGCTTCACACCCTATGACCTAGAACCCTCAATGAGGCTATATCTTTTGCCTATGATACAGAAAAAGAATTCCAGTCCATAACCAAGTCAATCCGTCTACAACACCGCCTCAACGACCACTTTTTGTTACACAAAATCTTCCTCTAAAGTGTAATTTTAATGCCCCATCTTACTCTAGTTTTCCTTGTCCACCACAATCCAACTACTCAACTCCACCTGTTGCTTAATCACTCAAACCAACCAAACCACCTACCCTCCAAAATTCCATGGTGGATGCCCGACAGAAGCGACCATTAATCACCTGCTGGAATTGTGGTAAACATGGACATACAAAAATAAGGTGCCGATTGCGACCTCCTCAATTGAAACAGGCTACAGATCAATTGCACAACATGGAGGTCCATAATGAAGAAATTCCTCTTGTTTGGACACAGGAATCATCGGAGAAGGACTTAAGTACCTTGGTTAACGATATCTCTTTTCACCCTCTACTTTGCATAGAGGGTACAATAAATGACAAACTAGTTAAAATTCTACATGACTATGGTAGTTCGCATGACTTCATTTCACATTTATTAGTACAAGAACTTAAACTACAAATGTTTCCTTCCTTGTATAAAGTGAAAGCTGCATTTCAAGGTAGTCATTATAATGTAACACGAGCAGTGCAAGATGTTACGATTAGCATAGGCCCATATGTCGATTCACAAACATTTTTAATTCCACCTTTGCAAACTTATGATGTTATACTAGGTATGCCTTTTTGTCACCATTATAACCCATGCATTGACTACCATACACACACCTTTAACTTTGAACTTAAAGGTCAATTCATTATTTTTCCTTCACGACATGATTTCCATCCATTTCCATTGATTAGTCACACTCAAGTAAAATGTGCATTTAGGAAAGGATTCAACTCATGCATTGTATTTTTCAATGTCATCAATGATTATACTCATACACTTCCTAATGCATATAACCCTTCATGAGTACTTATAAGGATTGTTTTATGACTTAGTATCCCTCTGAACTACCACCATCTCAAGGATCCTTTGAACATAGAATAGACTTAGTCCCTGGTAGTTCTCCTCCTCGTAAAGCACCTTATAGAAATGGCCCACTACACCAAAAGGAAATAGAAAACCAAGTAAAATACCTACTACATAAAGGACTTATAAGGCCTAGTTCTTCAACATTTGAAGCAATAATTCTTTTAGTCGAGAAGAAGAATAAAACTTATTGAATGTGCCTTGCTTATAGAGCCCTTAAAAAGATCTCAATCAAGAATAGATACCCTATTCCTCAAATAGATGATCTCTTAGATGGCGCTCGTGTCTTTAGTAAAATTGATCTAAAATCGGGTTACCATCAAATTAGTATGACACAAAATGATATTTTTAAGACTGCATTTAGAACTCAAAGCGGCCATTATGAATTTATGGTAATGCCCTTTGGACTTACTAATGCCCTTGCTACATTTGCACGAATGATGAACAACATTTTTCTTGATTACCAAGCTTTTGTTCTTGTATTCTTTGATGATATACTTATTACAGTAGGAATGATAGTGAGCATGAAAAGCATCTTAAAATAGTTTTCCATTTGTTACGAGAGAACACACTTTACCTTAATCTTGAAAAGAGTTACTTCTTTCAAATTAAGCTAGAATATCTAAGACATATTATTTCAAGTGAAGGTGTGCATGTGGATCTGAAAAAGATCTAAGTTATAGTAGAATGGCCTACACCACAATCAGTGAATGATGTTCGTTCTTTTCTTAGGTTGGCTAGTTTCTATAGGAAGTTTGTTTGAAATTTTTCTTATTTAGCATTGCCGCTTATGTTGTTATTGAAAAAGAAAATAAAATTTTCATGGGGAATGACCCAACAACAATGCTTTGAAAAACTTAAACATGCACATGTTTTACAGTTACTTGATTTTTCACAACCCTTTCATTTTGTTACTGATGCTAGTGGTTCAGGGATAGGTGCAATTTTAATGCAAAATGACCATCCCACTGCATTTGAGAGTAGGAAGCTTAAGCCCTCAAAAAAGAATTATAGTACATATGATAAAGAATTGTTATCAGTTGTGCATGATTTGCGAATTTGGAAACACTATCTTATGGGCTCTAAGATCTTAATCAAAACCGATCAATAGGCTATCAAGCATTTATTAAATCAACCCTTTATCTCTAATAGGCATCTCAAATGGGCATCATTAATTCAAAATTTCCAACCCATGATCCAATATGAGCCTGGTAAAGCTAATGTTCTAGCTAATGCTCTTAGCCGTTTTCCTTCACATTCTGTTGTTTTGAATAATATTTCTGCCATCCAAATTCATTTTTTCCAATATATGATTTCCACTTATGCATTTGATTTGTATTTTTCACATGCATGGCATGATTTCAGCAATAGTGCATCTTTATCTGATGAACATTATACATTTCATAACGGTTTTCTTTATTTTTCACATCGTTTGTGCATAACCCAAGCTTTTAAAGATTTTGTCATCAAATAAATGCATGAACCAGCTTAGATGGTCATAGAGGCATAGAGAGCACCATTTTTGCTTGCAAAGATTTCTTCTTTTGGTCGCACATGGAAAAAGATATTGCACATTATGTTTCTCAATGCATTGTATGTCAACGTGTAAAGCATCATTGTGGTAAAGCATTTGGATTATTAATGCCACTTCCCATTCCAAACAAACCATGGGAACAAATTTCTATGGATTTTATCACAGGTCTTCTCATCACTTCATCATATATAGATATGATTTGGACAATAGCTGATAGGTTTAGTAAATATGCATATTTCATTCCATGTAGAAAAACTTTGTCTACACCTCAGGCTACAAAATCATTCATTAAATGCATTTTCCCACATCATGGATTTCCTAAAGTAATGTTACCTGATCGTGATGTTAGATTTTTTAATCATTTCTAGGTTGCCTTATTTCAACATTTTGGTTCTAAAATAGATTTTAGCTCTTCATTTCATCTCGAAAGTAATGGCCAAACATAGGCTACTAACAATATTATTCTAGATTTATTGCATTGTTATTCGTTAGATAATCCTAGTAACTAGGATGAAAAGTTGCCATTGCTTTAATTTTCTTACAATAACACCATACACACCATTACTGGTCGTGCACCTTTTGAAATTGGGTATGATAAAAAGCTCCCCCCTCCCCTGTCACTCACCCAAACCGACATTCCGATGGATGATTTTATTGCTCAAGATCATATTTCTATACTTCACGATGTTCATGAGCATATTAGAAAAAGTCAAGAGCCATATACACGTAATATCAATACAACACGATTAGCCAAGGAATTCAAGGAAAATGTTCTTGTATGGTTGCGTATCATTAAAAGACGTCTCAAAAATATTTTGCAGCATCCTAAAATTAAACTTGCACCATGCTATTATGGACCGTTTTGTATTATATAAAAAATTAATTATAATTCATTTAGATTAGATATTCCATCTCACTAAAATATACATAACTCTTTTCATATTAGTTACTTAAACCATTTAAAGGAACTTTACCACTCACTCCTGTTCTTGATGACCCTCCTTTAAATCTCAAATCTTGGTTCCTAAGAAAATCATTGATCATGATGTCACTACTACATGCACACGTATTCAATACCATCGATATTTATTTAAGTACAAAAATCAATCTATTGAAGAATGTCAGTGGATACATAAAACACAATTGACACCCCATTATGACCACTTAACTTCTGCATATCATATACAAATACATTAAGGGAACACCTCCATGAACATTTCCATGCATGTGTTTTTACATGGAACATGCTTATTTTTTGTTCAGTGATGAAACATGTGACAGGCCATCCATGTTTATTATTTTATCAACTGCGGTCAATTGCTTTTTCAACTAAGGGGCATGTTATAACTCATGGCATATCTTGAACAATGCATTGTTGGAGTGTTAATTATTAATGTATTAATGTATTAATATGTTTTGGTGTTTTTGGTATAGCAACTAAAGGTTCATGAGGATCGTGCAAGGCGTGAAAGGGCGAACACCAATAATCTGAATAATAATTTATTTAGTTTCTAAATAAACTTGCATAGAAGGTTCTATTGTTAGAAATAGTTAGAAAAGTAATGGTTAGAATAAGGGTCGTTGTAGACTGTGGTTCTTGTTATTGAAAGCAATGGATTTCTGTAAAAGTTACCAACTTTTAGTTTCACGCTGTCATCGAGATTTTCTCTCCTCTCTCACTCATGAAGGCCTACAGGAAAGACATTCGGTGAAGGTAGTCATAATTCCCTGAGAAGACCAAGATGCATCAAGGATGTCAAAGGGAGTTCACATGCAAACTTTGGAAGAAATCGAGCAAATCTAGGGTAGCGCTCAAAGCTGGTCAAACTTTGGAAATTAGGGCAAAAATTTCAATGTATCCAAATCACATGAAAATTCATACACTTGTAAAGCCTACCAAAGGCAGTCTATAGCCTGAATTTCACATGAAAATGGATTTTCTAGCACATTGATATGCCATGTGCATTTTGTAAAAAATATAATTTTTCCACTTAGATCCTACAAAATCTTGTATAGGAATTTTTATTAGCCATATGGTTCGGCATGTATAAAGACCATATGTGTCTACATATTTGTACAAAATTTCAAGGCTATCAGAGCTTCCTAGACACCTTAATGCCACCTTGCAAGCTTCCAAATGTACTCAAACTTGTACAAGGGAGATTCAGATGGGAGTTTCTTTTGCATATTCCTAAAGGAGGTCTTTCAAAACATAGCCTTACAAATTTTTATCTTCATCAAAGTATATTTTAAGGGTCAAAGAGCACAAAATCTAGTTTTCAAGGTCACCGCAGTTTCCTAGAATAAGAAATATGAAGTCTTGAAGGGCTACCATATGGCAAACAATGATTGAACCATGTTGTACGGTCAAGATGAGCTCATATTCAAGGGTGGAGATGCACTAAAGCATAAAGCAAGGAGGATCCACGAGTTTTTTCACCGGATAGGTTTTTTTTTTATGATCAAAGATCAATAATGCAAAGTTTCTCCAAAAATAGTGACTTATCTTATCCAAATTGATGTTAGCACTAATCCGACTGTCCAGATTAGCCCCAGATCCAATGGTGGAGAATGAAGGCGCCTATTTTCCTCCCCTTTGCCCTAGATATCATATAAAAAACCAATCTTAACCATCCATTTGATAAATCCAATGGTTGTAATCAAAAGAAGCTGATCTTAGGGTTGAGAGTTAATTTCTCTAGATCCAAGGGCCCAAATTCATTCAAAAAAACTATATAAACCCCCCTCCAAACTCCTAGAGCATCATTGTTAGGCATCCATAGGGCCCTTGCTAGCACATGATTTCCTTGAGATGATCACCCTCAGTTGAGTGTGTGAGGATCCAAGGTGGGCTAGTAAGAGCATAGTTCCTAGATTCAATTTTTAGACTTCCTCTCTAGGATAGGCTCATAAACCCAGTATCTCTTTCTTTGGTCACCTTCAGTGGAGCCTCTGAGTGCGTTAGAGCTGGTTTTATGTGTCTTAGACTTCTTTAGAAACACATACGATCCTAGAAAGACATAGGGTCAATGAAGTGGGACCTATCGTCTTACGTGTGACATTCAGTTGAACTGTCATGGTAAGAGGGTCGTGCGGACCACCTTTGACCAGTAGAATGCTTAGCTTGATGTTTCACAACATTCATGCATATGTTTATCATAACAAGATCTTCTAATTCATGTCTCTTGTCTCTTATCTCTTTGTCTCTTCTATATTTTTACATGTCACCTTCTATCTCTTTCTATGTGTGAGATGGCTCCGCACTATTGCGTTGAACCAGTGAGGATGATCCATTAAGGTTGAGAGAATAATTTTCTATTCATTCACAAATCATGACCCACATGCATTCATACCACCCACAAACACCCATGCATATGTTTTAGTTTTGAAAGTGTATAAGAAGCTCCATTCTTGGACCATTCTTCCTTTTGAGACTGATTCATGTGTGTGATTTTAGTTTTTTTCTCATCACACATTCATTCCATTCAAAGAAACCTATGAATGTGAATTATATTTGGAAAGTGTTTAAGAAGCTCCATATTTTTGGACCACTCGTCCTTTTCGAATTGATTCATGTGAATGGTTTCTTCTGTCATCATCATTCATGTGATAGTCTTCCTTGCACTACAACAAATCGACCGTATACTGAGGTTTTTATCAAGGGAAATGAATGCGGCTATTTTTGTTGTGACGTCAGTGTAGCTATTGGTATGCACGTCAGTTCTATTGCGCCAGTTTGGGCGTCGGTATGAGCATCAGTATGGGCATCAGTATAGGCGTCGGTATAAGCATCGGTAATACCGACGCCCATACCGATGCCCATACCGACGCATCTGTTGGGTGCATCATCGCATATACCGGTGCCCGCTAGGTGTACCGACGCTTATTTTGATGACATTATTGGGAGTACCGTTGCGTATACGGACAACCATATCTGCAAAATTTTATTTCGGCAGAGTGTGTTGTCTTTTGCTACAACAACATTACCATGATGTTGCTTAACAAAAGACAATACATTCTGCCCAAGAAAAAACTAAGTACATGTGATGTGTACTCTAATCTCAACTGAAATATGGTTTCATAAAACAGAATATTATTGGACACAAAAGAGATAATCAAAATGAACCATGAACCATGTACATAAAAGGTGATATATTTCATAAATGAATCATGTACAAGAGTGTTGCAAACCACTGTCATATATGATGCTTTTACAAAATGTGGCAAAACAATGCATTGCTATATAAAAATCAAATACAAAGTTTTGGTGTGCCACTGCTATACACATGCGAAGAACGTTCCATATCAAGAGTCCTGCAACAAAGAACATTAATGGAATGAGATAAATTCTCATGAAATTACAAACAAGTAAAAACCAAGTTTATAAATTAATCACCTCATCATAAACGCTCCCATGAAACGACTGCACCGTGTCCCTCCAAGTCCTCTAATAGTGCAGTCAATCTGTGCTGATATCCGTAAGCCTCTTCCGTTCATGTTGGAGGATGATCCATTGCCAGCTCCTGCAACAAATATACAAAACATTAGAGGAACATACATGAGAAACTTAACACAAATAAATTCAATAAATGAAATGGTACGTACAAACTCATGACGCATCGTGTCATATCCGCCGCTGCCCAAATGTGACGGTCCAACTGTATCTAAATGTGTGGCTATGACATCTCGCTACTGGCGATATCGGTCAAGAGTCTGCTGCTACTTGTCGCGAATCAGATCCCACTCCTCACCATCTAACAATACAGGCTTTGGTAAGCCTGCTCTAAAAGCATCACGAGCCTCTGATCGTCGATGGGACATAACCTCACATGCGGTGTGCAAAATCCACTCTGAACTGACAAGAGACTGTCCATCGGCTAGTCAAAACTCTTGATAAATCGTTTGTGTGATATAATTCTTCCGATCTTTATCCTGTTCACTCCATTTCAGCATGATGGAGTGTCCAAAGTGTATGAAGCAAGGCTATCGTATACGTGCACGCATTGCTTTGCCACCTACATCCACCATCGGAGATCCATCTCGGATACTATACACCTTGGAGTCATCATGGTCATGAGCACCCCAAGGTGTACATGGTGTACTGCATGGTGTACCTATATCTGAGGTACTCATCCTAGGAGTAGAAGCGAGCAAGACAACGTCTCTCGCGCTGCCTCCACAACAACCACCTCCTCTAGACCTACCTATAGATCCACTCCTAGAACCTCTTGCTCCAGAGCCTGACCTCAACCTACGAGATAGGCCAGAACCTGTATCGTGTTGAGGCGTCGAATGCACATGTCTACTACTAGACCTAGTAGGAGATGGCTGAAAAGATGGTCGTGGTGGAGTCACAAAGCTAGGAGACATACCTCCTGCGGGAGTAGCACCACCCGCACAAGTGATACCGATACGAGTGACACCGGCGGGAGTGACACCGATGGGAGTGAGGCTGGCAGGAGCAAGGCCATCAGGAGTGAGGCCGGCGGGAGTGAGGCTGGGAGGAGTGCTACCACCAGCGATCCAATACTATGACGCAGCGGCTATATATGCGGGAGGTACCTGAGAGATAAACTCTAAAAACTACTCCTCTGTCATGGAATGAGGAGTGACTGGAGGACTGTCTCCCATCGTGCTCTGTAACAAAAGAACTCAAATAATTAGCATGTGATAATAAATGTAATATAGAGAATAAACAGCAAAAAAACAAAAATTAGTACGTACAAGTGTTTTATTCAAAAATCCTCTAATCTAGCATCCTCTTGAAGATCCGATGCACCGAGAATATCTATCTCTATATTGATGGCTTCTAAATCGCTTGCGTTGGTGGTTTCTTCTTGATCATCATCTATTGCTTCGTCTTCTCGAACAATGATCTCTTCTTCAATGACCTCTTCTTCTCGAACAATGATCTCTTCCTCCTCGACTATCGAATGAACCTCTGAGTCCACTACAGATGGACTACCTTATACATCTATGTTCTCAAAAATTTATCTACTACGTGGGGCGACTTATAAAACAAATAGCCACTCTGGTTCTCTTGAATCTGGTATAAAAACAACTTGCTCACAATGTTCGGGAAGTACAAATGTATCCCTTTCATCCATCCATAATTTTGTGGAGTTGACCTGAAGCAAACCACTTTTATCCCGCCTCGCTATTGCCTTTCTTCCAGAGGTGACTACTTTGAACCATTTCACATCAAAAACAAAATAATCAAACTTCCTAAAAGATAGTTTCAAGATATCTTGAATCACACCACAGTACTCTAGCTGGCCTTCTTGAGCATTATCATCTCTTGCACTTGCTCTAGTTTTTTGCAAAAAGTTCACCATCACCCTACTATCAAAAGTAGACCTATTTTTATCGATTCCTGCGATCCGAAAGTGTCATCCATGAGACCATAGTGCACTGCATTTAGTATACTCCCAATCACATCCCTTTGCGAGTTCTTCTTCTTCTTCAGAGATATCTTCATCCACTGCCTTTGCTTGTGGAACCACCGTATCTAGCCATTTGCTCGTTGGAAAAGATGGAAGAGGTCGAAGACTTTCTAGAAGAGGCAAAAATCGAGTGTAACAATTCCTTCAAAACTGAGCTCTTTCCTTTGCGTTGGTTTCCTTGGCAAGCTCATACCTTTTTAACCACTTCTGCATAGGCTCAGAGTTAACTATGCAAAACTTCATTGCCTTCTCTCTGAAAGCTACATCCATTTTCCTTTGCAATCCTTTACCTTGTGGTTCGTTGCCTACGAGACAAACATCTTCATCATCGCTCCATAACCGAGGCATTTCGGGATCCGACATATGTAGAAACTTAGTTATGAATACAAGAGACTCTTGTACAAGCCATCCCTCTGCCATGCTACCCTCTCGACATGCTCTCTCTCGAACAAACGCTGTTAATGTCCTCATAAAGCACTCTAAGAAGAACATCCATCGACTATGGACAGTTCCTGCTATTGCAACTTCATCTACCACATGAACTAGTAAATGAAGTTGAATAGTGAGAATACTTGTGGGAAAGTATTTCTCTACCATACAAACAACTTCGATAGCATTGAGTTTCACACTCTCTATGCTATCTTTATTTATCTCTTTAGAAGAGATCCACCGTACTAAAGAAATAATTTTATAAATGGTTCGTCGTACATCCTCCGAAAGATAATCTTTTAGGGCTACAAGGAGCACAAACTATAAAAACTTGTGCCAATCATGAGACTTGAGCCCTCCTAGATTGTCGTTTCGTGTGAAAGCAATCTTTAGACAGCTCATGCATCCAGTAGGTGTCTGAAACTCTGAAATTGTTTTCTTCACTTGTTGCTCTTCCATCCTCCGAAGCACCCAAGGAGCTCTTGGTAATGAGACTATTCTGTTGGGCTTAATAATTGCCCACAACTCTTGCATACGACCTCGCTCTTCTAAGTCCTCCCTATGTGCTTTGATTTCTTTCTTTTGGATCAAAGTTTTCCAAAGAATCTCTCCCACATTCTTAAAAATATGCATCGGGTCTACCAAATGATTGATCAACAATTCACTCCAATAAGGGAGTTCATGAAAAATGGACAACCACTTCATGCCACTGACTGGATTTTCTAAATCCCACAGTTGTTTCCAATCACTAGCTTTCATTTGGCATTCGGCTTGTCGACCAATTTGTCCTTCACGTAAAACATGTCCATCAGGCAAATATCTATGGTGTCCTTCATAGACAGTTTTATGTAGTGCTTTGCCTGAACATTCACCATAACCAGGCCAATCATGCATCCTCCACATAAGTATGCCTTGCACTCGCACGTCTCGTCTTCTTATAGGTTGAGACATGTCACGCACAGTAATCCATGTTTTTTACCTTATACTTACCTCATACAATAAGAGCTAATAATAAATGATCTTTCTTTGTGGCCAGCCATGGTGGGATGTTATAATTGACCAAACATACAGGCCATGTGCTCCATGAAGAACTGCGTAAACCAAATGGATTCACTCCATCCATAGCTATGCCTAGACGTATGGACCGAGGCTCACTAGCAAACTCTGGCCATTTACTATCTATGTGCTTTGAAGCATCAGGGTCAGCAGGCACTCGCATTACCCCATCTGTAGACCTTCTCTTTGTATGCCATGACTTTAACTCAGCTATAGATTTGCATCTAAACATGTTCTTAATTTATGGAATGATAGGAAAGTGGCAAAGAACCTTTGCGGGGATTGCTTCGCCTACAAGGTCTTCTCTAAATCTATTTGCTCCACACTTTGGACATACGTGGAGATGCTCATATTCATTCCGAAAGATAATGCAATCATTCGGACAAGCATGAATTTTAGTATAATCCATTCCAATGGACTGTAAAAGTTTTTTTGCATCCCCACGTGTTGGAGGCATGTCATTGCCCTCTAGAAAAAATTGATCTTTAAGAATCCTGCAATAAGCAATTAAAATGATATTAGTAAATAAAATTATTTTGATACAACAATGAAAGATAATTTGTTCTCCACTTACCTGAATAATTCAGTGACACTACTATTTGACCATCCATAAATGGATTGCAGATTGAGCATCACGAGTGACACACGTAGTATAGATATCTTTGCTCCATTGTAAAGTGGTAAACGAGCTAATCTTTGCATGTATTCATATTCTTCATTGACTTCTGATCGTGGAAATTATGTTGTGTCCATGAAACTCTCGACATCTTCTCCACCATCATGATCTTCGTCCATCTCATAAAATGCTTCGAGCATCTCTTCCATATGTTCATTCTGTGTAATAGTATTAGTAATTGCTTGTATGTCTAAGTCCTTCTTTGTTCTCCTTTGTCCACGAGAGGTTACTTGTGCAATGTCTTTGGGTCCATCTACTCACCTGGGGAACCATGTGAATGGTAGCGTAGGTTTTCTAGTGGGCTCCTATCAAAGGATCCATACTCTCTAACATGTGCAGTACAAATCTATTGTTTTCGATAATTTTGATACTTGCGCTGAGTGCAAGGACATGCCATTCTCTCCTCTGGATCCAAAGAAGCCATCTACTACAATATGGACATTTAAGATCATTTGTTTTTTTTTCTTAAACCTAAAAATCTTACTCTTAAAGACTTAAACCTAAAATACTAAAACCTAAATACTTAAACACCTAAAAAAGCTTAAAACTCTGATCTTAAAATGCTAATCTCTATAATTATTTTATCTACATATTCAGATTTTTTCTTAATTCATCTTATTTTTATATATTTAATTATATATATTTAAATATATATATTTAATTAAGTTATTTCAAACACTAGTACTTTTTATTTCTATTTATCTATATAATTAACCTCTTTTATATATATATTTATTTATATATTCTGATTTTTTCTTTAAATTTTTTTATATTTTCTCTTTGTATAAATTTAATTGACTTATATGTATGCCTAAACCCTAAAACACTAATCCTAAACCTAAAAACCTAAAACCCTAATCCTAAAACCCTAGAACTAATCCTAAAAACCTAAAACCCTATTTTATATATATTTATTTATTTATATATTCAAATTTTTTCTTAATTAATCCTATTTTTATATACTTAATTATATATATTTAATTAAATTATTTAAAACACTAGTACCTTTTATATTTATTTATCTATATAATTATCCTATTATATATATATTTATTTATTTATTTAGATTTTTCCCTTAAACCCTATAACCCTAAAACCCTAATCCTAATCCTAAAAACCTCAAACCCTATTATATATCTATATATATATATATATATATATATATATATATATATATATATATATATATATATATATATATATATATATATATATATATATATATATATATATATATATATATATATATATTTATTTATTTATTTATTTATTTATTTATTTATTTATATATTCAGATTTTTTCTTTAATTTTTTCCTATATTTTCTCTTTATATAATTTTAATTGACTTATATGTATGCCTAAACCCTAAAACCATCATCCTAATCCTAAAAACCTAAAACCCTAATCCTAAAACCTCTATCCTAATCCTAAAAACCTAAAACCCTATTTTATATATATATATTTATTTATATATTCGATTTTTTTCTTTAATTAATCTTATTTTTATATATTTAATTATATAAATTTAATTAATTATTTAGAACACTAGTTCTTTTTATATTTATTTATCTATATAATTATCCTATTTTATATAGATATATATATATTTAGATTTGTTCTTTAATTTTTCTCTATATTTTCTCGTTATATAAATTTAATTGACTTATATGTATGCCTAAACCCTAAAACCCTAATCTTAAAGATCTAGACCTAAAATATGTATATTTCTGTATGCATGTGTATATACATGTATATATGTATTATATGTATATGTGTATGTGTGTATATATGTTATGTAGGTGTTAAAACCCTAAAACCCTAATCTTAAAGATCTAGACCTAAAATATGTATATTTCTGTATGCATGTGTATATACATGTATATATGTCTTACATGTGTATGTGTATGTTTGTATATATGTTATGTAGGTGTTAAAACCATAAAACCCTAATCAGAAAGACTTAGATTTAAACCTAAAATACTAAAACATAAATACTTAAACACCTATAAAACTTTAAACCCCTAATCCTAAAACCCTAATCCTATTTCATATATATGTTTATTTATATATTTAAATTCTTTTCTATATTTTTTCTCAATATAAATGTAATTGAGTTATATGTATGCCTAAACCCTAAAACCCTAATCTTAAATATCTAGACCTAAAATATGTATATTTCTGTATGCAGGTGTATATACATGTATATATGTATTATATGTGTATGTGTATGTATGTGTAAATAGCGTAAAAACCCTAATCATGTTTTTATATATTTGATGTAAAAAAAACTTCAAAATCAAAAATTTATATATTTAATTATATATATTTAATTAAAATGCTAGCTTATGTGTGTGTATATGTATGTGTGTATATGTGTGTGTGTGTATGTGTATGTATGCATATGTGTATATATGTGTGTGTATGTATGTGTGTATGCATGTGTGTGTATGTATGAATGTGTGTACATGTGTGTGTGTATGTATGCATGTGTGTATATGTGTATGTGTGTGTATGTATGCATGCATGTGTGTATATGTGTATGTGTGTATGTATGCATGCATGTGTGTATGTATGTGTGTGTATGCATGCATGTGTGTATGTGTGTGTATGTAAGCATTCATGTGTGCATATGTGTGTGTATGTAAGCATGCATGTGTGTACATGTATGTGTATGTATGCATGTGTCAATATGTAGATGTGTGTATGTGTGTATGTGTGTGTGTATGTATGCTGTATTTTCCTATGTGTATGTATGCATGTGTGTATATGTGTATATGTGTGTATGTGTGTATGTGTGTGTATGTATGCATGCATTTGTGTATATGTGTGTATGTATGTGTGTATGTGTGTGTGTGTATGTATGCATATGTGTATATATGTGTGTGTATGTATCTGTGTATGCATGTGTGTGTGTATGTATGCATGTATGTATATTTGTATGTGTGTGTATGCATGCATGTGTGTATATGTGTGTGTATGTAAGCATGCATGTGTGTATATGTGTGTGTATGTAAGCATGCATATGTGTACATGTATTTGTGTATGTATGCATGTGTAAATGTGTAGATGTGTGTGTGTATGTGTGTGTATGTATGCTCTATTTTCCTATGTGTATGTATGCATGTGTGTATATGTGTATGTGTGTGTATGTATGCATGCATGTGTGTATATGTGTGTGTATGTAAGCATGCATGTGTGTATATGTGTGTGTATTTAAGCATGCATGTGTGTACATGTTATGTGTATGTATGCATGTGTAAATATGTAGATGTGTGTGTGTGTATGCTCTATTTTCCTTTCTTTTCATCATTCTTTATCTCTTACTCTCTCTCTCTCTTTATCTCTCTCTCTCTCTCTCTCTCTCTCTCTCTCTTTCTCTCTCTCTCTCTCTGTCTCTCTGTCTCTCTCTCTCTCTTTCTTTCCCTCTATCTCTCTCTCTCATCTCTCTCTCTCTCTCTCTCTCTTTCTCTCTCTCTCTTTCTCTCTCTATCAATAGACAATAAAACAATCACTTACAAGTATGTCCCTCTTTTGGATCGTTGTGGTCAAAGCATAATGTATGTTGTCTATCATCGAATTCCAAACAATTGATGTCAAAGAACTCCTGCAAAATCAAAGAGAAGAGAAATTATAAGACCTAAAGCATAGAGAAAGACAAATAGTACTCAAACACGCATAAAAAAGTGAAGTTTTGCTCTCGGGTTCTTGGTATGTTTAAAACTTGGCCTCGGTATGGGCGTCTGTATGGGCATCGGTATACGCGTCATTAACTTCCAGTAAATTGTTGCGAACATTTGTTTTATGTAGGGTACAAGTTTCAAATTATAAAAATACCTTTGGGAAGTCTTCAAATACTTCAAGAAGGCTCATATTATTCATAAAATGTAGCAAAAATACCACGTGAGTTCTAGAACATGGTGAGTCAAATTAGTGAGTCACAAGGGAGCTTCAGTGGTGTCCTAGTGGAAGGTCGATGTGGCTAGTTCTCAAAGTCCATCAATACTTTGCTTATTTGAGCACTTGAGTCATGTATTACCTCCATCCAAGTGTCTACCACAAATTTAGATGTATTAGGAAGGTTTTAGATTAGTTTCCCATGCTATAAAAAGAGGAGAAAAGTCGTGATCTTGTGGGATGTCCAAGAGAGTCATATGTGTATCTCTACACTGCTGTAGTTTTGTATGCAGAGATTGCAGAGCTTGTAGCTCCCTTATTATATATCCAAATTACATGTTTGATAGCTCATTGGAAAGCTCTTACTGTCTACTTTCCTCCTGTAAATGTTCATAATCATTGGATTTGTGAGCTGAGAGCAATACTCTCTGCACGTAGTATGTGTTCTCTGTTTTTTATCCCTGCTGAAGGTCTCCATTAAACCTCAAACTTGCAGAGGTCATATCTCCTTGTGTATGTATCTAAATCATGTGTTCTTTAGCTTGTTAGAAAGCTCTTTAAGTCTACTTGTAGTCTTGAAAGTTTCAAAGTCATTGGAGTTGTGAGGTAAGATCAGTAGTCTCTGCAAGTGATATGTGTCCTCAGGTTCATCTCTGTTTCAAGGCCTCCATTAAAGCTACATATTGCAGAGGTCATACCTCATTGTATATTTATCCATTTGAGGTGTTCTATATCTTGTTGGAAAGCTCTTAGAGTCTAGTTTATGTGTGTGAAACAATTTTGGAAAATTCCAAGTGAGTAAAGAGAAATTTGCTCTGCAAGAAAATTGGTCTGTGCATACAAGTTTGTGAAAAAGTCAACTAGGTCCTGTTGGTTTCACCTACTTCTAGCTGTACTTTGGAGATCAATAAACTCCAACATTGGTATCAGAGCAAGTACTTGGAGGCTTGGAGAAGGTTATCATACCTTGATGAAGAATTTGAAGCTATCAAAGAAGCAGTTCATCATCAACACTACACAAAGGTAGAAGAAGATTGCAAGGAGGCATCTGAAGTAACATCCAAGCAAAGAAAGGTGCACATACCTCATTTACAAGGTAAATATTATATTTCTTCTCATCACACACATTGGAAAGGAGGCTTAAAGGAGGAAGCTTAGCATTTGTATTATGGGAGACCAACATGCACAAATAGAGAAGCTTGATAAGACCAATTATCAGGCATGGAAGTTTAGAATCACAACATACTTGCAAGGTAGAGGCTTGTATGGTTTGATTGACGGCACAGATATCAAACCCACATTACCAGAGGACCCAAATCAACAACAATTGAGGGAGTTTAGACTTTGGAATGAGAGAGATAAAAGGGTTATATTCATTTTATCACAAAATATTCAAGATTCAATGGTAGGACACATACAAGATCTAGACACAAGTAGAGATGTTTGGCTTGCATTGGAAAGGTTGGATGCTACAGGTACAAGAGCAAGGAAGATTCAACTCAAAAATCAGTTGAATAACATAAAGAAAGATACAAGGACATCGGTCAATGATTACATATTGAAAGTTAAAGAGATTGCAGATCAACTAGGATCAATTCAAGCTCATGTGGAAGACGATGACTTGGTTGCACATACTCTCAACGGACTCAAAGATGATGAGAGATGGAAACCCTTCATTACTTCAGTTTATGTCAGAAGAGAATTACGAGATTTTGATCAACTTATTGCCCTCATGGTCACGGAGGAGATGAATCTAAATGGTTCTACTTCAAATAAAAAAGGATCTCAAGGACAAGCTCTTTATGTAGGATCATCAAGAGGTGGAAACAGAGGTAGAAGAGGTTCAAATAGAGGTCGAGGAAGAAGGAGCGATGATCAAAGGACTTCAAGTGGCTTCTTCAACACAAGAGGAAGAGGAAGATCAAGCGCTAGAGGTACGAGAGGCTACTACAACTACAACCAAAGACAAAGGAGTGAAGATAATAAGAAAAATTGCTATATATGTGGAAGGTATGGACACTATGCCAAAGATTGTTATCAAAATGAAAATAATCAATCACCTTTCAATGCAAGATTAAGGCAAGAGTCACCTCCAAGTGTTAAAAGTAAAGGTAAACTCAAACTTGTTGAAGTTAATGATGAAGGAGAGGAAATTAGTGATGTATGTGAGTATGGAGAATCATCAAAGGTTCCTAATGAGAAAGGAAGAGCATCTACATTGGAGGTAAGAAGAACTTCAAGAGTAAGTAAGCAACCTCAAAGGTATACTTATGAATCTTTCATGAATACTCATGACAAAAGTTGAGCAGGAAAATGAACCCACATGTTATGATGAGGCCAAAGGAGATGAAAAGTGGGAGAAAGCAATGAGAGAAGAAATGGAAGCACTACAGGATAACAAGACTTGGAATTTAGTTCCAAGTACACCAAAGCAAAAGGTAATTGGTTGCAAGTGGGTTTTTAAGATTAAAAGAAATAGTGATGGTAGTGTGTTTAGATATAAGGCTAGACTTGTAGCAAAAGGATATAATCAAACTCAAGATGTGGACTATGAGGAAACATTTAGTCCAGTAGCAAATATGGCAATGGTGAGAACTTTGTTGGCTTTAGCTGCAAGTAAAAGGTGGAATATATATCAACTCGATATAAAGAATACCTTTCTTAATGGTGAGTTAAATGAAGAAGTGTATATGTCACAACCAGATGGTTATGTGGATGCAAAATCTCCTAATCATGTATGCAGATTAAAGAAGGCATTGTATGGTCTTAAGCAGGCACCAAGGGCATGGAATGCAAGGTTGGTAAAGTATCTTATGCTGCAAGGATACACAGCGAGTCATGCTGATCCTTCACTTTATGTAAAACATGTAGATGGCATGTGTGTCTATGTATGCATTTATGTGGATGACTTGTTGATTACAGGGAATGATGCAAAAGCAATTGATGAGATAAAAGGTAATTTGGGAAAGGAATTTAAAATTTCAGATCTTGGTTTGCTCAGATACTTTCTTGGGATTGAAATTGTGTATAGCGATGAAGGTATGTGGTTGATACAAAGAAAGTATATATATGTGATATGCTGAAAAGGTTTGGTATGCAGGAATGTAAATTTGTTTCTACTCCAATGGAATGTAATGTAAAGCTAAGCGCAAAGGAAGGTGATGAGTTGCATGATATGAATGTATATAGATCCATGGTAGGATCTTTGATTTATGCAACAAAAACTAGACCTGATATATGTTATGCAGTGGGAGTATTGTCACAGTTTATGCATGAACCTAGAGTACCTCATATGCATGCAGCGAAAAGAGTGCTTAGGTATTTGAAAGGTACCATGAACGAAGGATTATTTTATAGTCATGATGCTGATCTAACTCTTAAAGTCTTTAGTGATGCAGATTAGGCTGGAAGCAAAGATGACAGAAGATCCACAAGTGGATATGTGGTAATAGCAGGAAACAAGACATTAACATGGAGTTCAAAGAAACAGCCTACAATTGCTTTATCTTCTACAGAGGCTGAGTATAGAGGTTTAGCATTGGCTACTACTGAGGTTATGTGGTTTAAAAAGTTGTTTCATGACTTGAATGTGCAGGTTGATGTACCACTGATATATGGGGATAACTTGAGCAGCATTCATATGACCTCAACTCCTATTTTTCATGCTAGAACAAAGCATATAGAGGTTCACTATCATTATGTTCGAGAGAAGGCCATGAACAATGAAGTGCATGTTTCTTTTGTTGGAACAAAGGATCAAGTTGCAGATATCTTCACCAAATCCTTGGATGGACCAAAGCTTCAAAGATTCAACTATATTCTTGGCATGAAGGAAATACCCTTTGAAACTTGAGGGGGAGAATGTTGCGAACATTTGTTTTATGTAGGGTACAAGTTTCAAATTATGTAAATACCTTTGGGAAGTCTTCAAATACTTCAAGAAGGCTCATATTATTCATAAAATGTAGCAAAAATACCACGTGAGTTCTAGAACATGGTGAGTCAAATTAGTGAGTCACAAGGGAGCTTCAGTGGTGTCCTAGTGGAAGGTCGATGTGGCTAGTTCTCAAAGTCCATCAATACTTTGCTTATTTGAGCACTTGAGTCATGTATTACCTCCATCCAAGTGTCTAACACGAATTTAGATGTATTACGAAGGTTTTAGATTAGTTTCCCATGCTATAAAAAGAGGAGAAAAGTCGTGATCTTGTGGGATGTCCAAGAGAGTCATATGTGTATCTCTACACTGCTGTAGTTTTGTATGCAGAGATTGCAGAGCTTGTAGCTCCCTCATTATATATCTAAATTACATGTTTGATAGCTCATTAGAAAGCTCTTACTGTGTACTTTCGTCCTGTAAATTTGCATAATCATTGGATTTGTGAGCTGAGAGCAATACTCTCTGCAAGTAGTGTGTGTTCTCTGTTTTTTATCCCTACTGAAGGTCTCCATTAAACCTCAAACTTGCAGAGGTCATATCTCCTTGTGTATGTATCCAAATCATGTGTTCTTTGGCTTGTTAGAAATAGCTTTAAGTCTACTTGTATTCTGGAAAGTTTCAAAGTCATTGGAGTTGTGAGTTAAGAGTAGTAGTCTGTGCAAGTGATATGTGTCCTCAGGTTCATCTCTGTTTCAAGGTCTCCATTAAAGCTGCATATTGCAGAGGTCATAGCTCATTGTGTATTTATCCATTTGAGATGTTCTATATCTTGTTGGAAAGCTCTTAGAGTCTAGTTTATGTTTTCGAAAATTGCAACTGAGTAAAGAGAAATTTACTCTGCAAGAAAATTGGTCTGTGCATACAAGTTTGTGAAAAAGTCAACTAGGTCCTATTGGGTTTCACCTACTTCTAGCTGTACTTCGGAGATCAATAAACTCCAACATAAATTACCGATGCTCATAGTGACGCTCATACCAACGCCCATACCGACGCCCATACCAACGCTTATACCGACGACTACGAGGCACACTGATGATCCGTTTTAAACGTTCATACCGATGGTCACTGGACCGTCCGTATCTTAAGTGAGCTTTTCCAATGTTTATACCGATGCCCCGAGTGACCGTTGGTATAAGCAACATCGGTATGCCCCTCATGTCTTGTAGTGTTGGAGTGATTTTAGAAAGGAGATGCTTAAAGAATTCTATCTTGAAGATTATAGCCAACATAATCGGGATGGATTCTTACAATGGGTCCATTCCCCAAAGCCTAGTATCTCTATTACTCACTTACAAAATGAGTATATTAGATGCTAGAACAACTTCCTAATGAGGGTAAGATAACTTTGGAACCTGAACTTGTGATCAATTTTCTTAAGCTTCTTCATCCTGAAACTCGTAGGGAAGTTGAACGGCGATTAGAAGAGCCAGATAAGCGCTATGGTCTTACTGACAATTGGCAAAAAGTGCATAAAGTAATTAAGGCTATAGCCCATAGACATCAAAGACAATCCATGCTTAATGAGCAAAGTAGTCTTCCTCAAGCTAGCCTTCCACAAACTAAGCAGCAAGTTAGAGAACAATCACATGCTATGCTTTTTGACTCTACTCCTATGCCTCAAATGATGGAGCCTACTCAAGGTTTTAAAGTAGAGCCAAGTAAAAGTGTAGTTGAACAATCTCAAGTGAAAATTCTCACTAAGCAAATTGAAAGTCTTATTGCTACACAATCCAATTTGGCTAAGACTATAGATTCTTTACAATCTGATTACACCAAAACTTTCCAAAATCAAATGAACCCAATGTCTTTTCAAGAGCCTTATCAACATGTTATAGCTATTAATCAAAACCCACAAGTAGCTCCTACTCAAGCATATCAAGTTCCTCAATGCATAATCCTTCAATGCAAAATCCTCATCCTCATGTGCAAAATCCTCAAATGTATCAAACCATGTATCCTCAAGCTTCTCAAATAGCTTTTTGAAATCCTCAAAATCAAAATTTTCAAAATCATCAACCGTATACTATGGAAGCTCCTCTTGCACCTCAAGTACCACATGTTGCTCCCCAAGCTCCTCAAATACATAAATTACCTCATCAAAATCCTAATTATCCTGTTCAAGGAATACCTTATCAACAAAATCCTCAATTTCAAAATTTCCCACCACGAGTTAATCAAAATCCTCAAAATCAAAATGGTTTTCTGTGTGGCCCTCGTAGGTGTCCTTGGTGTGATTCATTAGAGCACTTTTGGAGAGATTGTGAACTATTGAAGGCTGCTAAGGAGCAACGACTAGTAATAGACATAGACAAGAAAATCTGTGACTATCGATCTAGGCTACCTTTGCAAGGAAATTATGGTAAGGGAGGAATGAAAAAACACTATGAAAATATAACCATAATGGACGTAGGATCTAGACGAGTGAAACTAGAAGCTCTTGATGAGCAACAAGTAGAATCAAGTAAACCCACAAAGGAAGGTGACTTTTCCATAGAGGCTTTAGTAAGAGCACGAGATGAGATTAGGAGAATAATGGCTTAGGATTCACTAATAGAAGATCAATCGCTTATTTCTCACATATCCAATGTAGAAGAAAAACGAAAAAAGAGATGAAGCTGAGCCTAGTGAAAGAAGAGTGACTCGAAAACAAACCCCAGAGGGAATAGAAACAATCATAGAGCAAGGAGATACATCACAATCCAAATATAAAAAACAAGAATCACAACCCAATGAACAAAAACAAGAGGAGAAACAAAAAGTGAAGAAGACAAAGCAAAAAAAAATAGAACCAAAGCCTTTAGATAAACAAGAACAGTCAAAACAAACTGAAGACCAAACACGAGAACATGAACAAAAACAAGATCCTGAGCAAAAACAAAAGAAACCAAAGAGAAAACCTAAAGCCATCTTGATTTCAGAAATTGAGAGAAAAATAGATCTTATGGAGATTTTAGATGACATTTTGCTTAAGAGTCAAGTGACTATGTCTTTAGAACAAGTTTTCTCTATTGCAAAGCCTATCTTTAAAGATAAGTTTATCGGCCTAATTAAAAGGAAGAGGTTTCCGCTTAATCTAGATACTGAGATGCAAGATTCTCTAGATCAAGATCAAGCTATGAATGAAGCCTTAAACTTTGATGAATCTGATGAAGAGGACTTTGATGATGATGAAGTAAATGTTAATAAAAGTTTCTTAGAAGCTAGTCAACCTGACCATGAAAATCATGAAAAAAATCCTGAAAGTCACTTTAAAAGAAAATTTTAGTCTAGAGGTACATTAGAGATGCATGTTAAAATAGGAAATGATAAGAACACTATCACTGTAAATGCATTAGTAGATTCCGGCTCCGAAATCAATGTGATTTCAAGAGAAGTCTATGATAAGTTTTGATGGCCGATAGATAAAGATTGTGGATAGCGTATGAGAACTATAGATAATGATGTAGGTACCCTGTATGGAGCTTGTGCTAGTGTGTCCATATCCATAGTAGGAATCACAGAAGAGTTTCAGTTTTTTATTCAAGATAATTGCTCCTATGAAGTTCTCTTAGGTCAACCCTTTATTTGTGAGAGTCATATGGAAACTAAAGCCATGGATGATGGGTCTACCTATGCTAGATTTAAGTCTAAGGATGGAATGCAATCACTTCAAGTCATGACGGTAGGAGTGAACCATCCTAGGAATCGATTGTCAATTAGAAAGAAACCTATTGTTATTCGGGGTCATGAGCATGCTTTTAGTGATTGTCCACCTGGATTCATGTTTGGAGCTACATATGAACAAGATTTTGGATAGAATCCATTGTTCAGCAGGACAACAATGGATATTGGTTTGACATCTCACATCCAACAAACATGTACAATAGTTTTTCACTTTGTTTTCCGCATTCTAGATTAGATTTTCTTCGTAAGAGTCAACTATCCAAGTCTTTTATCCAAAAAACCCAAAAAATTTATAAAAACAACAAAATCATGGAACATGATGAGAACATTGAGCATGTGATTGAAACATCTCATTGTTTCTCTACTCTTGAGGAGTTAGAGTTATGTCTTCAACAAAATTATAATTCCCATATTATTCTTCTTTCTTCCCTTGATGAGTATGCTCTTATCCAGGAATATGCTCTCAATGTTGACAAGTGCTCAAAATTTAACAAAACACATGATGCCTTAGTTGAAACAAAGTACAAAACTGTAGACAAAAAAATCAAACCCATAGCTCAACCATTAGCCCAAGGAGGTAATGAAAAAATTATTGATGTGAAAAATGATCCGATTCTTCGAGATAAGAAAAACATAGGACATACATTCACGGATGAGACAATCAAACATGTGAAAATTGGTATAAATGATGACTTTCTTTTGCCAGTAGAGAGATATAAATTTGAGAGTCTTATGTATCCATGGAAAAGCCTTTACTATGTATCCTCATGACATTGGTTGCATCGATCCTAAGCTAGTTGCACCCATGATAATCTTTACTATTCCACATATTCCATGGCATCTTCGCCCTATACCAGTTCCAAAGGCTCACTTACCTGAGCTAATGAAACTACTTAAGGAGAAGATAAACATGAGAATTTTAGAGCCATCTTTTGCACCTTACTCAAATAGATGGTTCACTGTGTCTAAAAACAATGGGAAACTATGTTTTATTCAAGATCTCCAACCGGTCAATAAAGTCACCATAAGGAATGTAGGAATAGGACCCATTGTAGATGAGGTTGTTGAATCATTTTTAGGACATTCTATCTATTCAATGGATGATTTATATTCTGGATATGACCAATTCCAATTAGCAATTGAAAGTCGTGACATAACCATAATGAAAACTTCTTTAGGCTTAGTGCGAATGTGTACTTTACCTCAAGGAGTGACTAATTTTGTGGCGCATATGATGAGTGCTATGAATATGGTCTTACATGATTTTATCCCTCATATAACTATGCCATTCATTGATGATATTCCAATTAAAGGGAGTGAGGAACAAGTAAAGGAAATTACTTTAGACTCATCTGGATGTGGTAAATTTGTTCTTGAACATATCTCTAATTTTGAAAGAATATTTCAACGATTTGAAGAGGTAGGTCTCAAGATGTATGTTGACATTAGTAGCTATGTTTCTACATGTTCTACTTTTCAACTTCATTCATCAGTCAAACATAGAGATCCATTGCATCCTACTTATCCACCGTGTATTCACTACAAGTGGGTAGTAGATCTTGTAACTATGCCTAAACGTATTGACAAAATGCATTACATTTTACTTGCAAGAGAAGACTTAACTAATCATCTACAAGGACGTGTACTACGATCTAAGACCACTTACCATGTTTGCAAATTCTTGCTTGAAGATGTCATAAGTCGCTTTGGGTACATAGAGAAAGTAGTTGCCGATCGTGGAGAGTTAAATGCGAGAGAAGCTAAAGACTTCTTTGAACATCACGGTGTTTGTTTGTCTCTTACTACTACATATAATCTAGAGGTGAATGGTAAAATAGAGAGAGGGCATCCACCTATTGTGAAAGCCATATCTAAGGCATGTACTGGTGACATCAAACAATGGCCTAGATTCTTACCTTTTGCACTTTGGGTAGATAGAATGACATGCACACGTACTACTGGGTATATGCCTGCTGAACTCATATACTCTCAAAAACCATTGTTTCCAATTCAGTATCATATTTCTGCATGGTCAAATTTGCCTTGGTCTGAAAACATGTCTACTGATGATTTTTTGAGTTTGCATATTAAATAGTTAGAACAAGGTAAATTAAGACTTGATTATGCCGTTGAAAAATTAACAGAATCTAGAATGAAGAACAAGCATTATTTTGATAAAACTCATTGATTGCATCCTAATCCAATTGAAGTAGGAGATTGGGTGCTCATTTATGATAGTACATTTGACTCTCAATATGATGCACGCAAAAAGCTCACTCAACGGTGGTTTGGACCATACATTGTATCAAAAGTCAAGAACAATGGAACGTATGCTCTTTGTGAATTAAATGGTGTTGCACTAAAAACTTTGATTGCAGGTAAAAGGATAAAGCTATTCAAGAAACGTGATAATGACGAGTACATTTTGGATGAGGACATTGAAGAAGATGACAACAATGAGGCCGGTTCATAAATAGGAGTATCCATGTTATAAAAAAAAAAAAAAAACATATAAGAATATCATTAATTTTTTATGTTCATGTTGCTTTGTTTTTTTTCAAGCTACTTTTTTTCCATTTCTATTTCATGCATGTTTTTTTTTCAGTCTTTGCATTGCATTGCATATCCACATCACTTGAGTCAAAAAAGGCAAATGATGATTTCTCTACTTGTGTAAAATTGTATCTTAAGTAGTAATTTATCTACTAAGAAATTGATTATAATCTAGGATTGTGGAAAGATAGGGCATATAGATTTGGAGGCTTATTTTGGTGACATGACTTTCATATATAAACATGCATATGTATCGTGTATCGAAAGCATAATTGATGAAATCCTAGCTCCTGCTACTGCATGTTTCTACATCCTTAGTCCATCTCACAGCACTTGTATCACAGTTTAAACAATCGTTCTCTGTCATCAAAAATTGTTGTAGCTTGTATCGGGGTTTAATTTTTCCCCATCATAAAAAAAAAAACTGCTACATGTTACGAGGAAGTTTACACTTTATTCCCACCCAAAAAAGTGATCGTAACCATAAAGTTGCCAAATCATCATCATCATAAAAAAAAAAGAAGAGAGAGAGAGAGAGAGAGAGAGAGAGAGAGAGAGAGAGAGAGCAAGCCAAAGGAAGATAAGGAGGCATAGTAGAATAAATCACGGGCTATATAGGAAGATTTATGCATTATTGGAGTTTAGTTAGATTTCCTTGCATGTTATTAGAGACAGAGCATATTCATATTTATGTAGGAAAGGAGTTGATCTAAAATAAGCTAAAGATGAAAGATATCTCTTGAAAATCCTAAATCTTTGTTTATAATCATATTTAAGGTAGACTGCTTTATGAAATAGGTACAAATTTTTCTTCAAGGTGAGAAGAACTGATGCTTAAAATGACTCAATACATCCACTTCCACGTCATATTGATGCTTGTTTGTTTTCTTTCTTGTTGTCAATGTTCCTTGTTCATTTGCATATATGTTGCCTATTTGTTCATGCATATTCATGTTGCGTGTTTCAATTCTTTCTTTCATGCAAATTTTACTTCATGTCATGTTGCCTAGTCATTCATGCATATGATCAATTTTTCCTTCCATGTTTCTTATGTTGCCTTTAAAGAATTTGGTGCCTGGAATATTTTGTTTTTCACATTCTAGAGTGGCGCTTCCGGAGGAATTGCAAGTTTAGTGGGGGCGAATGTCGTCGAGATTTTCTCTCCTCTCTCACTGATGAAGGCCTACAGGAAACACATTTAGTGAAGGTAGCCAGAATTCCCTGAGAAGTCCAAGATGCATCAAGGATGTCAAAGGGAGTTCACATGCAAACTTTGGAAGAAATCAAGCAAATCTAGGGTAGCGATCAAAGCTGGTCAAACTTTGGAAATTAGGGTAAAAGTTTCAATGTCTCCAAATCACATGAAAATTCACATACTTGTAAAGCGTATAAATGGATTTTCTAGCACATTGATATGCCATGTGCATTTTTTAAAAAAATGTAATTTTTCCACTTACATCCTACAAAATCTTGTATAGGAATTTTTGTTAGCCATATGGTTTGGCATGTATAAAATGCATATGTGGCTCCTTGAAATCTTCCAAATGTAGTCAAACTTGTACAAGGGAGATTCAGATGGGAGTTTTTTCTACATATTCCTAAAGGAGGTCTTTCAAAACATAGCCCTACAAATTTTTATCTTCATCAAAGGATATTTGAAGGGTCAGAGAGCACAGAACCTGATCTTAGGGTTGAGAGTTCATTTTTCTAGATCCAAGGGCCAAAATTCATTCAAAAAACTATATAAACCCCCCTCCAAACTCCTAGAGCATCATTTTTAGGCATCCATAGGGCCCTTGCTAGCACATGGTTTCCTCGAGACGATCACCCTCAGTAGAACGTGTGAGGTTCCAAGGTGGGCTAGTAAGAGCATAGTTCCTAGATTCAATTTTTAGACTTCCTCTCTAGGATAGGCTCATAAACCCAGTATGTCTTTCTTTGCTCACCCTCAGTGGAGCATGTGAGTGATTTAGAGTTGGTTTTATGTGTCTTAGACTTCTTTAGAAACACATACGATCCTAGAAAGACATAGGGTCAATGAAGTGGGACCTATCCTCTTACGTGTGATATTCGGTTGAACTGTCATGGTGAGAGGGTTGTGCAAACCACCTTTGACCAATAGAATGCTTAGCTTGACATTTCTGAACATTCATGTATATGTTTATCATAACAAGATCTTCTAATTCATGTCTCATGTCTCTTATGTCTTTGTCTCTTCTATATTTTTACATCTCACCTTCTATCTCTTTCTATGTGTGAGAAGGCTCCGCAGTATTGCGTTGAACCAGTGAGGATGATCTATTAAGGTTGAGGGAATAATTTTCTTTTCATTCACAAATCATGACCAACGTGCATTCATACCACCCACAAACACCCATGCATATCTTTTAGTTTTGAAAGTGTACAAGAAGCTCCATTCTTGGACCATTCTTCCTTTTGAGACTGATTCATGTGTGTGGTTTTAGTTTCTTTCTCATCATGCATTCATTCCATTCAAAAGAACTTATGAATATGAATTAAATTTGGAAAGTGTTTAAGAAGCTCCATATCTTTGGACCATTCTTCTTTCGAATTGATTCATGTGAATGGTTTCTTTTGTCCTCATCATTCATGTTCAAGCGAATATATTGTGTTCATATGTTCCCCTTTCTCTAATCAAATCATGACATCTCTTCCCCCCATACGCAACTTCATCTTCACCTTCGCATTTTTTATTACATAAACCTTCCAACACTCACTAGCTTCATAGACTCTGCGTGTGCCATGACCAGACTCCATCACCTCCACAATGCTTGCTTTTCGAAGCTGCTCTCATGTAACCACTCTTTTTGACGTAATAAAAAATTCCTATAAACACATGCACTCTATGGACTTTCAAAACAGAGTGCATGGGGGGAGATTGCACCCGGATTGCGATCACCTCCACAATGCTTGCTTTTCGAAGCTGCTCTCATGTAACCACTCTTTTTGACGTAATAAAAAATTCCTATAAACACATGCACTCTATGGACTTTCAAAACAGAGTGCATGGGGGGAGATTGCACCCAATATTGCATTTTTCCTCGTCTTCTTACGTTTCTATTTTTATATGTGTTTTTAGCATCCATAACCTCTGTGTGCACGTTAGCTAACATCTTGAGAACATATAATCAGATGTAAATTGGGTAGGTTGCAAAGATGATAGAAGGAGTATCTCAGGTTATCTATCCTTTGTAGGCGACAAGCCTATCTCATCGTCTTCCAAGAAGCAGCCTACTGTTGCTTTGTCTTCAACAGAGACAGAATATAGAGGATTGGCCAATGCCAATCAAGGGTCCATATGGATCAGATTGCTATATAAAGATTTGGGTTTGCATACTAGGTCTCCAATGACTTTTGGAGATAATAGAAGCTCACTAGATCTTGCAGAAAATCTCATTTATCATGCTAGGAGCAAGCATATTGAGGTCGACTATCAGTATCTGAGAGAGAAGCTATTGAGAAAGGAAATTCAGTTCGCATATATATCAAGAAATATGCAATGTGCAGACTTAACCAAAGCACTTGATAATACTAAAATTTGCAGGTTTAAAGCTATGATTGGATTTGAGGACATACAAGAAGATCGAAGAAGAAGATCAAGCCAAGATGTTTGGCTTGATGGGAGATGTTGGTGAAAATGCCAAGCCTACACACTTGTCTAAGCATGAGAAGTTCTTATGAGGAATAATTGAAGTTTCATGGGAAACAATGCTATGAGTCTCTCTATCTTTTACCATTTGTAAAAGTCAAATTGACTTGGAGGAATATTTGTAAATACCACTAAACTTGTGGAGTTAGTTAAAAGGAAAAGACACGACTTTATCTGGAGAGAATATCTCCTAGATTAGAGGATCACTTTTAGTGAGAGCCAAAGTTGAATTCAAATTCAAAATTTGAATGGAACATCTCTAAAAGATGAATGTAAAACTCATGGTAAAGAAGACTCCAATTTTGAGGCATTATCTGATCATATTGTAAGAGAGTGAGGCTCCCTACATAGCCTACCCCTCTACCTATCATTGGGCATTGATTATATCTATGATTAGGTAGAACATTGTCTTATAATACAATAGATCATTACTTACTTCTATTCATCTCTCCACCATTTTCAATGTTCTATAGCTTGTTGGAATGAGCTCTAAGTCCTCTACACGTTGACCATTTTTTACGATAATCCATTTAGTGGATTGCGAGAAAAATGGGTCGAAGTGCTCACTAGTCAGTCTCTACAGAGGTCCTAAAAGATCGGGGGTAATGCTATACTTGCTAAATTGATTGCTCTCTATATAGTCAATGATTTTAAGTGGTTCTACTTGGAGTCATTAGCTTATTAAGCTAATATGATATCTCCAAAAGGAAATTTTTAACTCCCACTGTATTGGAAGCATTGAGCTTAACAAGCAGCAGGTATGTGTACCAAAATACAAGGTTTTCATTAGAATTGTGAACTTGAAAGTAGTCTGTTTTGTATCAAACATTACTCACATGATTTCCAAAGTACATAAACACTTGTTTAGTGTCAATGAAAAGCTAAGAGGGCCTACAACTCAACTCTGAAGCTAAAGAGGGCTGGTACAAATCAGGGATTAGCAGTACCAACTCATTTTCTAGAGTGTCCATCCGTCTTTCCCAACATAATTTCTGCTTTCTAAGTCTCCGTCTGTACTAGTCCATCGAAACTTTTTGGGAATTCATAAATGTGGAATTCCTTCTCAAGAGTGAGACAATTCATCCTTTTCAATCATTATGTGGTTTCCTTTCTTCCTCTTCTATACTTCCTTAAGATCTTGTATCTTCTCTTTTTATTTCTTTTCTCTAACCCTTATACGACCTAAGACTAGTTTGACATATTGGGTTCGAATACTATCTACATTTTCTCAATTTCATGGGTCTTATGTTTTGGATGCAAACCTTACTAGAAATCAACTTTGGGTTGCTTCTACCTTTTCAAAGAGGAAATTCTTTGATCCTCTTGCATTGACCCCACAGAACAACCCAAAATTAGTCAAATTATTGTAGATAATTTCTTCATCAATGATAACTCCATCCCCATTGCGGATATTAATGGTGAATAGAAGATCCTTGTGAATGTGTCTCCATAAATACCTCGGGGTGTTAGGGAGTGTCAAAAGAGTGAGCAACAAACGTTTAGATGGGCCTATAATCATGTGTTTTATGCTCCATTACCCATCCTAATGGAGAGGTGATGTCTTTGATGAAGTCGTATTGGTTTAATAGAAGATTGGGCAGCTCAACCCAAAAAGGGAATTTACATAGCTTGGTTTTGTTAGAGATAAGATTTGCGAAGAACTTGAACAAGCAAATAATGGTTTTCTTTATTTGCAATGTATGCATTTTGTGCAATTGGAAAGTCCTTTTCACACTTTGAAAACAAATAAAATGTGGAAGTTATGCTTGACCATAATTAATCCCCTAGGGATTCATTCCTTTTGGAGGGATCTTTAAAGTTTTCAACCATGGTTCGTGCAACAAGTAGCTGGCTAAAATAGAAGGGTTTTTGAGATTCACTATCATGCTGTCTACCTCCTCTCTGAAGCAACAATCCATAGGGGGATCAACCCCAAACAAGGGAGACAACTCCCTTGCCATAAGCATTGGAGCCAATGGGCCATTTTTCTCATGAGGAGCATAGTGGTGGCTATGGGGGGGGGGGGTGAAGAAAGGGTTCAGGGGGGATAGGGGGAGCGGAGATAGAGAGAGAGAGAGAGAGAGAGAGAGAGAGAGAGAGAGAGAGAGAGAGAGAGAGAGAGAGAGAGGGAGAGAGGGAGAGAGAGCGAGAGAGAGAGAGAGAGAGAGAGAGAGAGAGAGAGAGAGAGAGAGAGAGAGAGAGAGAGAGAGAGAGAGAGATGGAGTCGGAGAGATAGAGGGAGAGAAAGTCTGAGAAGGAGAGGGAGAGAAGGAAGGATGACAACAAAGCAGAGGGAGACATGAAGAGTGATTGAGAGAGAAACGGGGGAGAGACAGAGAGAGATAGAGAGAGATAAGGAGAGCAAGAAGATGTAAGAGATGAGAGAGACAAATATAAAACCTTAATCCCCAAGACACCAAAAGGAACCCTAAGGAGCCCAAAATATTTGCAAGTAGGGAAAACCCTAGCCACCCAAAGAGGCCTAAAGCTAGCACACAAAACAAATATCCCAGACACAAAGGAGCAGAACTTTACAACCCGAAACAAACCCAAACCCGAGCTTCAGCTTCTGCCCCAAAGAAAAAACCCTAGAAACCAAAACACTAAGGCTAAAATGCCCAAGACCCACTTCCGATGGACCAAGGTCAGAGCAATCAGCCCTTGGCATGAGCAACCAACCAAAAGAGAGAGGTTCGAAACATGCACAAATGAAGGAGAAACTGAAACCCATAGATGACAGAAACTATCATCAAAGGATCCCAGAAGATTGGCCTCTTGTCCTCTTTCGTATGCCTAATCAACCCTACTTCTGAATGCCCAACATCACACAACTGCCCAAACCATCTCAACGGATTGCCTAATAGCGGACTTCATTACTGTTCACAACCAATTGGCCAGCCAAAAGACCATGAACACGACAAACTAGCCAAAAAACCTCCCCCCATAATTAGTAGCAAATAGAATGTCCGGCTGGTAAGGATGATCACCGCCACTTAATACAAGACTCTTCTTAAGATATATATTCGTATGGAATATAGAAGAATATATGTGCTTCAAAGTTTGTTTGACTATTTGGAGTGATGTGGTGGATTGAAGCTCTTGTTTGATCATATAACATGTGCTTGGTAATATTAAACTCAGCAATGGATATAATCGACTTATGAAGAAAAATCTGGAACGCTTTAATCAAAGAGTGGATAGATCTAATCTTTGGAAATGATTTTAGCTTATTTTAATAGTAAGCGGTATTCATTAAACCTTCAACAAAACCCCTTCGAATCAAGCTCAGCAATCTGAGGATACCCCTATGGATGACAAAACAGTGGAGATTCAAGGGCCCTTCAAACCACCACCTTTACATCACGAATAGGCCATTTCATTTTCCACTAGGCCATTTTGAGTGAGAAAACCGTTTTGAAAGAAAAGGTGGGTGATTGATATTGTAAAAGATGGATGCACTAAGAGCAGATCCTTGATATACTCATGAGATTCAGGTTCAGCTAGACCCTAATAATTGATTGAAGTCCTTTACTGCGCTATACTGTAATTCAGGCACGGTCCACTCGCCTATCAACTGACTTTCTGGTAAGTATTCTAGCGGACTGCTGAGATTAGCGTCAAAGTCTATGAAGCCTTAATCATCTAAGAGCATCTCCGGCAATGTCCACATCTCCTGGTTTTCTTTGTTGTTCGTTGGACATAATCTCTTGCAAAATGTCCTTGTCTGCTGGATTGTGCTGCGCGACTCCCAGATTATCCTCGCCTCCATGGACATTGAGATATGAATATTCCGAGTTACAGTAAGTGTCTGGCTGCCTAGAGCGAGCTTGCTTGATGTCTTTCACTTTTGCATCCTCAGTAGTTCATTCACAATGTCCTCGATAGTTCGCAACATTCAAAAGGATTTTGCAGATTGTGCAACTCATGATTCACCTCCTCACTGAATGCGTGTATTTCGTTCTTCGGAAAATGGTTTGAAGTTATGCAGAAATAGTTTTGATTTCTCGAGAAGGTACTGGAAACTTAAATGTCCGCATCAAGCTTACGTGAAAAGTTCGACCTCGATAACGGATTAGAATCTACAGCATCTCTTAAATCCTCTTCAAGAATCAGGTCCTCTTCGCTAAATCATGGTTTATCCTGTGCATGACTGGGAGACTCTGAGAAATTTGCGGACTATAATGGAAGTGAACTAGCATTATCCTGTGAATATAATGGAAGTGAACTAGCATTATATTTTGAACGTGAACGAATTGAGGTTCATGATCATTCTAGAAAATGAGAATACCTCTTTGAGTGTTTCGGAAGCTGGTATTCCAGCCTGTCAAGTTCTGTACAACAGATTGTGAATTAGCGACATCTGAGTAGCGATAGTGGGAGCTTCCTCTCAGATGATGCGGACGATTGGCAAAGTCCGGTCTAGCCTTCGTATTCTGATGTCCATCCTTCCTAACTTATCTGCCACAGGCCATGTATATGGCGTTACCACGGCGGGGAAGGTCGGCCGGGTAAGCGGGGGAGCAATGTAGAACTGTTTTGAAGCTACGGCTTGGGTCTAATGCGAATTATGAATAGGTGCATGTACTTCTATGGATTTGGTTTAAACCTCTGATAAGCAGCACTGGTGTGGCTTATACACGTGTCTTCACTCGCGAGCGAGGACCACTCATTCAATCCCCCTCACTTTCAAACGTTTATTCCAATGTCGTTCACGGTTATTCTCACTGCCATGCAAGTACTTCTCTGACGTAGAAGTGGTATCTGTGAGCATGGGTGTTGATGCACGTCTTTGGCTGTGTAGTTGTGTTTGTTTGTGTGTGTATATGTAAGAGAAGGCGCGCGCATGAGAGAGAGAGAGAGAGAGAGAGAAAGAGAGAGAGAGAGAGAGAGAGAGAGAGAGAGAGAGAGAGAGAGAGAGAGAGAGAGAGAGAGAGAGAGAGAGACTTAGTTTTATGTCGGTATATCATACACAATTCGATCAGAATGGTCTCAGTTCCGGATCCGCGTTATAGCACTACTTTGGCCAGCGAAGTCCCTCACTGCATTAAAGGAAAAGAAATTACAGGAACACTTAAGAGTTAAAAACGAGGCCATGTTGAAATTTATGGAAGTGAATATACTACCGAAGAGTTCTTCATTATGAGGTTCCTACATCTTCTAAGTTGAAGGATCAAGAATCACAAAAAGGTTTCCCCTCTGTAGATTCATAGGCCGATTAGTGGAGAGCAAAGTTGATCCTTCAAGATGTGGATGACACATAGTCAAAGGATTTCCTCTACTGACTTCTTGACAGTTATATCCTTGTATTTGGTTCATAATACATAAAATAAACTGTATGATATATATCTGATTCTTCTCCATTTTTGAAACCATCCATTACAAAAGTCTAGTAAGCGTCTCTCTAACATATTCTTTGTTCTCTTATGGTCTTTTATTTAGATTCTTTCAGGGTTTGATTGTTTTCTAGAAATCCACGACCCAGAGAATCAAACTCAACAGCGTGATTTATGTTCTATGGATCACAAAACAAACGGATATAAGTTTGGAACCTCATTGTATCAAGCATATATTTCTAGACTTATTCATTCCTCACTAGGGCATCTGCAGTGAAAAAGGTTTTGAAAGAAAAAATGGATAAAGGAAATGGCTAAGATGGATCCCGTAAGAGTGGATCCCTCATAAATATGTACGATGACTGAGGTAACTGAGGTAACTGATGACATAAGCTTCAAACTACACGAAGTTCTGATCATCTGAATGGTTCGCGGGTAATGCCCACTTTTCTTGTTGCTTTACCTTCAACTTTACCTTCACGGAGCTTGGAAAATGAATATTCGTCGTCTTGAAAGCCGTCTTTGACAACGATAGCAAAGGTGTTGTCTCCTACACAATCAAGTATTGAACGGAACTGGTAAAGAATATGCGAGATGTCGTTTGTACAATTTCGGGGATGGTTGTCAGCAGACTTCCGATTGTGAAAACATAGGAAGTGAGACAAACCAAAACGATCGTGACACATCGAGCAGACCTCGATAATTATTTCTCAACATCGCACCGTAACGCGGTTTTCCCGTCGATAACATCGATAATTAATCCAAGATAGCTGGTGCATAGAGATGGGTTTCTAAATGAAACTTTATTTGTAAAACATTTAACATGGGACCATACAATTTATGTTTTATATCCTCCATACCACCCCTAATTAATAACATTTCAAAGGTTTTTCTTTATGTTCTCCAGAGATGTTGTCAATGTTGCCAATATTCTCACACCGCATGCATCTACTACGTGGATGATATTTGTAGGGTAGCATCATAAATGGCTCTTTACGTTAATATTCAATCGTTCATTTTAGGTAATCATCATTCTTTACGGTCTGACTTATGGCTAGCTTGTATGTCTTGTTGTCTCGTCCTATTTGTTTCCATAGCTCTAGAAGTCCTTCAAGAAGGAAATGACTATGAACAAAGTCCCTCGCTTCTTGGAATATCTACTACTTTAATGGGTCTCATTCTAGGAATCATTGACTGTATGGAGCCATTGTCTTTTATATTGGTCAAATATTCTAGCTCGAATTGGGGCATTAATAAGGGTTTATTTATTATAAGACCAAAACGCTTTAATTGCTCTAAGGAAAGGGACATCACATGTACAATCAAAAGAGCTGCAAGGACACACTATTTATTTCTTTTACTAGTCATGCACAAAGAGATCATTGTTCACTCCTTGATCAATTTCTCTCAAAATATTTGATTTTGGAGATGAGATTTCAGCAAAGTCCATAAGAAAATGATAGCTTTCTAAAAAAGCAAAGATAAGACAGAATAAATACAAAATGATAGGGAACTTTTGCTCGAAAGACAAAGCACTTTCCCGTTAGAAGATTACACATTGATTTGGTTCATTTTTCCACATTCCCGCCAACGACACTTTTAGGTAAATTTTCGCATATTGGATCGAGTCCATATTCATGTCTTAATTTATTTCTTTTCTTATGATCTCCACATAAAGATTCATTTATCCTTTGTTCATTTAATTCTAAAGATCACTCAGTTCATGATAATTTTATCCCTTCTAATTTTCCACCTCATCACTTAAACATCATGTCAAGCACTCCCTTGATTAAATTGAGGACTAGCTTTGAGTAGCCTCTTAAGAGAATACATACATGTATTTCATATAGGGGTTTGTAACTTCTCTACATTTATGTGTGTGTGTGTGTGTGGATATCTTCTTTTCATAACCCATTCCAATCCTTATATCTCTCATGTACAGTGACACAAAAAGTCTAGTAGGATTTTTTTTAATAGTTCGCCCTAAAACTATAAGTAGACATATATAGGAACGATTTAGAACCATGTTTTCTTACTAGAAAGTTATATAAAGCCCATGGAAATAGAAAAGCATTAAAGAAGTTATAAAGAGATCCCATAATGAATCAAAATCATGTGAATCTTACACATCTTTCTTTTTGACATGCATAATTCTTCTTTTTGTCTAGTGTATCTTCTTAGTAAAGGCCTTTTCACGTGCTCTTTATATTTTCTTAGTATAGGTCTTTACATGTGATCTTGATATTTAAGAATTGATCAGCTCTTTAAGATTATTTGGTAGTTCCTTGATTTCTTCACATATCCAAGCACAAGATTGAAGTTTATGAGATTCTCCATCCTTTGCAACCTCTTCTTGTGCTCATAGTTCTCATTTATTCACTATCATTACCAAATAGGAGGATCCAAATATTGTATAAGACCATGCTAATACTCTTCTCTCTTATTGTTCTCCAAATGTTCTTGTTTTGCAAGATTCAAGCTCTCCTAGAGATCATAGTGCAAGCACCTAGACAATCATAAATCAACCCAAAACTATTGTATAATTTGTAGATAGGTTAAAAATAATTATGTTAGAATCCTACTCCATTCAAAGATGCCATAAGGAAAAGAAGGGATAACTAAGTGCAACCTACAAGAAGAGAGCTATTGGAGAAATTCTTTTATGGAGGGTGATATACCCATAAGATCATAATTTCCAAGTAGGGAGATCATTGCAAATTTTTCATGCACATCAAATATGCAAGGATTATGATACAAGCGCAAGATTTTCAAGTAGTTATATTCTAGGAGCTTCAAAGAGTCTTACCATCTCCAAACTAGAGAATAACGATAATATCAAAGTATTTCCATCCTGCTAATCACATCATCTAGAAAGATTCTTATAGCTTGAGGCACTTGGTAAATATGCTTGTGAGGGATAGATTTGGGCCAAATGCAGCGTTCCTTGTTCCCAAAAGATGGTTCATCTTGAGCTAGTTAGAAATTGCAGCTTGTTCAGACTAATGTCTCTGGTCCTATGGAGACATCCTCTTTTGGAAATTATCAGTACCTCATGACTTTCATTGATGATTTTTCTAGGCATTCATGAGTATAACCATTGAAAGAAAAGCTAGAAGTGTTTACGTGCCTCAAACAATTTTTGGTTTTGGCTGAGAATTTATCAATATGTAAAATGGGCACCCTCCATTCTGATCGGGGGAGAGGGGGATATATGTCTTTTTATTTTAGTGCATTTCTTTTTGTCTGTGGGATAAAACATCAGTGTATAGTGCCATATAAATCTCTATAGAAAGGAGTTGCTGAACGAAGGAACACATCACTCATGGACATGGTGAGGTGTGGCCAACGGCCAAGCTTTCACACATAGCTTGTACCTTGAGGCTATTATGTGTGCAACATATGTATTTAAGAGCTCTCCCACTAAAGCATTGCACTCTATCACTCCCTATGGGGCTTGCCATGGTTGCAAGCCATTTGTTTCTCACCTATGTGTTTTTAGTTGTGTGGCATATGCATAAGTGTCAGAACAACAATGCAGGAAATCAGATGATAATGCAGTGAAATATATTTTTGTTAGGTACAATTATGAAAGCAAAGGCTATCGTCTCTATCATCCAGAGGATAAACACATTCTGGTTAGTTACGATGTTGATTTTGTACAAGATGCTATTCATTCATTACTTTCATGTACTAAGGAGACATCTGTTAGCTCTAAAGATATGTAGGATACTTTGCTGCCTCTTTTCACAAGTGGACAATCTAGTGCTCATCTGAATGTGGCAACGTCTCAGCCTTTATAGGTTTCATGTGATGATGCAGATGATTCTATTTCAGATGAAGATTTACATGATGCACTTGTTGATGAGAGCTGATATTCAAGAGACAAAAATTATGCCAAAATGGTTGGTGCAAACTTTGCGTGACAACAAATTAGATGCACCTTTGTCATATCGCACTCCTTATGGCTCTCATAGTGCCTCTTTTGCATCACATTGCTATGCTATCACTGCCTATAGTCTCTATGATGAGAATGAAATTGTTTTGTTTGAGGAAGCAAAAAAGTTCTAAAAATTGGATGGCTTCTATGCAATCAATATATGATGTTGTTATGGAAAATGGTACCTAGGCTATATGTGACTTGGCTCCTTGAAAGAAGGCCCTTGGCACTAAGTGGGTATACAAGCTGAAGTCTAAGCCTAATGGGATAGTTGACACATATAAGGCTAGGCTTGTTGCAAAAGGTTATGCTCAAGAAAGAGGCATTGACTTTGATAAGAACCTTGCTCCTACTTGTGGAATGACTAATGTTCGTAGCATTTTTTCACTTGCAACTCATCATGGTTTGAATGTAAATCAATTCGCCATAAAAGCTAATTTTTTGAATGGTGATTTGCATGATGAAGTATATGTTTTATAGCCCCATAGCTTTGTGCAGAAAGGGCATGAAAAAAATTGTGTAGGTTGAAAAAGGCATTATCTGGTTTGAAACAAGCATCACCTGCTTGGTATGGAAAGATACATGCCTATCTGATTGCAGATGGTTTTGAGAAGAGTCCAATAGAGAGCACCTTATATGTTAAGCATGAAAATGATGTGCTTCTAATTGTTGTTGTGTATGTTGATGATGTGCTACTTAGTGATCCACATGAGAAGCATATTGCTAATTTTAAGGCTGATCTAATTTCCTCATTTGAGATGGGGCATTTGCATTATTATTTCCACATTCACTTTATGCAAGTTGACGGTGGAATAGCTTTGTGTCAAACAAAATATATTGACACATTATTGGGGTGTTTTGGGCTTGAAGACTCCAAAATGAATGCCACTTGTATGGATACAAGTTGATGATTGATTCTTCATGATGATGGAGATGCATTTGATGCTATTCTCCATCAGAATGCTCTTTGATGGTTGATTTACTTATGCATTACTCAACCACATATTTAGTTTTCTGTCTTACACTTGGTAGCTCATGTATATCTTGGTTGAGCAAGAAGTAGCCTACTTTGGCCACTTCTAGTTGTGAGGCTGAGAATAGGAAAGCTTTCACTGTGACTATTGAGTGTGTGTGGCTTAGAAACCTTATGGATGATTTGGGTCTTGGTCAGTCTTCTGGCACCACCATCTTCATAGCCAATGAGAGTATGTACACTAGAAGTTGTGAGTCACCCTGTGTTCCATGCTCGCACTAAACATATTGAGGTGCTTTATCATTATGTCAAGGAGAGGCTCTCTACTGGAGAGATCAGCTCGGCATATGGGATGATGCAAGAGAACATTGTAGACCTTTTCATCAAGGAATTGCCTAGGGAGAAATTTGATGCTTTTCGCAAAGCTTTGGGCTTACTTGCTTTTGTTGATTGATTCTACTTATCTTGGCTAATCCTTATATATGAGTGGCAGCTCCTTGTTCACCACATCACTCATAGGGGGGAATTTATTTATATTTTGAGGTAGTGCGTCACTTTTATATAGACCTCCCTTTTGTATATGCGTATTTCCCTAAGGGATGACTTATCTTTGTACATCATAGTGGTAATACATTTAGTATTGTGTGTTGTGCTCCAAGCTTCATCTTCTTCCTTGTGTTGTTTGCGTGCATCCATAGACCTCAAACTCCAAAAGTGCAAGAGGGTTTAGGAAACCTTATAATATTGGAGCCTCTATGGCTAGACATTAAGGATTGGGAGACGATTCACAATGAGGAGTAGGAGAATCTTGACTGATATCATCAATAGCTAGATGCACCAACCACACGTCTAGAGGCTATTAGGGTGGCACATTTGCATAGTGACAGTTATGACATGATGCATCATAAGCTTATAAGTATCATTTTGATGAATCGTTTTGCTTATGTTAAGCATATCATATTTATGGGTCTCACATTTTGTGTATTTGTTGGTAGTGGATCATCCTTCAAGATGAGCAAAGAAAGTTTTGAATATCATCATGGGCTGGTTCCACTGTTCTAGGATTTCAAGGGATGGGGTACATTCATTTCATGGCAGAGTCTACTGTGACTTGAGCCTCTTAACTTTGTTTAGTTTTTTTTTAGTTGTTCTTTATTAAAACTGTATCAATTTGGTTGATTTCATGAATGTGTTTTGTTGCAGGAGTATAGATATACATCTTTTGATCCCTCTGATTTTATGTATGGTAGTGGTGTGCCACAATTTTGTATTAGGTTCATAGATAGCGGTGGTTTGCCTTAGTTTTCTAGTAGGATTCATATATAGCTCATATATAGCATTTCTATTATGTACATATGTACTCTTTACGACTCTATTTTGGTTTTATTATTCGCACATGTATGTTTATACATTACTTTTGATTGTTCTCTTTAATATGTAGTTTATGTTCAACAATGTGTTTTAGTTTATCAAATCTTGTTTTGGTTGTCATTCATGCAAGAACATTTTCTGAAAACCACTAAAGTACATGCCACGACATGTACTTTCTTCTTTTACTACACAATAGCATTGTCAACTTGTTGTAGCAACGGACATTGCACATATGGTGATTAGTATATGCACCGATAGTACCAAGGACGTATCAAGGTGTATACCTAAACTATTTAGAGTCTCATATCGATACTTATATGGGGGTGATATATAGAGGCTTAATCTGACACTTATACTAGTGTTTAAAATGCTGACCTTATATACAAACGTGTACATAGATGCCTATGTATAGGCCTATATCGGTGCTTATACTAGTGTTATGAAATCCATGTCCATACCAATGACTACTCCAATGGGGCAGGCATTTTTGGCATGTGCATTTTGGTATGCATGAAATCCGCTATGGGGTTCATATGTTGTAGTGTCAGAAAAATAGAGAATCAATGGTTTGCTTTTGGTTTCCAAATTTTACGTGACCTATGTATAATACGATCAACTCAAAATCTCATAGTAGATCATTTTAGTTCCCCATATTGCACACCAAACATTAATCTTGGTAGGGTTAAGCTAGGGTAATTAATCAAACGCAAAAGTACTTTTTCATCCCTTTTATAGTGTGGAGAGAGTTGTTTGTTGCCTTGAAAAGATAAAGGGTGACTTTTTTTTTCCTCTAAGCTTTGAAATCCAAAATAGTGATGTGGAAAATTATTTGACCTATAGCATTTGTTTGGGTGCTTTTAGGGTTTATGAAGTATATTTGTTTTTTTCCTCTTCTATAAGTTATATCAACCTTCTAGAACGATTATACAACCTTCGCAATTGGCATATCAAACCAAAAGTGCTCCCATGGTAATGGAATATTGAGTTTTAGTGAATCCCTTAATTTGGTGGCTCTATCTTTATCTTTCTCTTATTTCTCAATTTGAATAATCAATATGCATGCTTTAATTACACTATCTTCATGAGGGCGATTGTTGTGCATAGATAAATTATTTTCAAGAAAAGGATGCTTTCCTTCAAAGTTGAGAGTGCAAATGGTATTTTAATGTAATTTAAAATCATTGAGATGTTACAAGTGTCTCTATTTGTGACGAAAAGCTTTAAACCACCTATCCAACATTGCTCCACCTAATAGTAGCCTTATAACATTAGAAGCTTTCCTCTTCGATGAGTGAAGTTTACAAGATAATCACTTTGCTACTAACAAGGGTACTGCAACACATATAAGGAAGCTCTCAGCTAGAAATGACAACAATATCCACTAAAATGACAAAAAAAAGATGGCTGTACATATTTTAGGAATTCCTATTAAAATTTTTCTTTCTTTAATTCCTCAAGTATTTTCTCATGTGAATTATGGAACACTTTGTTCCTTGACGGATGTTGGTGCATGACAATCATCAATTGAAGGATTATGGAGAAATGAAGTCAAGGAGTCAAGAAGGAAACAAAGTCAGATGGTTGAAGGAAGGACATTTTCAGAAAACTCAAAGATATGTACACATATGTACATTAGCTGACTTATACTCTTGTTTAAGTCATACACTTGTATATATTCATCTATAAATATGTTTGAAAATGTCGGGCAAGTAGAGCAGAAGAAGATTTGAGAATAGGGAGAGAGAAATTAGTGTCATTAGACACATGAAAAGTGAGTGAATTGTCCATTCTCACTTAGATGTAAGTTTTCTGAGAAATCGAGAATTTTTGCACCCGATATTTTGCTGTTTGCTCCTTCTGTGTTCAATCTTTTGAGAAATCCTTTTGCACGTATCTAAGTCCATAGCTAATCTATCTATGGCTAGAATTTGAGAAGTTAATTGTAATCAGGCTGTGAGAATTTTGTTTAGGAACATTCATATGTAAGAATGTTCTAACAGTCGAGAAATCTGGCGCACATTTCATCTTCAATGAAATGATCATTGCTCAGTCCACAGTGTAAAGTTTTACACAAGTGAGGGCTCAAAATCTAAGTTGGAAGATAAGCCATCTATGGCTAAAAGATCTTGGTCAAACGGGTTTTACTTTGGGAGAACCAGTGCTAAGAAGTTGCAGGTGTCAAAGTCGCCATTGCAGAGAAGCACTTTTAGACATAGGTAAAGTGTTTCACACATTTCTCAGTGTGTACTTAATCTTTTTGAGAGATTTAACGTGGCAAAGTTGCGCAACCTTAAGGCGAAGTGTTGTGCAAAGTTTTATCAAAAACTTTACAGGATTGATTAGTCAATGAGTGACTAATCTGTAGCAGACTTTTCTGAAGAAACTGAAATTTTCAGAATAATCAATTTTCTGATAATTTGGTGAAGATTCTCTAAATTAGGTGGAGTCTAAAGTTGATCTTGATATAGAGGTGATCTAAATTCAAGGTTAACTTGTTCTTTTGGAGATTAACACTCTCCATCAGTGGTATCAGAGCAGGTTGTGTCAAAATTGAAGTGAAGAAGACTCCGACTATTGCAGAAATACAAAACTTTACATTTTGAAGGTGCAGAAGGGTAAAGGTTGAAGAAAGATCAAAGGAAGACATACAAAGAGCATCAAAAGGATCAGAAGGAGCAACATTCGAAGTAAAGGTACATTTATTATCTGTAAAGGTTAAAGATTTGAAGCTACAGGTGAAGTAAAGATGGGAGATAGTCTCCAAATTGAAAAATTGGATAGAGAGAACTATCCTGCATGGTCTATGAGGATGGAAGCTCACCTTATGAGCAAAGATCTGATAGGATACATCAGAGGAGATGAAGAAAAGCCAGAATTCAGAGATCCTAGTGTTCCAACTAGGGAGGAGCTTGCAGATTTGAAGAATTGGATGAAGAAGGATGCTCAAGCAAGAAGCATCATCTACATGGCAGTCAATGACTATTTGCTTCCTCACATTAGAGGACTTGAAAGTGCTTGTGACATTTGGAATGCTTTGGAAGAGCATTTCCAAAATACAACCAAATCAAGAAAAGCTTCACTATGGGCAGAATTTACTACCTTCAAGAAGAAGGCCTCACAATCAATCTCTGATTATGTGACAAAGATGAAGGACATTGCAGATTCTTTAGGTGCAGTGGATGAAGATATTGAAGAAGACAAATTGGTAAGACAAATACTCACAGGGCTAAGAGGAGATGAGAAGTGGAAGCCTTTCATTTTATCTACAGAACTTTCATTAGATCACTTTACTCCTGATTTGAATCAATTGTTAGGTCATATGCTAACTTTTGAGAATGATGTCAAAGGAGATGTTGATAAGAGTGCAGGTCATGCAATGTATTCTAAAGACAAGAAGAAAGCCAACAAAGGAAAGCAACAATCAGGTGAAGAAGAAGGTACATCAAACCAAGCAAACTTCATAAGAGGAAGAGGAAATGGCAGAAGTAGAGGAAGAGGTAGAAACAACAAAGAGAATGCAAGAGCTTGTTGGATATGTGGTAAGACCAATCATCTATCTCATGATTGTTGGCATAATAATCAAAACAATGGTAATTATCAGAACTTTAATCAAAGAGCAAGAGGTGGTAGATTTCAGAGAGGAAATTTCAGAGGTAGAGGTGGTAGGAATTCTTTTGGAAGAGGTGGTGGAAGAAACTTCCAAAGTCAATCCTATAATAACACCTACTACAACTATGCATCAGATCAAAAGGAGGACTCAACTCTCATTATGAATACATGTGAAACTTCACATGAGGACATGAGAGTGTTTTATATTGATTCAGGATGTAGTAATCATTTGAGTGGAAATATTGCTTTGATGACTGACCTAGATCATAATGCAATTAATCATACAGTACAGACAGGTGATAATACAAAGCATAAGGTAAAGTCAATTGGTTCAGTCAAAGCTAAGGATGGGAGCACTCTTCTGAGTAAGGTACTTTATGTTCCCACAATTCCAAAGAATTTGATAAGTGTAGGTCAAATTGTGGAAAAAGGATATGAGGTAAGGTTCACAAATGATGGAGTTTATGTGGAAGACCCTAGTCAAGGGTATAAACAAGTTATTGCAGGAAAGAAAGAAGGTAGGCTTTTCACATTGAAGGTACAAGGAAATGTTGGACATGCTATGTTCACATATGGAGAGCAGAAGGTGTCAGAATTGGATCTTTGGCACAAAAGACTTGGACACTTTAATGAAAGAGGTATCAAAGAAATGATTAACAATGATTTAGTGCTTGGAATGCCTAACATTGCAGGTCAACACATGACATACAGATGTGAGGCATGTCAATTAGGTAAGGCTCATAAGCCATCCTATTCCAAGCATGGATTTATGTATTCAGAAAGGCTTGAATTGGTGCATACAGATGTGTGGGGTCCTTCAAAGGACTTTAGTATAAATGGTTCAAGATATTATGTCATATATGTTGATGATGCTGCTACCAGGTGGATCACAATTTATGTGATTAAGGAAAAGTCAGAAGTGTTTAATACATTTAAACACTATCATGCATATGCAGAAAGGATTACAGGTCAAAAATTGAAGAGACTAAGGTCAGATGGAGGGGGAGAGTATTTTTCAAATGAGTTCAATGATTATTTGTGGAATGCAGGTATAAAGAGAGAAGTTACTTGCAGGTACTCTCCTCAACAAAATGGGGTAGTAGAAAGAAGAAATAGGACTCTTGTTGAATTTGCAAGGTCCATGATGAAAGAGAAGAATTGCCCAAATTATTTGTGGGCTGAGGCTGTTAATATAGCTACATATTTGGTTAATAGATTGCCTTGTAAAGCTTTGCAGGGTATGACACCATATGAAGCTTGGTGGGGTAAGAAACCTACCTTAGATCATTGCAGAATATTTGGTTGCTTGGCATATGCATATGTGCCATCTCAATTGAGGCATAAGTTGGAGCCTAAGGCAGAGAAGTATGTATTCATTGGTTATGATGATAAGCAAATGGGATACAGGTTGTGGAGTCCATCCACAAAGCAATTTATTGTATCCAAGGATGTTACATTTGATGAGCAAGGTACTTGGTATGCAGGTAAATATAATGTACATGCAGATGATGAAGAAGTACTGGAACAAAGGAAAGGTAAAGCAAAGATTCAATTACTTGATGAAAGTGAGAGTAATGAAGTGCAGATTGAAGTTGAAGAGAGGCCAAGGTTTGATCCAGAATGTGATGAACCAGAGACCTCAAGAAGTGCAGAAGTTAGGAGATCATCTAGGCACAAATGGCAACCTACAAGGTATAGCTATGACACTTCATTCTTGACTACTAAAGATTATGCTTATTTGGTAAAAGCAGATGAAGACCCTACTACATATGAAGAGGCCAAAGAGAAGAAGAATTGGGAAGATGCTATGCAAGAGGAGTATGATGCATTGATAGAGAATCAAACATGGGATTTGGTTCCTAAACCTAATAGTCAGAAAATCATTGGTTGTAAGTGGGTTTACAAGACTAAGAGATTTGCAGATGGAAGTGTGTCTAGGTACAAAGCTAGACTTGTTGTGAAAGGGTATGCACAGACATATGGAGTGGACTATGATGAGACCTATAGTCCTGTGGCAAAGATGACAACCATCAGGACACTCATAGCAATTGCTGCTTGTAAAGGTTGGAAGTTGTCTCAATTAGATGTTAAAAATGCTTTCTTGAATGGTTACATTTCAGATGAAGTCTACATGGAGCAACCAGATGGGTTCAAAGATCAAGTGAGTCCAAATTATGTGTGTAAGCTCAAGAGAGCTTTGTATGGGTTGAAGCAAGCCCCAAGGGCTTGGAATTATAGGCTTGTAAAATTCTTGAATGATCTTGGATTTCAAGCATCAAAGGCAGATAGTAGCTTGCTAGTCAAAGCAAGTGAAGATGGGTTTATTTATGTGTGTATTTATGTTGATGATATAATACTTACAGGAACAGATGATAAGGGGATACAAATGATCAAAAAGCAGATGGAGAAAGAGTTCAAAATCAGTGATTTGGGAAACTTATCATTCTTCTTGGGAATGGAGATCTCTTATACTCAACATGGAGTATATGTGACCCAACAAAGGTATCTTAAAAATTTGCTAACCAAATTTAAAATGGAAGATTGCAGGGTTGCACCTACACCTTTGGAAGTGAACCATAAATTGTCTAGGTTTGGAGGAGAAGAGTTCAGAGATATGAAACTCTATCAAAGTTTGGTTGGTAGCTTGATTTATGCTACATTGACAAGGCCTGACTTGTCATATGCAGTTGGTGTGCTTTCACAATTCATGCATTGTCCTAGAAAGGAACATTGGATTGCAGGACAAAGAGTACTTAGGTACATCAAGGGTACACTCAAAGAAGGGTTGTACTATGGGTTTACTTCAGATACAAGAATCAAGATATATAGTGATGCAGATTGGGCAGGTAATGTGGATGATAGAAGATCAACACATGGATACTTGTGCTATGTAGGAGACAAATTGATTTCATGGTGTTCCAAGAAGCAACATACAGTTGCTTTGTCATCCACAGAGGCAGAATATAAAGGTATGGTGGAAGCTGCAAAAGAGGTAATATGGTTAAAGACACTTTTGAAAGTTTTTGATGTGATTCAGAGTACTCCTATTATTTGTGGAGACAATATGAGTTCATTATACTTGGCAGCTAATCCTGTATTTCATGCTAGAACTAAGCATATTGAAATACAGTATCATTTTCTGAGAGAGAAGGTCATTGAGAAAGAGATTGAAGTCATACACACTCCCACAAAAGATCAAGTTGCAGATATGATGACTAAAAGTCTAGATGGACCAAAACTACAAAGATTCAAGGATATGGCTGGAGTAAAGAAGATAGAAAAGAACCTCAATTAATGATTGAGGGGGAGCTGTTGGTGCATGACAATCATCAATTGAAGGATTATGGAGAAATGAAGTCAAGGAGTCAAGAAGGAAACAAAGTCAGATGGTTGAAGGAAGGACATTTTCAGAAAACTCAAAGATATGTACACATATGTACATTAGCTGACTTATACTCTTGTTTAAGTCATACACTTGTATATATTCATCTATAAATATGTTTGAAAATGTCGGGCAAGTAGAGCAGAAGAAGATTTGAGAATAGGGAGAGAGAAATTAGTGTCATTAGACACATGAAAAGTGAGTGAATTGTCCATTCTCACTTAGATGTAAGTTTTCTGAGAAATCGAGAATTTTTGCGCCCGATATTTTGCTGTTTGCTCCTTCTGTGTTCAATCTTTTGAGAAATCCTTTTGCACGTATCTAAGTCCATAGCTTATCTATCTATGGCTAGAATTTGAGAAGTTAATTGTAATCAGGCTGTGAGAATTTTGTTTAGGAACATTCATATGTAAGAATGTTCTAACAGTCGAGAAATCTGGCGCACATTTCATCTTCAATGAAATGATCATTGCTCAGTCCACAGTGTAAAGTTTTACACAAGTGAGGGCTCAAAATCTAAGTTGGAAGATAAGCCATCTATGGCTAAAAGATCTTGGTCAAACGGGTTTTACTTTGGGAGAACCAGTGCTAAGAAGTTGCAGGTGTCAAAGTCGCCATTGCAGAGAAGCACTTTCAGACATAGGTAAAGTGTTTCACACATTTCTCAGTGTGTACTTAATCTTTTTGAGAGATTTAACTTGGCAAAGTTGCGCAACCTTAAGGCGAAGTGTTGTGCAAAGTTTTATCAAAAACTTTACAGGATTGATTAGTCAATGAGTGACTAATCTGTAGCAGACTTTTCTGAAGAAACTGAAATTTTCAGAATAATCAATTTTCTGATAATTTGGTGAAGATTCTCTAAATTAGGTGGAGTCTAAAGTTGATCTTGATATAGAGGTGATCTAAATTCAAGGTTAACTTGTTCTTTTGGAGATTAACACTCTCCATCAACGGAGTTGCAAAATCTTATGGTCTATTATCCTCCCTAATACTCAATTACGACACCTTCATCCCATTCACTTCCGAGTGGTTGAGAAATCTATTTTAGTGAATTTCAAGCACAAAACGAGTTAGATTACTACCAAAGAGAAACCCTATAATCGCAATTCTAGTTCAAGAAAATTTAGGAGGTGAAAAACCAAAGGCTTTAAGAAGACAATGACTCTAACTAGGGTGATGTTTCCCGTGCACAACCGCTTTCTTTGAATTTGTCAATCACTTAAGATTTCTTTATGGTTTCAGCCACTTCTTGATGACAAAAGAACTTTTCTTGGTTCTTATGATCTTTTGCCATATTGCCTATGATGACTATACTTTCTTATAGAATTAATGGTGAAATTCTTGCTTTATACTCTTTATATAATTAATCACATTTACCCTTCCTCAAACTCAAGTTTGAGAGATTAAATAGGTCGATCAAAACTCCGAAAAACCTAAGTTGTGGATATGTAATTGCACAATCCATGAGTGTCATTTGCACGTATGACTATTTCTCGAGTCGAAGTGTCCTCATTTGGGTGCAATATGATCATTACTTCTTCCTAGGGTCTAACAATACTTAAAGGTCGAAAAACCCTTATTAGTGTAGTCCTGCATGATTCAAGCCCCATAGAACAATGTATGTGAGGGATTGGTGAACTAGTACTCTCCAAATGACTTAGGATCGATTCCCTTGATCCCTCCTCATCGTTTGGAAGCTTAATCAGTCTCAAGTAACTCCCAAATTCCTGCAAACGCAAAACAATGGTTCCTTTGCATAGAAATGTTGCTAGACAAGTAGTGAGTAGTGTTATTTTGGGGTTCTTTTATTTGTAGTTTAACGTATCGAGTACTTTGAGCACTCAAGTTCATATGGATCTTTGTGCTTAACTTGACTTTCACTTCGGTGACTTCTGTATCCCCAAGGGCGGATCATCAATAAAATTATGGATTTTTTGAAGCGTGATTCAACTTATCAATGATGTCACCTTTAACGTCTTATCCTCAAAATGTTCCCTAACTCCTCAATGTATCCCAAGCGACTACTCTACGAGTTCCTTCCAAATAAGACACAAACATATGCCTTTTCAATGCAACGAATGCTTCTACACTCCCTTTGCCATGACACCGATACAATAATGCAAGCTCCTTAGTCGAGTGTTGTTCGAGTCCTGCAAAAGTGGAGAGACAATGCCCTACACACCTGTACTCATGCTATACCAATGCTCCTTATTTCAATATGACACTAGCCTTATACACACATCCTTACCTAACAAATGCTATAGCAGCCCTTCACTTTAAGCATGCGTCGGTGTACCCTCATGGCATCCGCGTGGATGTTCCGCCAAGCTCCCAAGGGAATGCCCCAAATGATGTGTTCTCAATCCTCCATGACTCACCTTAACGTCTACTTAAATATTCCATGCTCATAAGAAATATTAACTCACTCAATACAATGTTAACTTCGTTACTCACCTGAAAAATGACCCTGTGCAACACATTCAAGAATGCATAAGAAAATAAATCCCTGATTCACCGCGCTCCGCTTATACAATTGCCTTCACTCACGACCGAGGACTACTTATTAGATCTCCGTCTTCGTGAATTTAAACGTTTAATGTCATAGGTTAGCTGTCTCTCTAGGTTTTTCAATGGCATGTTTGTCATAGGTTAGCTGTCTCTGCAGGTTTTCCAGTGCACTCCAATAGCATGTTTGTCGTTCTCTGCCAATAGGAAATAATGGCTCAAGGCGTATGGGTGCAATATCCCTTCTATACAATTCGCATCTCTCGGCAAGTGTGTTATGCGAGTATCTACTGTGTGAGAGAGAGAGAGAGAGAGAGAGAGAGAGAGAGAGAGAGAGAGAGAGAGAGTTTATCATAAGTAACAAGTCGATCAGAATGGTCTGCGTGTGGGAACCTCATCTTGAAAGCCATCTTTGAAAAGGATGAGAAAGATGTTTTTCTTCTACAGAATCAAGACAGAAACGGAAGGGAGAAAGAGTATGTGAGGTATGCTTGTCACCATTCGCGCGATGGTTATGAACAGTTTTCGCGTTTGGAGAAGATGTACAAGCATTGTGAAAAATGAAGGAAACAAAGGTGTGCGAGAAACATAGAATAATTAAACAAAACAAAGACTATGGGGGTACATGTTCCACTACGAGTGCATTAAGCGCATCGAGAAGGCATCACAGAAGGGAGGAGATAAGGAATCATTATCATGAAAAAATACATCCATAGATATCGTATCTGTCAGGACTCAGTATCGTATGACCAAGATTGACCCGTATTATTTAACACCGTAGGATAACGTGTTTTCCTGGAGCACAGACAATTGACCCGGGCGGGGGGAGGAGGGGTTTCGTAAGGAAATGCAAAGAAACTACAGTGATCGGCTGTTCTCTACTTAGAGAATTTGGAACCAAAATTATAGAGAATTCGCATTTGAGGATATGTATATAGAGAAGTAGCATCATTCAGAGACGTATACCGAATGGTAAATGGTAGAGCAGGTTAAAAACACAATTTTGGGAGATTTCAAGGTCTTGTGCCCAATCCCGTTGAAGCAAGCACTCCTGCAAAGACTTAGAGAAAATAAAAATGTTGGGAAGTTCATGAACCTCTCATGAGTTAACTAGGGATCTATAGATTTGTATCTTATTTCCTTGAACTACAAAGGTCATCAGCTGTGAACAAAGGGGGACACTTGCATAATTCTGCTTTCTCTTGCGTAATGGCTTAATGGATATCTAAACGAGATTATTTTTGCTGAGTTTTTAGAAACAAACTATAGAACTTTCCTTTCATTTCCTTTACAGCACATCTACTTTTAAATCATCCCAGAAGAGTGAAGGAGAACCCATCATTTTATCCAAGATAGTTGTTGCCTTGAAATCTATATACATATCTTAATATTTTATCTTCATATAGTGTCAAACCTCTTTAATCTTTGAACGCACGTAGAAAACATATCCAATGTCCGGATACTCTCTTTGGCATATATTACAAGACAAAGGAGGGTTTTTACAGGTTTTAGGATCGTACCTTTAGCTTCGTAGTTCTAAGGACAACTTTTTAGACAAACGTGAGTCCCTTCTTTCTTATTAACATGCATGGAATGTCCTTGCACTTAATCTCTCACCTAAGACAACACTAAAAGGTCCTTAAACTAAATCTATCATATAAGACAAGAATATTTTTTGCACCATTGAGGCTTCAAGATCAAGCTCGAGACATTTTCTTTATTGGATCATGGGATATCTTCAACATTGTCACTACTCGGACATTGCATGCCTCCCTACATGGATCATGTTTGTAAGGAAACAACGTCAACTATTTCCTACCTCAATCTTCAGATCCTTTCGTTAAGTAAGAACCAATCTTTACAATCAAACCTTAGACTATCTTCTACGTCTTTCTACATCATCTAGCGCTGGCCTCTTACTTTAGGGAAACATATCAATCCAAACCTTGGTTTCACCAATGCTAAGCAGTTGATCTAGGCAACATGCCATGGAAGGAGGAATCTTCTTCAATCAAACATCCAAGGTTTTGGTCATACAATCCTTTCTCGGTTCTGAACGAGGATACACAATGCCAAGGGGTTTTGTAGAGTGTTGCAATTTGTGATCCTAATTATCCTTCTTAGGCATATACTACTGATTTTTATTGTAACCAATCCGTGAAAAGGATGAAGAGTTGATTGTTTTGAATTTCTTCTTTCCATCTTAGCTCACTTCTATCCTCGATAAAGTTGTTTCAGGGATTCACCTTTGCTCTATAAACTTCTTGTTCAAGCCTTGAAAGACTTTTATAAAGCCCTTGTCTTTTTTCCTTCCTAATCCACTTGGTATCAGTTTGGGATTTATTCAAAATACTAAAGGTTATTAAAGACATAGTGCAAAAATTGTTCGGTGAGGAAACATCTTGGAGAACTTGAGACCACAATTGAGAAATTTCTTTTCGGGCAAAGGTAGGCAGGTCGTGAAGGAAGCCACAATGGGAAATTCATCGCACACCACAATATTCATGTAGAGGGACATTGATGAAGAACCAAAGCGGTTAATAGTTTTTTGAAAAATATATTAATTTTGAAGTCTTGCTTTATGGAGATCACAAATTTTTCTAGAGGTTAGAGCATGAGTAGCCATGGTCCTTCTTGAATTTAGCTAGGTCAAAGTAAAGCATGAGATGGTCTCAAAGGCTTTTCTCATTACCATAGACCAAAAATGTAGATTCTCCCATTGAGTAGTTATTGATTCCATGATGTTGAAATTACTTGAAATTATCACATTTGCTTGGAAAGAATGGATATAGTCCCATATTTCCAATCTTTCGTAAAGAGAATAGCATTCAAAGCACCATCAAGATTTGGAAGTGGCGCATGAAGTGTCATTTGAGCACATGTGATAAGGATCACACACCAAAACAATAATCGATGAAGATGATGGTTGATTGTTGCTTACTATCGTGCTAACATTAAACTCAAAATGGGATCTAGCAATCTAGAAATAAAGAGAATATGTCGCCTTAAGAGTTTTTCAAAAGGTCCACCATGCACGATTGACCTCATGCAGGTAGATATACACTAGTGTGAGCTTATTGTCCTTCTACAAGTGACCTATAATTTTCACTATGGAGGGGCGTGATAGTTCTTGAAGAGTAAACTAGAGGGCTAGCACTAATGTCTTGAGAGCGATTTCTTGGATGGGAGTTTATCTCTTTCATTCTTGGAGCAATACTATGGGATTTGCTTCAGCAACAAGCCTCTAGCATGTGATAACCTGCCACTAATGGTGCCGTTCTGGGATAAGGGAAGGGCCAACCAACCTTCTCTTTCAAGTTGCTCAAATGATCGTTGTTGGTGCCCATAAGAGTGGACTAAATATTGGATTTTTCACTCTCCCAATTTTCTTCTTTATTGGGGGAGTGTTCTATTCACGATTTTCCCCTTTTGAAGGCTCTGTCTATACTGGTTACTTGGAGATTTATGGGAATTCATAAATGTTCCCCTCATTCTCAAGATCATAGTGAGACAAAACAAAAGAGAGAGGCCCAAAATGGTCACAAACGAAGGCCAAATTCTAGCCCACACATGATAAAAACTATCATCAAAATGATGGGTGCCAAATGATTGACCTATTGTCGTCAATCGTATGCCTAACCAACCCTACTTTTTATTGTTTAACATCACAAGACTTCCCAAATCATAGCTTGGTTTCTTAAGGGATAAAATCCGTGAACAGCTTGAATAGGGACATTGTTGTTTCGTGTATTTGCTATGTATCTGTGCCAGGCGATTGGGAAGTCATTTGCATGCTTCAAAAGCCAATGAAATGTGGTTCTTAAGAGCGAACTAATGCTTGAGCACATTTAATTAACTAGGGGTTCATTCTTTTTGGAGGGAGCTTTTAAACCCTTCAATCATGGTCCTTGCACCAAATAGCTATGTGTGGAAGACTAAATGGGTGACGCGAGAGAGAGAGAGAGAGAGAGAGAGAGAGAGAGAGAGAGAGAGAGAGAGAGAGAGAGAGAGAGAGAGAGAAGGAGAGACAGAGAGAGAGAGGGAGGGATACAGGGAGAGAAAGTGAGAGAAAAAGGTGAGGGAAATAGGGAAGGAGGAGAACAAAGGAGAGGGAGAGGGGGCGAGAGTGATTCGAGAGAGATAGCGCAGAGAGGCAATAGTGACAGAGAGAGAGAGGATCAAGAAGAGGTAAGATTTGAGAGAGAGAAAGGTGAAACCCTAAGCCCTATCACACCTAAAGGATCCCATAGGAGGCAAAACAATCCTGCCCACAAGGAAAACCCTAGCCGCCCAAAGACACCCAAAGCAACCACAAAAACAAACATATCAAACACAAGACAATTAAATCGACCACCCGAAGCAATTCCAAACCCGAGCTTCAACTTCTGACGAAACAAAAACCCTTGATTACAAAATAGTAAGGCCCAAAGGCCCAAGACCCACATCCGGTGCACCAACGTCAGGGCGATGGGCCCTATGAATGAGTGACGAAACAAAAGAGAGAGGCCCAAAAAAGTCACAAACGAAGGCAAAGTCTAGCCCACACATGAAAAAAACTATCATAAAAAAGATGGATGCCAAAAGATTGACCTATGTTCCTCAATCGTATGCCTAACCAACGCTACGTCTGATTGTTTAACATCACAGGACTGCCCAAATGATCTGAACTGATTAACCAGCCAAGCCTAGTACCAATTGTCCAACAACGGACTTCGTTACTAGCTAAATCCCACCTCCATAAATAGTAGCGAATAGAATTTCCACCTGGTAAGGATGATCTCCGTCACTTAAACGAAGAAGCTTCTAGACATATAAATTCGTATGGAACATAAAAGGATATATGTGCTTTAAAGTTCGTGTGACTTGAAGATCTTTTCTGATCATACAACATTTGCTTGGTAATATTAAACTCACCAATGGTTGAATGACGTCTGAGAAGAAAATCAACTTATGAAGGAGAATCGGAAGCGCTTTGCTCAAAGAGTCGATAGGTATAATCTTCGGAAATGATTTTACCTTATTTTAATGGTAAGTGCTATTGAATAAACCGTCAATAAAATCCCTTCGAATCAAGCTTAACAATCTGAGGCAAAACAATGGACATGAAGACTCAACTGCCTTTCAAACGACATCGTTCAGATCAAGAACAGTTATCTAGAGTGAATCGTTTTGCACTAGGCCATTTCGAGTGAGAAAACGGTTTTGAGAGAAAAGGTGGGTGATTGATATTGTAAAGGATAAATGCAATAGCAGCAGGTCCCTCATATACTGATTGAAGTCCAGTTCAGCTAGACCCTAATAATTGATAATCTAATAAAATGTTGTGAAGTCCTTCGCTGCCCTATACTGTAACTTAGGCACGGTCCACTCGCTCATCAACAGATTTTCTGGTAAGTATTCTAGCGGACTGCTGAGATTAGCGTCAGAGTATATGAAGTCCTGATCATCTGAAAGGATCCCCGGCAATGTCCACATTTCCTGGTTTTCGTCGTTAGTTGTGATAAGGGACATAATCTCTTTCATAATGTCGTCATCTGCTAGATTGTGCTGCCGGACTGCGAGATTATCCTCGCCTCCCTGGACATTGGAATATGAGTATCCCGATTTACAGGAAGTGTCTGGTTGCATAGAGGGACATTGCTTGATGTCTTTTACTGTCACATCCTCCATGGCGCATCCAAAATGTCCTTTCGACAGTTCCCAACATTCAAAAGGCGTTTTGAGATTGTGCAACTCATGATTCACCTCCTGACTGAATGCCTGTAGTTCGTTCTTCGGAAAATGGTCTGAAGTACTTTATTTAATCAAGGGTTGTTTTCAATGTCATCTCTACAATCGCATTCCCCACCTGTCCTACAAGGATCATATTTGTACCAAAGGAATATAAGTCTTCATGCCTCAATCTTCAGTTATTATTTTTAGAATGCGCGAATCGTCGTAGTCCATTGTGAGATCAGCGTGTACGTCTTGTTTTCTCGTCCAATTTTTTATTTCCTATTTATAGAGCTTCTTCTAGAGGAAAACACTTCCGATTAAAATCTCTTGGTTATTGGAATAGCTTCTTCTCTGATGAGTCATATTCTAGTGATGGATTCATTGTGTTTTAGCTGTGCCATCAGTTGTCGTTCGCATCGAGGCATCTACGTGACTTACTTATTTAACGTTAAGAAAGGCTTTAATGGTATTAAGGGGAGAGAAATTCGAAGCAGAATAAAGAGTAAGTCTACGAAATATGTCCAAGGCGAAGCCCATGTCCAATTTATGGAAGGAAAAATGTGCCTGAAGAGTACCTACATGTTGTAAGTTAAGGAATCAGGAATTACAAAAATGTTCCCACTTTATAGATTCAAAAGTCGTTCAGCTGAGAAGAACATGGATCGTTAATGAAGTGCAGGACACATAGTGCAAAGGTGTCCGCTATTGATTTCTTGGAAAATAATATCCTTGTATTTCCGTCATTATAGATAAAATAAATGGTATGATAAAGATCTGATTCCTCTTCATTCGCTCAAACTTTACAATTTTTGAAACCATCCATTACAGAAAATCGTAAGTGTCTCTCTGCCATATTCGTTGTTCTCTTACGGTCTTTTATTACCAATCTTTTCCACCGACCAATATAACGAGCTTAAGTGATACTTTTAGTATCCATTCATGATGTAGATATTTTGAAAAACAAAGAAAGTATTCGTTTTATGTTTTTCGTAAAGACTAGGACATAAGTCATCGAGGGTGTTTGGTGTAATCTTTACAGGAGAATTTAGATCATATGGATGATGAATGGGTTGAATAACACGTCCTAAAATCCCTCAGAATCAAACTCAACAACGTGAGTTAAGTCCAATGAATCACCAAACAACGGACATTACAATTCATCTGTCTTTGAAACTACCCACATTACTTCGAGCATATATTTCTAGAGTTATTCATTCTTCATCACGGCATTTGGAGTGAAAAAAGGATTTTGGGAGAAAAAATACATGATGGAAGTTGCAAAGATTGATACAATCAAAGCGGATCCCTAAAAAATTTTTGGGATAGGAATTTACGTAGCCCATCACATTTATGTCCATTACGCGCTAACTGAGGCTCGGTCTCTTCTTCTGTCAATGGATTTTGTGTGGTGACATTAGTGTCAAAGCACACAAAGTCCTGATCATTTGAACGGATGGTGGCTAATGTTTACTTTTCTTGGTTCTATGTGTTATTCGTTATAAGCGAGAATCTCTTGCACCATGTCGTTATCTTGTAGATCTCCTGCCAGCGTGCGAGATTATCCTCACCTTCACGGACCTTGGAAAATGAATGTTCATCGTCTTGAAATACGTCATTGACAAGGATGGTAAAGATGTCGTCTCCTATGGAATCAACCGAGAGACGGAACGGGTAAACAAAATGTGAGATGTGATTCTTACGATTTCAGGGATGGTTCTCAACAGACTTCGCATTTCTGAAAGACTTCGAATCCTTGTGATAATGAAGCAACTGAGGCGAACCACGAAGAGAAAAAAAAAACAGTACAAAAACTATGGTGACGCATGTTCTAATACAATAACATCGAACAAGCATTACATCACAGGGTTTGTTTTTATTGATAGATAAATCCAAAAGTATGGTATCTGTGAACATCGCATGAGCAGGATCAAGTGTTTTTGTTCACTATCGTACCGTAACACATTATTCATCTCTCGAGGACAGCAAATTGACAGTGGACTATAAAGAAAAGTGACTAGAGCCATGGGCTTGTGCCCTATATGTAAGAAAAGTAAAACTTGAGAAAGTTATCGGTGGCATATAGAAACACAATATAGGAGAATTTCTATTTGAGGACGCATGCTTGAGCATTGCTCGAAGTTTCTATCAAAATTTTTTATAAACAATTGCATATAAATATCAAATGTTAGAGAAGGTTGAGCACACATTGTGGGAGATCTCCACATTGCATTGGACACAATCCGTTTGAAGCAAGTGCTGCTGCAAAGAATAAGCAAAAAACAAGCTAGGACAAGATGTGAAGCGTAATTATATGACCAAAACAATAAACAAAAGGGTTTGATGAAGATGGAGAAGTCCATGAATCTCCCGAGACTAGGATCATTCGATTTTTATTTATTTTCTTACACTACAAGAAGTGACCCTGTATAGTGACTACAGATGCAACATATTTTCATCGCTAAGTGGTTCCACATTCTGTCAATATATAGTGTTTTGCACATATTGTCGCTTAAACAAGGATCATAGCAGTATTATTAATAATGAGGATATGTGTTTGAGTCCTTAATATGCACTCGTAACACTATGTTGAGGTAGTTATAATCATGGATAGCAGTCACTCCTCTATATTGTGAGGGCATGGGATTGAATCCCATCAGCTTTGCGTGCCTTTTTGTTATAATTTGGTGAGGAGTGCCCAAATTATTCATAAACTAAGCAAAATAAGTTTTTTTTTTTAAGCGAAATCTTGGTTATCTTGTGGATAGGCCATACAAATCAGATGGAGAAGGTGAGTACTTCTCCAATGAATTTGATGCATTTTTGCAGGAGAAAGGTATCAAAAGGAGATCACTACTAGATATACTTCTCAACAAAATGGAGCAGTAGAGGTAAGGATCAGATTGGTTGTGCAAGCCGCTAGATCAATGCTAAATGAAAAAAATTTTCCTAATTACTTGTGGGTAGAGCGTGTTTCTATTGCCACTTATCTTATTAACAGGTTACCTTCTACGTCCCTTGATGGGATAACCCCCTATGAGGCATGGCATGGTAGGAGACCATCACTTGAACATTGCATAATATTTGGTTGTGTTGCTTATGTTCACGTTCCATCTCAAATCAGAGGTAAGTTAGATTCTAAGATAGAAAAATGCATCTTCATAGGGTATGATATAAATAATAAAAGATACAGGTTTTATAATCCATCCAAAAAGGATTTATGGTCAATAGAGATTTGATGAGAATGATTCTTGGTTTGAAAGTGAATGCAGGAAGGTCAAATTACCATATGACTTGGAAGAAGAATTTCCAAGCCTCACCAAGGAGGAGCCAAGCACAATTGAAGACATCAAATCAGATGATGAGGGCACCATCAACTTTGAAGAGTTCAAAGCATGGAAATCAAAAGGAAAGGTCAAGATGAAGAGGTTGGAAGACATACCTGAGTCATCCAACCAAGCCATAAGGAGATCACAAAGGGAGAGTAAGAAGCCAATCAGATATGGATATGACACTTCATTAGTTATTAAGCATTCTAGTTATCTTGCTAAGGATTTATCACTTGAAAAACCTTCTTCATATGAACAAGCAAGTACCAAAGCAGAATGGAAGGAGGCTATGGATGAAGAGATCAAAGCACTCCAAAGAGATTAACACTTGGGAGTTAGTACCCAAGAAAGCATCAATGAAGGAAATTGGTTCTAGATGGATTTAAAAAATCAAAAGAAACTCAAATGGATCCATCAATAGGTATAAAGCTAGGCTTGTGCATAAGGTTTTTGTACAAACCCAAGGAATAGACTATGAAGAAACTTTTTCACCTATGGACAAGATGCTAACCATCAGAGTATTGGTAAGTGTAGTTGCATTTAGAAATTGGAATATGTATCAACTAGATGTGAAAAATGCTTTTCTCAATGGGTGGATTTCAGAGGAGGTTTACATGGCTCAACCTCCTAGTTATCAAGATCAAAGCAAGGTAAATGATATGTGCAAATTGAAGGAAGATCTTTATGATTTCAAGCACGCACCTAGGGCATGGAACCATAGGTTAACAACCTATCTTCAAGGCCAAGGATTCATGATGAGAAAGGCAGATTCTTCTTTGTTTATCAAGAGAAGTAACTCAAAAATGATATGTTTATGTGTATATGTGGATGACATCATTCTTATAGGTAGTGATGCCAATGGAATCAAACAAATAAAAAACCACATGATGTAGGAGTTCAAAACCTGTGACCTAGGGTTTCTAAAATACTTTCTTGGACTTCAGTTAGTATACTCTAACTCTATAATCTACATCACTCAAAGGAAATATGTGTAGGATATCTTGAAGAAGTTTCTCTTCAAGAATGCTAAAGTAGCTAGCACCCCTATGGAGGTAAATCATAAATTTAGTGCTCATGAAGGTGAATTGCCTGAAGACATTGCAAGTTACCAAAGCATAGTTGGGATTCTAAACTATGCCACATTAACAAGGATTGACATATGTTATGGAGTAAGTGTTCTGAGCCAAATCATGCATAAACCTAGAGCACTCCACCTCGAAGCTGCTTAAAGAATTTTAAAGTATCTTAAGCTACTCAAAACCAAGGTCTTTACTTTCCTTATAGATGAGACTTGGATATAAAATTGTACTCAGATGCAGATTGGGCAGGATGTAAGTATGATAGAAGAAGTACTTCTAGATATTAATCTTTTGCAGGAGATAAGCCCATCTCATGGTCTTCTTAGAAGCAACCTACCCTACTTAGATTTGGAACTTCATACTCATTCACCTATTATCTTTGGTGATAACACTTGTTCTTTGCATCTTGCAACCAATCCCATTTATCATGCAAGAACCAAGCATATAGAAGTGCACTATCACTATGTTAGAGAGAGACCCTTGAGCAAAGAGATACAATTAGCATATGTATCTACAAACATGCAATATGCTGATTTGTTAACCAAAGCACTTGATGGTACTAAGCTTTCCAGGTTTAAAACCATTATTGGATTGCACGATATACAAGAAGATTGATGAAGCAATGCAAGCCAAGATGTTTGGCTTGAGGGGGAGCTGTTGGTGCAAATGTCCAAACCTTCACATTTGGCTTAGCATGGAAGACTATATGTGGAAGCATTTGATGATTCATATGAACCATATCTTGTAATTGTTTGATCATTTACCATTGTAAAAGGTTTCTACCTTGAGAGAATCTTGTAAAACCATATATCTCATGGAGTTAGGAGAAGTATGAGCTACGAATCTCACTTGATGAAATAACTCCTAAATCAAAGAAGGCAGTTTTAGTTGGAGCCATGTTCGAAATTCAAATTCAAACTTGAAAGAAAACTTCTTATAAAAGGGCTTGTAAAAAGCTTGCAGTGGAGTGGTCCCATTGAGAGCTCTTCCATTGATCATCTGTAGAATTTGAGTAGCTTAGACAATATCTTACTCATTACACCATCATTGAGCATCATTACAATTTCAAGTGATCTTGTATAATCATGTGTTATAATACATATACTTCATTGAATATCTCTATCTACTTCTCTACTATGACTACTCAGAATAATCACATTAGACTCATTGTATTATAGTGAATTCTCATCCATTTTGCATTCTCTATAGCTTCTTGGAACCAGCTTGAAGTCTACATTATGCATGCAAAGTTTCAAAGTATTTGGTTCAGCCATGTGGGAGAAATGGCCATCGAAGTGCTCACTAGTCATCTACTAGTTAGTCCCTAAAAATTCAGAGGTAAGATTTGGATTGCTAAATTTCCTTCTTTGTGCATAGTTCATCATTTTTGATGATTCGACTTGCAATCATTAGTTATCTAAGCTAATTGAATTCCCTCAATAGGAATTTCATCAATTGCTAGTGTACTGTGAGCATTGAGCAAAAGAACAAGTAGGTGTGTGGACTAAAATAACACGTTTTGTGACACTAGCTATTCATGAAGTAGTCTGTTTTGTTTCAATTGTTCCAAGCATCAACTCCAAAGTACATAGATACTTTCTTGGTGTCATTTTCAAGCTTAAAGGACCTAACATAAATCTAAATTGTATTAGGGAAGCTACACATCAGATTTGAGTAGTACCACCACACTTCCTTGAGGTATCCATCCATCTCATCCAACATATAAAACCTTCGAAATGGACATACTTTATATATTGTATATGAGTAAGCAAATTGTCCCTTCCTCAAACTCAAGCTCTAGAGATCAAATACATATCACAACACTCCAGAAACCTGTGGTGTCAATTAGCAAATGCACAATCCTTGAGTACTCATGTGTTTGCATGTAGGACTAATTACTATCTAGGTGTCCTCATTTGGGTCTAGTGTGTTCATCTCTTCCATATGCTCCAATACTACCTAAAGGTGTGAAAAACCCTATTAATTTAGTCCTCAATTATTGATGCCCCATATGAAAATGGATGTGAGGGATTGATCTGCTAGTAATCTTCAAGTGACTTAAGATCAATTGATCTTATCCCTCCGAATGGTTTGGAAGCTTAGTGAGTCTCAAGTAACCCCTAAATTCCTTCCAAATCAAGCCAATGATTCATCTGCATAGAATAGACAATGCTAGACAAGTAGTGATTTGTGAGGCTCTATCGGGTTCTTTTATTTTTACTTTAACTTATCGAGTACTTCTAGGCTTCAAATTGATATAGGTATTTGAGCTTCACTTGACTTGCACGTTGGTGACTTCTTCATTCCCTAGAGCGGATGATGAATGAAATTAGGGAGTTTTCGGAACCTGAATTTCGAAATGTGATTCAACTCTTCAATGATGTCATGTGTAACGTGTTATGCTCAAAATCTACGAGGTCCCTCCAAATGAATCACAAACACATGCTTTTTCAATGCCTCGAATGATTCTACAATACCTATACATTGACACTAAGGCAATAATCAAAGACCCTTAGAAGAATGTTGCTCCTACCCGCCAAACGTGGAGAGACAATCCCCTACATACTTGTACTCATACTATATCAAATACTCCTTCTTTCAAGATGAGACTAGTCGTTATACAGATATTCATATCTACCCAATGCTATAGCATCCCTTCACTTCAAGCATGCGTCAGTGTAACCTCATGGCATCCACATGAAGGTTCTGTCAAGCTCCCAAGGGAATGGCTAAAATGATGTCTTCTCAATCTTCCATGAATAACCTTAATGCCTCCTTAACGTTTCCATGCGCACAACCAAGATTATCTCAGCCAATTCAATGTTGACCTCGTTACCCTCCCGAACAATGGCTCTCTGCAAAAGTTCAAGAATTTATCTCAAACATTTAACGTCATAGGTTAGCTGCCTCTGTACGTTTTGCAGTGCACTCCGATGTCATGCAAGTCGTTCTCTGCCCATAGTAAGCAATGCCTCATGGCATATGAATGCAATATCCCTTCTGTAGAATTCGTATCTGTGGGCAAGAGTTGTGGTGCAAGTCTTTGGATATGTAGCTGTGTGAGAGAGAGACACAGAGAGAGAGAGAGAGAGAGAGAATATATCATGAGTAACAAGTCGATGAGATGGTCTGCGTGTAGGCACGTCATCTTGAAAGCGATCCTTGAGAAGGCTGAGAAAGGTGTTTGTGCTCTACAGAATCATGACATAAACGGAACGGAGAAAGAGTATGCGAGATATGCTTGTCATCATTCGGGGTATGTTTATCAACAGTTTTCGCGTTTATAGAAGATTCGCGAGCGTTGTGAAAAAAGAAGAAAACAGAGGAGTGCGAGAAACATAGAGTAATTGAACAGAACAAAGACTATGGGGGCACACGTTCTAATACATGTGGATTAAGCGCATCCAGAAGACATCACAGAAAGGGAGGCGTTCCGTAGCGCGATCATGAGTAATCATAATCATTGACAAATACATCCATAGATATCGTATCTGTCAGTAGCATACGAGTAAGATTGACCAGTGTTCTTCAACATCGTAGGATAACGTGTTTTGCTCTCTCGAGCACAGCCAATTGACGGTGGACTATATTTCTTTTCTATGAAAGAAGGAAATGCAAGGAGACTATAGAATTTGCGTTTGACGATGTGTATAAAAACAAGAGGCATCATTAAGAGACGTGTACTGAATGGTAAACAATAGAGCCGGTTGGGAACACGTTCTGGGAGATCGCCAAGTCATCGCACAATCCGTTTGAGGCAAGCACTTGTTCTAAGACTTAGAGGAAACAGAAATGCTGTGAACAAGACTTCAAGCGTAATTGAAACAGACATGACAATGTAGAGGAGAATTTGGAGGAGATGCAATGAACCTCTAATCAATTTACTGAGGTAACGGATAACCTCTAAAAAATGTTTGCTGAGCTTTTAGAAACTGACCATACACCTTTCATTTCATATCATTTATAGCAGCTCTACTTTGAAAGAATCCCGAACGACTGCGGGACAACCCATCATTTAATCCAAGATGGTTGTTGCCTCGAGATCTCCATACATATCGTAAAAATTCTCTGTATAGAGTGTCATATTTCTTTTACTCTTCGAACACACGTAAAGAATATATCCAATGTCCACATATTCTCTTTGACGTTTGATACAGGAGAAGGAAGGATTTTAACGTTTTATAATCTTCCCTGTACCTTGGTACTTCTAAGGAGAGTTTTCTGGACAAGCATGAGTCCCTTCTTTCTTATTAATAGGTATGAAAGGTCCTTGAGCTTAATCTCTCACGTAAGACAACACTAAAGGGTCCTCCAACTTAATAGATCAACGAAGAAAAGACTATTGTCTGCACCATTGAGGGTATAAGGCCGACATGAAGACATTTTCTTTATTGGATCATGGGATGTCTTCAATTGTGTCACCATTGCCAAATTGCATGCCTCTCCTACGTGAATCATATTTTTAGGGAAAGAACGTCAACTCTTCCCTGCCTCAATCTTCAAATCGTTTTTTTAGGAAAGCACGAATCTTCAAAATCCAACCTTAGACTACCTTCTATGTCTTGTTGTTTCATATGAGACTATCGAGAATTCAGATCTTACTTGAGTTAAGCTAATCGATTCAAACCTTGATTTCACCAATCCTGAGCGATTCATCAAGGCACTATGCCATGGCATGAGGAATCTTCTCAACCTAACGGTTGAGAAGATACACAATGCCAAGGGGTTTTGTAGAGTGTTGCAATTTGTGATCTGATTATCCTTCTTAGTCTCACATTCCTCGTCGTTATTGTCACCACTCTTTGAAAAGGATGAAGAGTTCCTTGTTTTGCATTTCTTCATCCCATCTTAACTTGTCACTTTCAGAAGACTATTTCCAAGATGCACCTTTTCTTAATTAACTTCCGCTTCAAGCCTTGAAGTACTATTGTATAGTCTTTCTCATATGTCCTTACGAATCCTCTTGGTAACAGATTTGGATTCCTTCACAATATTCCTGGTGGCCTTAAACATGCTAATGCTTGTTGGCGAGGAAACATCCTAGTGTTTTGGGGTCAAGGCTTTTTTTCATTGGAGCACAAGCTGAAGCTCGAGTTTGGGTTTGCTTTGGGTGGTAAAGCTCATCTACTTTGTGTTTGCGATGTTCATTTCCTATGCTAGCTTTAGGGATGTTTGGGCAGCTAGGATTTTCCTTGCTTGCTGATACTTCGGCTCCTTAGGATTCCTTTTGGTGTCCTAGGGATTAAGGTTTTCTCTTTCTCTCTCTCATCTCTTACCTCTTCTTTCTCCCTCTCTCTCTCTCTCCCCCCTCTCTCTCTCCCTCTCTCTCTCTCTCTATCTCTCTCTGTCTCTCTCTCTCTCTCTCTCTCTCTCTCTCTCTCTCTCTCTCTCTCTCTCTCTCTCTCTCTCTCTCTCTCTCTCCCCTTGTCTCTCTCTCCCCCCTCTCTCACTCAATTACTCTCCTTGTCTCCCTCTGCTTTGTTCGCGTCCTTCCCTCTCTCCCTCTCTTTCTTACACTTTCTCTCCCTCTATCTCTCCCACTCCATCTCTCTCTCTCTATCTCTCTTTATCTCTCTCTCTCTCTCTCTCTCTCTCTCTCTCTCTCTCTCTCTCTCTCTCTCTCTCTCTCTCTCTCTCTCTCTCTCCCTTGTCTCTCTCTCCCCACTCTCTCCCTCAATTACTCTCCTTGTCTCCCTCTCCTTTGCTCTCGTCCTTCCCTCTCTCCCTCTCTTTCTTACACTTTCTCTCCCTCTATCTCTCCCACTCCATCTCTCTCTCTCTCTCTCTCTCTCTCTCTCTCTCTCTCTCTCTCTCCCTCTCTCTCTCTCTATGTATCTATCTATCTCTCTCTCCCTCTCTCTCTCTCTCGCCCCTATCTCTCCCCCCTCTCTCCCCCTCCACCCTTTCTTCTTTCTGCCCCCCCTCCCCCTGCCCCCACCCCGTAGCCACCAATATGGTCCATATGAGCAAGGTGGCCCGCTTTTGCTAGGGGATTTTTTTCCCTTTTTTGTGGTGAAGCCCCCTAGGTCTTGTCCCCTCAGAGAGGAGATAAACAATGTGGTAGTGGATCTTAGAAACCCTTGTATTTTGGTGAGGTGTTGGGTGCAAGAACCATGACTCAAATCTTTAAAGCTCCCTTTAAAAGGATTGAATCCCTAGAAGACTAGTTATGCTCAAGCATAAGTTCCACATTTCATTGGTTCTCGAAGTGTTCCAGTGAATTTCCAAAAGCACGGTATACATTACATCACGAATAAAGCAAACCATAAGGTGCCTCTTCAAGTTGTTCATGGATCTTATCTCTAAAAAAACCAAGCTATGCATATTCCCTTTGTCCAATGAGCTGCCTAATCTTCATTTGTACCTATACCACTTCATCAAAGACATCATCTCACCATTGGGAAGGCTAATGGAAGATAAAATGCATGACTATGGGCCCAACTCCAAGGGTGTTGCTCACTCCTTTAACGCTCGCTCACACATCGAGGTCTTTATGGAAGCACATTCAAATGGATCTTCTATTCATCCTTAATATCAGGATTATGAATGGAATTATCCTTGAAAAAGAAATTATCTACAATAATGTGAGTAATTCTTTGGGGTCAGTGCAAGAGGCTCAAAAAATGTCTTCTTTGGAGAGGTAGAAGCAACCCAAAGATGATTTCTAGAGAAGAGAAATAAAAAGACAAGATAGAAGAACTTAAGAACCTATAGAAGAGGAAGAAAAGAAAACCCATAATGGTTTAAATGGTGTAATTGTGTGACTCTTGAGAAAGAAGTCCACATTTATGACTTTCCACAAAGCTCCAGTCTAGTAGTAGAGACAGGGACTTAGGGAGGGGAAAATCATCAAAAGAAAACTCCACCAATAAACAAGAAAATTGAGACAATGAAATCTCCATTATCAACTCCGTGTTTAGGGACACCTACACCAAAAGGATGAGAGAATTGAAAGAGAACGTTTGTTGGTCCTTCCTTAACTCTAGAAAGGCACCATTAGTCGCACTCTATCACATGCTAGAGGCTTTTTACTGAATCAAATCACATAAGAATGCTCTAAGAATAAAAGAGATAAACTCCCATCGAGGAAGCCCCTCTCAAGCCATTAACGTTAGTCCTCTCAGTCACTCTCTAAGGGCTATTATACCCCTCCAAAGAGACCAGCATAAGTCACTTGCTAAAGGAAAAAAATCTCACACTAGATTATATTTATGAGCTCAAGATTGCAAAAGTGGACCTTATGACAAGACTTAATGCCATATCGTCTCTATTATACCTAGCTTGCTCGTGCCCATCGACAAGGTAGTGGTAGCATGATAGTTTGCAACAAACAGAGGTGATCATAATCAATTATTGTTTCGATATGTGACCTTGATCACATGGGCTGAGATCAGATCCATGGGCCCCTTCCCAAGCTTAGAGGTTTTGAATGCTAATAATTCTCTTGAAGAAAGAGAGGAAGATGGGACTATCTTGATTCTCTACAAGGGAATGTGATCCTCTCAAGCGATTTGGACATGGTCAGATCAACTACTATTCCATGAGAGAATAGGGGTTTTCTGATCTATGGTAACAAGAAAGGCCTTTGAGACCATCTCCAACTTCACCTTAACTTAGTTAAATTCAAGAACTACCTAGGCTACTCATGATCCAACCTCCAAGGGAGTTTGTGATCTTTTAAAGATAAACTTTAAAAGTGGTATGTTTCCAAACATATTATTAAACACTTTGGTTATCCATTAATGTTCCTCTACATGGAAATTGAGATGTCCGATGACTTTCCTATATTGGCTTCCTCCATGGCCCACCCATTTTTGTCCAAAAAAAAATATCAAGTGTGGTCTTAAGTTTTACAAGATGTTTCCTCCCCAACAAAGTGTTGCATTAGCATGTTTAAGGCACTGTGAATATTATGGAGAAATCCAAAATTGATACCAAGAGGATGAGGAAGGACATAAGCGAAATACTCTATAATATTACTTCAGGGCTTGAAGTGGAAGTTAATTAAGAAAAGGTGCATCTTTGAAAAAAGTCTTCTGAAAGTGACAAGTAAGTAAAGATGCGAAGAATAAATCCAAAACAAGGAACTCGTTATTCGGCTTAGCATTGGTGAAATCAAGGTTTGAAGAGATTCGCCTACCTCAAGTAAGAGCTGAATTCTCTATAGTCTCATATGAAATAACAAGACATAGAAGGTAGTGTAAGGTTGGATTTTGAAGATTGGTGCTTTCCTAAAAAAGGATTTGAAGATTGAGGCTGAGAAGAGTTGATGTTCTTTCCTTAAAAATATGATCCATGTAGGAGAGGAATGCAATGTGACAATAGTGACAGCATTGAAGACATCCCATGATCCAATAGAGTAAATGCGTTTAACTCGGCCTTATAACCTAAATGGTGCAGATTATAGTCTTGTCTCAGCTGACATATTAAGTTTGAGGACCTTTAGTGTTTTCTTACGCGAGAGGTTAAGTTCAATGACCTTTCATTCTCATTAGCAGGAAAGAAGGGAGTTATGCTTGTCTAGAAAACTCTCCTTAGAAGTACCAAGGTAAAGGGAAGATCATAAAACGTTAAAACCGTTCCCTCTCCTGTAAAATACGACAAAGACAATATGCGGACATTGCATATGTTCTTTACGTGTGTTCGAGGAGTAAAATAAATTTGACACTCTACGCGGAGAGTTTTTAAGATATGTATGGGGATCTCAAAGCAACAACCATCTTGGACTAAAGGATGGGTTGTCCCGCAATCGTTTGGGATTCTTTCAAACTAGAGCTGCTATATATGATATGAAAGGAAAGTTTTATGGTCAATTTCTAAAGGCTCAGCAAGGATTCTTTCGTTCAGATATCCGTTACCCCAGTAAATTGATCTGGGTTCATTGTCATCTCTTTTTCAATTACGCTCGAGGTCTTGCTCCCAGCATTTCTGTTTTCTGTAAGTCTTTGCACGAGTGCTTGGTTCAAACGGATTGTGCGCATCACATCGAAATCTCCGAGAATGTGCTCGCAACCTGCTCTATCGTTTATCATTCAGTACACGTCTCTGAATGATGCTTCTTGTTTTTATACACATCGTCAGACGCAAATTCTCTGTAATTTTGGTTCTAAATTCTCAACTATAGAACAGCCAATCACATTAGTCTCCTTTCATTTCCTTCTTTAATAGAGAAAAGCTATAGTCCACCGTCAATCGGCTGTGCTCCAGAGAGGAAAACACGTTATCCTACGATGTTGAAGAACTCCGCTTAATCTTACTCATATGATACTGACAGATACGATATCTATCGATGTATTTGTGCAGGATTATCGTTCCTTACGATCAAGGTACGGAACACCTCCCTTCTGTGATGTCTTCTCGATGCGCTTAATGCACTTGTATTAGAGCATGTGCCCCCATTGTCTTTGTTCGGTTTACTTAATTCTATGTTTATCGCACTCCTCTGTTTTCTTCATTTTTCACAACGCTCCGAAATCTTCTATAAACGCGAAAACTGTTGAAAACTGTTCACAAGCATGCCTTGCACACTCTTTCTCAGATGATGGCTGATCCCGCTTCAGCCATCAGGGCGGCTCTGACTACACCCCACCCATGTACCACATCTTACATCCGCCCACTAGTACAAGATGGAGTTACTTAGTCGTTCGGATGCATTTTCATGCTTGTACTACCCTTTCACACATAGATTGCAGATATAGCACTCCATTCACACCCCCTTCCCCCGAAAAGCTTTCTTTCATGGGTATCTCTACATGTATACTACAGATATCAGCTTCACCAGTTTCGTTTTCAGCACTTTTATCTTTTCCAATTGACAGAACATACACCCATGTACAGTGATTTGTCTCAAAGGCCGAGTTCCGCCTCCTAATAAACGTAAAAACACTTTCTTTCTTTCTTTCTTTCTTTCTCCCTTCCGTTTATGTCTTGATTTTTAGAAGACAAAACTCGTTCTCGTCCTTCCCAAGGATCGCGTTCAAGATGAAGTGCCTACACGCAAACCATTCTTATCGGCTTGTTAGGTATGATATACTCTCTCTCTCTCAGCTACAAACCCAGAGATACGAATTCTACAGAAGTGATATTGCACTCATACAGAAGGGATATTGCACTCATACGCCTTGAGCCATTGCTTACTATGGGCAGTGAGCTTGCATGACATTGGAGTGCACTGCAAAACGTACAGAGGCAGCTAAACTATGACGTTAATTGTCTGAAGTCATGATGATGGAGATGTTAATCAGTGGTCCTCGGTCGCGACTGAAGGCAAATATATAAGTCAAATGCGGTGAATTAGGAATTTATTTTTCTTAATTCTTGAATGTTTTGCAGAGAGCCATTGTTCGGGAGAGTAAGGATTTCAACATTGCATTGGGTGAGTGAATCTTGGTTATGCACATGGAAAATTTAAGGAGGCATTAAGGTCATTCATGGAAGATTGAGAAGACATCATTTTGGGCATTGCCTTGGGAGCTTGACAGAACTTTAATGTGGATGCCATGAGGTTACACCGAAGCATGCTTGAAGTGAAGGGCTGCTATAGCATTGGGTAGGTAAGGATATGTGTATAAGGGCTAATATCATATTGAAATAAGGAGTATTTGGTATTGTATGAGTAGAGGTCTGTAGGGCACTGTCTCTCCACATTTCTAGGATAGGAGCAACATTGTTCTAAGGAGCTTTGATTATTGCATTAGTTTCAATGTAAAGGGAGTGTAGAAGCATTTGAGGCACTAGAAAAGGATCTGTTTTTGTGATTCATTTGGAGGGACCTCATATATTTTGAGCATAACATGTTACACATGACATCATTCAAGAGTGGAATCACATTTGAAAATTCAGAGTCCGGAAAATCCCTAAGTTGATTAATGACCCGCTCTAGGGAATAAAGAAATCACCGAAGTGCAAGTCAACTGAAGCTCAAAGATCTATATCATCTAGACGCCTCAAAGTACTATACAAGTTAAAGTACAAATAAAAGAACCCAACAGAGCCTCACAAATCACTATTTTTCTGGCAACGTTTGATCTATGTAGAGGAATCATTGGCTTGCATTTGAAGAAATTTGGGAGTTACCTGACACTCAATAATCTCCCAAACCATTAGGACGGATAAACGAAATTGATCCTAAGTCACTTTGAGAGTCATAGAAAATTAATCCCTCACATCCATTTTCATATGATGCATGATGCATTGAGGACTACTTAAATGGTTTTTAAGACCTTTATGTAGTATTAAGGCATAGGAAGAAGAGATGATCATACTACACCCAAATGAGGACACCTAGACAGGAATCTGTCCTACGTGCAACCACATGAGTACTCAAGGATTGTGCATTTCCTAATTGACATCTTAGGTTTTTGGAGTTTTTTCATATGTATTTGATCTTTGGAGCTTAGGTTTTGGGAAATAGAGAATATAAAGCAAAGACTTTATCCTCAAGTTTATAAGGAAGTATAGGCAACCTTACAAGGGATCATAGAACGAAGAAAAGTTCATTTTTCATCAAAAAATGACCAAAAGGCATAAAGAAATATTGGTTCATTGTAACATTCAAATAAATATGTTAAGTGCATAGGAATAATCACTCTACTCAGATTCATTGTTTTGTGACAACCTGCATCTTCTAGCTTCCTTATTTTGTTTGAATTATTATCATGATTGTAGAGTTTTTGTTTTGTGACATACTCTAGCTATTGTGTATTGTAAATTCACTAAAGTCAATTTCTCAACTTTAATAGGAAGTGAATAGCAAAATTATGGGAGATAACAGACCATAAAATTGAGGAACTCCATCAAATAACAAAATATTCCATCTTGTATCATAAAAAAATACTTAGTAGAGTAGAGAAAACCAAAGTTTGCAAAGGAATTAATGCAATAAGTAGAGCCATCATGTTTTCTTTTGTTGCATTTTGATTGATTATGATGTCTTTTCTACCTAAGAGCTTCTTCATAAGTGTTGTGATACCCTTTTTAGAAGGAAAGGGATCATCTTGTACAATTAGTTCATCCAAAACGAATAGCCTTGATTATTATGGGGCTAGTATTATGTTGAACCTTGGTAATAGGATGTTTAAAGATTGGGGTCACAAATAGACACACTTATAACATCTCTAGGAGACAATATTAAAATCGAAGACTATTTACACTCTAAACTTTGAAAGAAATCATCCTTTTCTTGAAAAGAATTTCTCTCTCCACAACAATCCCCTTATGAAGATAAAGTATTTGAAGGATAGATAGTGATTATTCACATTGAGAAATAAGAGAAGAAGGTAAAGATGGTTCCATTGAATTAAGGCATTCACGAGTAATGCATATTCCATTCCCATGGTAACACTGTTTGTTTGAATCATCATGGGGATGCATTAAGATAGATATATCCATTTCGAAGGTTTTATAAGCATTCAAGAATTTGTATATAACTTAAAGAGGAGGGAAACACCAAATAGGATTCAAAAACTATCAGAGAATCCAAACGAATGCTCTTGGTAGAGCGATTGTCCAAGTGGCCTTAGCTTTTTTACAACTTCCAAGAGAATTAAAATCACCCCAAAACTTTTTAGGGAATAAAACAATCCACTTCATAATTAATTTGTGCATTTGAATGATTACCCTAGCTAGTCCATAAGTAGAGAAATGATTAGTGTGCAATAAGGGGGCCTAAAATCATCCAATATGTGATTTTGAATTGATTGTATTATGCATGTGTCACAAAAAAGATGGAAACCAAAAGCAAACCATTCATTCTCTATTTGTGAGGTGCTTCACACTTAAGCTATTGAAGCGAGAATTGAGCATTTCTAGTATAACTTGATCTCATCAAGTGGCTTTGTGAGCCTATGAAAGGATCTTTGCGTTCTTCAAGTGTGAATCCCACTCAAATCTACATCAAAGCATTGACATAGTTGCCCTCTCTAGAGAAATTTTCCTAGAGGGTGAATTGGATTTTGTGCATGCAAACCAATTTGGCATCATCTAGCGACCTCATGGATAAGAAATAGAGCAAATCAAATTATTGCAAAGAAATTTTCTTTATTTAAAATGGATTACTCTACTAAGTAGAACCCTAGAGTTGGATTTTGTGGGAACATTAGAGATTCAAAATCTATGTGAGTACTTAGATCCTTCCAGAGGATTCTTGAAAGTTGTTGCAAACTAGAACTTGTTCTTCAATTATTAATAAGGGCAAGAAAAGTGTTCTACTCCAGCTTGGTTAGAGTCATGGATATTCTACAATCAAATATCTTTTAACCTAGGTGAAAATAGTCATACACTAATTTTTTTTTTAAATAAAGGAAGTTCGGCAATAGCCTACTCTCCCGGACTTGAATTAAGTTAAGAAACAAAGGTACAATAGAAGGGGACTAGTGCCCACGGGACCCCCCAAATCCCACAAAGCAGGGGAAGCTTAAATGAGTTCTAGGTTGCATTACATAGAAGGTTAATCACCCTCTCATCGCCCTCATGCGGGGCCCACTTGGGCTTGAGCTTGTTGTTGATCAAAATGAGGACTTGATGGTGCCTGAAGGGGGGGGATTTCTTACTGTTAACAATCCTTTTGCCAAGGATGAATAGTGATTTCTCTATCGACCACTCCCTGGGGGTATCGCGGAAGTTGAGAGCACACCTCTCCCGCCAAATTTTCCACAAGACTTCCCCTCTGATGGCGTTCCAGAGTGTCGCAGAGCAGCCGATCGCTTCTCCCAAAAGGACTTGTTTCCAACTAAACTGATTTTGAAGTCTGATTTTCTTTCCAACCGTCTGCCAGATTCTGTAGGAGTTGGGGCAGGTAAGGAAGATGTGTGGGACGTCTTCGATAGCCCGGTGGCAGCGCTTGCACCAAGGAGGGATCCCACAAAGTTTGCTGTCATACACTAATTTAGGAGCAAGAAACACATGTTCATTAATTTACATCAAGAAAAGGCATAGAAAAGAACTAGGCATTTCCAAAGATTTCCCTACGATGTCATAATTGTCATCTAGATGCATTGTAGTTTTATTTTGTAGCCTTCTTATGAGAAGCATGGGATTATCAGAGCTAAAGGAATTGTATCTAAAGAGAAATACATGAGAAGAAAGCAAACGACAAGGGGTCTATTGATCACCATCTTTGAATTGAGGGTTTTGGAACATTCACTTAGGAATTGAGAACCAAGAGGGAGTTTTTGGAAACTAACAGTCTAAGATATAGAGAAGTGTGAAGTTGCTAACTCCTAAAACTATGAAGGATCAAAATTATTTCTGGTCTCGGAGCTTTAGGGCATTTAATTATAAAGAAAACTATAACTATGAATACATGGGTGCACACAAAAGGTATCATATATATGATTTTATGATCAAGAATATCATTATGAAACAAAGATACTAGTAATGCAACACAAAAATATTGTAACAAGGTAAAGGAAAGTTAAAGGCAGGGTTTGAACTAGAGAAACTGTGAGTTCCTCTAATCTAATAACGAGATGCCTATTACATTCTTTAAGGGAATTAGAGATTGAATCATAACAAATGTCTTGCTCCATTAATATGGATAACCTTAAGAAAGAATAATAATTCTTATGAAAGGTTGAGATTTTGTACATCAACACTCTAACCTATGGGAAGGAAAATGGGTGTGGTATGCGTGTATCTAAAGATATTGGGGATCACACCCAAACTAAGACTAAAAGTACCAATGCTAGAGTAATCCTAAGCTAGCATCCTGCTATAAATCAAGAAGGCAATGGTTATGTGAATACAAGAGGCTCACAATATATCTCCCAACGAAATCCTTAGAAATTAGATGAATTTGGGAATGAAGTACCTAGTGAATTTCCAACCTTTTTTATGAGTGGCGTGTCTATGTCTCAAAACATAACTCCTAGCTTTGCTAAATTTTAGGAGGAGCCCTTCAAAATATTGCGGATTATAGATTCAATAAAAGGAAGAATAACATTCCTCTTCTATATATTCATGGTGTAAAAAGACCTAATGTGCATATGGAAGATCATATAAAGTCTCAAATATAAGTCAAAAGACGTGACTTGGCATGATATTATGGCCTACATAGGTAACCAACTGCATGAGAGATCCATATGATGGATATGAATATCCTCATGATCACATCATAGAGAGAATTATATATGCATAGCAAGTGGGAAACCTCATCTTCAACATGAAAAAATTGCACTTACTCTCAAAAAATCTACGTTCACATGCTTCCAAGCATTATGGATTCTAAGCTTTGAAAATTTAGAGCAATGAATCGATGGGTTCATAGGAAAAGTTTCTAATCAAGCAGTCAGACATGACACCTCCTCTATAATTCTAGTCTCAAATATTCAAGTTCAGAATATGTAAGATTAGCCATGAGATTGATCATGAAATACATCCTAGGGTATCCCATTAAAAAATAACCAGAGTAGAAGTTACTTTTTTTTGCTGTGAAATGGTCCAACCAGTCATGAGATTAGAAAGTTAATGTCTATCAAAAGACCATTTACTATGGAAGAGTACATCAAACAGTGTGTTGATTGAGAAGATAACCTAGACTTAGCTTGGAAGTCTCCAAAGAAAAGTAGCTTCACTAGTGTGCAATCACATTCATGTCTTGATGACCTACAAGATAACTTGGAAAGAAAAATAAATCTCTCATCATGGCATGATAGATGTAATAGTAGGTCTAAGCAAAGAAAACGTTCTCAATATTCAAGAGGCACGACTTTGACCAAATATTTTCATGTGGAAACTAGGATTATTAACCTAACCAATTGGCACAACTATGTAACACTTCTCAACAACGTGATATAGAACTCAAGATGACTAATCATTATGCAAATGCTATTATAATAGACAAGCTATAAAGAAAACCTCACCCTGATATGATCCCTCAAAAGTTTCAAAATGGATGACACTCTAAAAGTAATGACGCACAATATCATCCATCCTTGTATAGGAATAAACCATAAAATGTTCAAGAATTTGTAACATATCCAAATATGTTTATTGATATGGAAAAAGGCAAACATAGTTTGTTCAAGCGCCACAACAAAGATTTTAGGAAAGAAACCAAGCATATGTTGTGCAAGGGTGAAACCCTCTTCAAATACATCAAGTCTTGCCACTTAAATATAGAATTGAAGAGAACCTTTAGAGAGCACTAGTGCAAGTTGATCCACAAAATAAATTAGGGAGCAATATAAGGTCATATGATTATGCTTATGAGAGGTTTGATGAGGAGCAAGGGGATAACACTGAAGGACATAATCATTAGTTGAATCATGTCCAAAGTACACAAGGCCATGATGTGTGAGAATCCACAAGAACATGGTATTCATATCTAGCACCACATATAAGTAGATATTTTAGTTTAGCACTTAGATGGACCATCCCTAAGGGGACATGCTACAACTCACTTCCTTTGTCATTGCACACTTCTCCAAGTGGAAAGAATTTTGCCGGGGTGTGATGTGGAACAATTAATCAAGAAACATCCTAAAAACGCCTCAACCATTAAGGTAACACCTCGAAATTTGGTTACACATAATTCTTTAAGGAATGATAGACAAATCAAAATCTATTGTACGACACAATATAAAGCCCAAGAACATGAGGAGTAAAATCTATTGAGTATGGAAATTCCATGTCAAGATGGCATGCAAGTATCCACACAGAGATATGACAAGTCTAAGGAAAATAAAAATGATCAAGCACGAATGACAAGTTCTTCAAAGGGAGAATAGAAGGAAAAACACACATGAAAAGACGAAGGAGATAAGCCAATAAAATCACTGCAAATTAGCCCAGATGAAAGAGATAATTGAATGCCACAAATCTAACTCTCAACTTCATGATGGAGAACTAAAGCTCATAAATATTAGAGGACATAAAAAAGAAAGTCTCCAAAAGAAACCCTAATCCTTAAGCACAAAGCCGAGGTGCAAAAGGGTTATTGGCAACCGCAATTCCTAATCACCTGCAACGCATATCAAGCTAGGATAGTTGTACGAACATCCATTCAAAATCACGAGATTTTCTATCCATGATAACATTTAGGTGAAGAAAGGTTAGATAAAAACGATTCTCAAGGTAGCTCAACGTTGGTTAGAAAAGGTATGTAATCCTATCTCTATGAGCAGAATAATTGAGCCATGTTCTTACAATATGGCATATCCAATAAACTATCATCACATCCCTTTACCACCTTTGCAACCCATGGTTTGTGGTCCACCAAGAAATCGTGTACAAAAGGATGAAAAATCTAGTCATTCAAAAATTAAAAGCTCCTATGATGTGCACTTTCAAGTCATCCTTAGATAGTGGAAAAGGAGAATAGGTACAAAAAAATCATCTACACGCTTTTGAGAGTCTATTAACGCATTTACATCCAAAACGTCAAAGCCACTTGAGATTAATCTAGCCAAAATCTCTCAAAAAATATGGGAACCAATTTATTGTGATTTCTCAAATAATGATGCAAAATACAGAGCTAAAAATTATGAAGAGCCATATGTGACTATATTGTGAAAACCACTCGAGAAATTCGACTAACTTAATTGAGATATTTATGATTCATGGAATGATCAATTTTGGTAGGAAGTGCAAGATGCGACATGCAAGAAGCGGAAAGTGTCAAGACCTTTATTCGATGAGGTCAAGGTAGGAGCATGTGATACTTTGAATGATCTAGATGTCCAAAGCTTTAGATATGTTGGCGATGAAAAGCTTGAATGTTAGAATGCCAGACTACATACCTTACAAAGGCATTTAGTACCACTTGCAAGGAAATCTATCAAATTTGAAGAAAGCTATAGTGAAGTATACTCCTTTTGTTGAGCAATTCATCATGTTAATGCATCATTACTAAGAGATATTACTAGGAGAACAATCCTAGAACCCCATAAGATAAAGATAAAGACTCAACTTTAAAAAAAAAATACATTTTTACAAAAGTGGTGAGCATAGTGAGGGAGATGATGGGATGACTATCTTTCTAATAGATCATACACTTTTTGATTGATGGCCTTCCAATGAAGTGCTCAAATAGAACAGTAAAGAACAAAGATTTGACACATGAGGATACTCATTTATGGATGTTCCAAGTTTCCTTAAGACAACAAGTTTGAAGAAGAAATAATGAAGAGATGAAGTGGGAGGAGTGCAATTAGTGAAGAACAATTAGTGATCCGCCCTACATGCCTATGAGACTCCTACATAAGGATTTTGAACCATTTGATCTAACTAAGATCCTTCAGACCTTCAATGTGTTAGTTAATGAGCAAACACTCACTCCGTTTTAGGATGCACAAGGCTATGAACTCTTCACAATGCAAATAGTCATAGAGTTTTAAGAATACGAGAGAAAACATGGATTATCCCAAATATTTATTTATTATGACTAAAGAAGAGAGAGGAAATCATTAATGATTATTTGACCACAAATTGACTTTTGGATGCCAAAGGGAAACCTTAGGGAATTACATACTATAAGGCTAATAGAAAGCATCTAGAGTCAAAGAAGGAAGAGAACGATTAATTCTTTGAGCTCCTAGAGCACTTCAAGGAAAGAGCTTTCCAAGTTTAAAGGCACTAAAGTGAGTCTGTTGGAAGGAATCTTATTAAAATAAATCATGTACTAAGAAAGTATTCATTGCGAACAAAACAATTTGAGGCTCTATGCTTGTATATTAATAATGATATCACTATCTAAGAAGAAGTAGCTTTGATTAGCCTCTTAAGAGAACAAATACCCGTATGAAAATTAAGGGTTTCAAACGTAGAGATTCAAGCATATGCTCTCATAGGACTCTGATGACAAGAACAAATTAGCTGGTCAAGAAAAGATCATAGACATACAATGATACATACTTCAAGAGTATCATATAACACATTGAATGGAACTTTTCTAAGAGCATTAGTACCAAAAAGAATAGGAAGATTTGTGCGTGTATCAAATTAACAAAAGTTCAATTGAAAAAATCCTAATAAATAGTTATCCCTTATGGATACTTGATCATCTATTGGAATGCGTAGTAGGAAAATAAGTATATTGCTTATTGGATGGATTCAAAGGCTAGGATGAGTCATGTACTGCTGCAAAGACCAACAAAGGGAAACATTTTAGTGTGGATGTAGTTTTTTTTTTCTTCTTGCATTCAGAATCATGCCTTTTCGCTTGACAAATGCATGGGAATTCCTCATCTTTTCACAGAACTCCTCAACAAATGCTTCAAGGTCAATGTTGATGATGCCTTTCCACAATCTAATGTGTAGAAAACACATGCATGATTTCAATCCTATCTTATATAAATGTGGAATCCATAAGGTATGTTAAATTCAGAAAAATGAGTTTTTATGCTGCATGAAGGCAAAAGCCTTGGGAATGTCATCCTTAAGCATGTTATTTCAATTGATGAAGAGAAATTCATAGTGATTGCAATTTTAGCAAGACATATAAATCGAAATGAGTTACCATGGGCCATTGTGGAATCCACCATGGGCCATCATGGAATGCCCCATTGCTTCATTCACATGTACAAGGTAAGCACATGACCTCTTTGCTCATTGATGGATCACTTTGAATGGAAATAGGATTATGGGATGCCTTTACATGACCTCAAAAGATGCTTCATGTCAGCACATTAACTTAAAGTTCTTGATTGGAATAAGCCATTCCATATTCATGTGGATGCTTCAAACTATGCATTCGGATGCATTAAGCTCAAGGAGAGGATGATAGTAAGATGGATTTCCCTATTGCATATGAAATACTTTAATTAACCATTTCAAAAAGAAGTAATACTACAAGAGAATGCGAAGGCCTAGGTATGGTAAAGGTTGTGAAAATGTTTAGGAATTACTAAATGTATAACAAGTTTAACATCTTTGTGGAGCACGTTCCTTTTGGATTTAGTAAATATTTGTGACACCTACTACTTATGTAGTATGTTTTTTACATAGTGGTGAAGAAACTCAACATTCATATCTTAGCCAACCATCTATCAACACTTACCAATGGAGAAGCTAAAACTATTTTGAATGATGATATTCTCCATGAATACCAATTTACCTTGGAGGTAGTGCCGAAGTTGGTTGAGACAATAGTGCATACTCTTATATTGGTCCTAGCCAGTCTCACATAAAAACTTCTCCAAAGTGAAAACATGAATATTTAGCCCTTTACCATAAACTATACCACGTGTTGTTATTTTTTTAACTCTCAGTTATCTTCTCTTTCTTTAGCAAGATTTATTTCATCCTTGTCTTTCAGATTGAGGTATATTCTTGATCCTTGAAATCGATATTTCTTATTGTGTCTTGTATTTTGTTGTCCCTAGTGCAACCTTAAGAGGCAAAACAAGAGCTACATAATTTGCCTAAGTTCATTATGATCAATGATTTTAATGTTTTCCAACCTCAATTCATGTGTTCTGTGAGGCTTCTCAAAGCCCAAGATGACATATCAAGATTTGTTTGCATACGCGAGTATAAATGTGCGATGCTATGTACCATGCGCACACCTAGTATGCTTTAAAGACACCCAAGGTGAACAAAACGTGTTAACAATGGAACACAAATATATGAAGAGTTTTTCACTTCTCTACATCTCTCTCTTTCTCTAAATTTTATTTTTTCTTTTGTGTGTGTGTGTGCATATGCTCTTTGCATAACCCATTTTGATCGTTCTATCTCTTACACAGTGACACAAACTAGTAAGTGGGCTCTCATTTTATACTTTCTAAAACCATAAGTAGACATATATCATGTAGTGAAAGAAGTGTATGTAATAGGTGAACTAGTCTTGGCTAGTGTATTAGAGTTGGATTCTTTTGAATTTCTCTTGCAAAGAGTACTTTGTTATTTTAAGTACTTCTTACTACTGAATTTGTGTAGTCAAGTTGTAGTCATTTGGAGTGGATGTTAGGCTAGTCTAATGCTCATTTGAATTATTCTTTACTGAGTGTAATCATTCTAAGTTTTAAGTAATTGGATCTTCCCTCATGTCTGTACTTGTAATTTTTTCCACCTTTGTTTCATTATTGTACATGTTGGATGGATGTTACTTGGAGCCATGAGAAGCAAGGACCCAATCATACAATTTGGGGTTCAGATTAGAACTTTAATGCCTCTTCATAATAGTCAATTACCACTTATCACACTTAGGTGTGATAGAGCTTATAATTTTAGGAAAAGTGCTCCCTATCATCTACACAATCTCTTCAAGATTATATTCCCATGCAATTTACTTGCAACGTGTGGACTTGCATGAACATAAGATCTGATAGGATTTGAGTAAGTTATTAGAACATGTGCTCAAGAGGTTCCCTTCTTGCTTGAGTAATTTCTATAGACTATGAGTAGCCATATCTAGCTCACTGATTTGTAGAAAGGTAGATTTTAGTTGTGAACCAAACTTCTGTAACATTTTGTACTTTCTTCTTAATAATCTTTAGATTTTATATAAAGGGATAATTTTCTTATAAATTCTGCTTAACTCTCATCTCCAAAATCTACATACTTTGAGAGAAAATGATCCAAGACTGAACAATCGTCTCTATGTGCATGCCTAGTGAAGGCAATAAATAGTGTGTCCTTGCAGATCTTTTGATTGTCCATGTGATATCCCTTTCCTTAAAGTAATTAAAGCTTTTTGGTCTTTAAATAAATAAAACCCTACTATTGACTCAATTTGAGCTAGAACGTTTGACCAATATAAAAGAAAATGGCTCCATATGGTCCATGATTCCTAGAATATGACCAAATCATTTCCTTCACAAAGGACTTCTAGATTTATGAAAAGAAATCGGAAGAGACAACAACAAACACAAGCTAGACATTAGTCGGACTGTAAAGAATGATGCATACCTAAAATTAGCACTTTAAGATTAATGTAGAGAGCCATTTCTAATGCTATGCTACAAATATCATCCATCTAGTAGATGCATGCCATGTGATAATTTTGGCAACATTGACAAGATCCCTTGATTAACTTAAGAAAAACCTTTGGAATTCTAATGAAATAGAGGTGATACGGATGATGTAAAAGATAAATTACATGGTCACATGTTAAATCTATTACAAATAAAGACTCATTTAGAAACCCATCTCTACGAAGATGCTATCTTGGATGAGTTTATAACTTGTTCCCCAGACCTTTAAAATGATATTGAAGTAGAGGTACTTTCGAGGCGATGAAAGGAAAGCAGCATAGCCAGTCCTAAGAGCTCGCATGAAGATTGTTTCATTTGAAATTCCGTTAGCCTAGGAGACATTTATAGTCTAAGGAAAATGATCCGATGTCCTCTTCATCTCCATCAAACTCTCCTTTAAATCTTTTTGGTCTTTAATATTATGCTTGAGGTCTTGTTCCAAGCTTTTTTTCGTTTTTTTTTCTTATGCTTGAGGTTGGGTTCCCAGTTTGCCTCAAATGGATTGAGGCTTATGCCCAAAATGTGTCCCCAACCTTCTCTAACATTTCACATTTATATACAATTGTTTATGGACAATTGTGGTAGACAATTATTTATGGGCATGCGTCTTCAAACCTGAATTCTCTATAATTTTGGTTCCAAATGTGACCAATAACTAACTCAAGTCTAGCTTTTCTTAGACATAAGGCTCTTTGAATAATTCCACTCGAAGAACTCGTCACCTAGTGTATACAATTGGTTTTCTATCAAAATTCATGCATACAACTAGGGTTAGAAATCTACTTGCACCTAAAAGAGTATTGAGATATCTTAAGGTTACATTGAACCAAGATCCTTTCTATCCTTTTCAAGATGATTTCCAAGTAAAAGCATATAGGGATGGTGATTGGCATGGATCCAAAGAATATAGGAGAACTACAAGTGGATATTCAAAGATTCTTGCTAAGAAGGCCATCTCATGGATGGCAAAGAAGCAAACTAAAATTTCTCTATTTTCCATAGAACCTAAATAAAGAGCTTTAGCACAAGTAACATGGTTCAACTAGATTTGCAACTTAGTTAGTTTCCAACCATGTGTGATAACATGATTAGTGTGTACCTATCTGCCAAACCTATATTCCATGCTAAGAGCAAGCACATAGAGGTGCACTATCACTACATTAGCAAGAGAGTATTAGATATGGACGTTCAAGTGAAACACATAAGTACCAAGTATCAACGTGTTGGAATTCTTACCAAAGCATTGGACTCAGTCAAGATTACAAAGTTCAAAAGAGGTATTGGATTGTTGGAGCTAGGATGAAGACTTGGAGGTTGAAGCTTAAGGGGGAGTTTTGAAGTAGAAGCCCCAACCTTAGTTCCTTTGTAAATTTTGGATGGATGTTACTTGGAGAAATTAGAAGCAAGGAACCAATCACAAAATTCGAGGTTCAAATTAGAACTTTAATGCCTCTTCATAATAGTCAATTACCACTTATCAAACTTAGGTGTGATAGAGCTTATAACTTTTTGAAAAGTGGTCCCTATCATCTAGGCAATATCTTCGAGATTATATTCCCATGCAACTGACTTTCAATGAGTGATCTTGCATGCATGTAAGATCTGATAGGATTTCAATATGATATTAGACCACGTGCTCAAGAGGTTCCCTTATTGCTTGAGTAATTTCTACAGACTTTGAGTAGCCATATCTAGCTCACAGATTTCTAGGCATAGGAGCTAGGTAGACTTGAGTTGTGAACCAAACTTCCTTATCATTTTGTATTTGTTCTTAATAATCTTTTGCCTTCTATAAAGGGATCATTTTATTATAAAGTCTCATCCACTCTCATCTCCAAAATCTACATATTTTGAGAGAAATTGGTCCAAGACTGAATAGTTGTCTCTATGTGCATGCCTAGTTAAGGGAATAAATAGTGTGTCCTTGCAAATCTTTTGATTGTGCATGTGATATCCCATTGCTTAAAGGAATTAAAGCTTTTTGGCCTTTAAATAAATAAAACCCTATTATTGACTCAATTTGAGCTAGATTGTTTGACCAATATAAAAGAAAGTGGCTCCATATGGTCCATGAATCCTAGAATATGACCCATTAGAGTATAAGATATTCGAGGAATCAAGCGACTTCGTTGGAAACCATTTCCTTCACAAAGGATTTCTAGAACTATGAAAACAAAGTGGATGAGACAACAAAAAACACAGGGTAGACATAAGTTGGGCTGTAAAGAATGATGCTTACCTAAAATTAGCACTTTAATATTAATGTAGAGAGACATTTCTAATGCCACGCTACAAAGATCATCCATCTTGTAGATCCATGCCGTGTGACAATATTGGCAACATCGAAAACATCCCTTGATTAACTTAAGAAAAACCTTTCGAATGCTATTGAAGTAGAGGTTATACGCATGATGTAAAAGATAAATTGCATGGTCACATGTTAAATCTATTACAAATAAAGTTTCATTTAGAAACACATCTCTATGAAGCAGCTATCTTGGATAAGTTGATAACGTGTTCCCCAAACCTTTAAAATGCTATTAAAGTAGAGGTACTTTCGAGGATATGAAAGGGAAGCGGCATGGCCAGTCCTAAGAGCTCCCATGAAGATTGTTTCATTTAGAATTCCGTTAGCCTCGGATGCAAGAGAAAGAAGAAATATACGATTATCCCCTTACTAGGGCATCCGATGACCTCCGTAGTCTAAGGAAAATGATCTGATGTCCTCTTCATCTCCATAAAACTCTCCTTTAAATCTTTTTGGTCTTTAATATTACGCTTGAGGTCGGGTTCCAAGCTTGTTTTCGTTTTTTTTTTTTCTACGCTTGAGGTCGGGTTCCCAGTTTGCCTCCAATGGATTGAGGCTTATGCCCACAATGTGTCCCCGACCTTCTCTAACATTCGACATTTATATACAATTGTTTATGGACAATTGTGATAGACAATTATTTATGGACATGCGTCTTCAAACCCGAATTCTCTATAATTTTGGTTCCAAATGCCACCACTAACTGACTCAAGTTTAGCTTTTCTTAGACATAGGGCAGAAGCACATGACCGTAGTTATAGAATACACAAAAATATAGTGCAATGTCAATCGGCTGTCCTTGAGAGAGGAAAACCGCGTTACGGTACGATGTTGAAGAGAAACTGGTTGATCTTGTTCATGCGACGTTATGAAATCATTATCGATGTTTGTTCGATGTGGTTGTATTCGAACATTCGTCACCATCGTCTTGATTTGTCTCACTTCCTTCATTTTCACCATCGTGTAACTACCTTTGTCAGTACTCTGGAAATCTGGTATGGCAGAGTAAGGCTGTTGACAACCATCCCCGAAATAGTAAAAATTACATCTCGCATATTCTTTACCCGTTCCGTTCATTACTTGATTGTGTCTATGACAACATCTTTGCTATCCTTGTCAAAGACGTCTTTCAAGACGACGAATATTCATTTTCCAAGGTCCGTGAAGGTGAGGATAATCCCGCAGCCTGCCAATACAGTCTACAAGATGAAGACCTGGTGCTAGAGATTATGTCATTACCCGTGAACCGTTCAGATGATCAGTACTTCGTGTACTTCGACGCTTATGTCATCGCAGAATCCATTGACAGACGAGGAGTCCAAGCATGAATCTATGAGGGATCCGCTCTTACTGCATCCATCTCTGCCACTTCCTTCATCCATTTTTGCTCTCAAAACCTTTTTTCAGTCCACATGAAAAACTCTAGAAGTATATGCTTGATACAAAGTGGATAGTTTCATATAAACTTATCTCCGTTCTTTGGTGATCTATAGGACTTATCTCACGCTGTTGAGTTTGATTCTCTGGGTGGTGGATGTCTAAAAAACACTGAAACCCTGAAAGAATCTTAATAAAATACCATAAGACAACAACGAATATGTTAGAGAGACACTTACTAGACTTTTGTGATGGATGGTTTAAAACATATTCAACTTTTAGCCAATGCAGAAGAATCAGATCTATATCATACAGTTTATTTTAACTATTATGAAGCAAATTAGTTGAGGAAATTAATTGTCAAGAAATTAGTTGAGGAAATGCTCGCACTATGTGTCTTCCACATCATTAAGGATCATTAATGATCTACAGAGGGGGTACCTTTTGTGATTCTTGATCCTTCAAATTAGAAGATGTAGGAACCTTATAATGAAGAACTCTTCGGCAACATATTCACTTCCATAAATTTGAACATGGCCTCCTCCTCGATCATATGTCATAAACATCCCTTTTCGATTTCTTGGAGAGCCTCTTACCGATGCCTTTGTAACTCTTAATTGTTACTGTAATTTCGTTTCCCTTACATTAACATATTTTTCCTTACGTCAAATAGACAAGTCCATGTTGATGCCTTGATTCGAATAGAAATGAATGACTGAGATAAAACACAACGAAGCCATCTCGTTAGCCATGTCAAGAATATGACCCATCAGAGAAAGAGACATTTCAATAACCAAGAGACTTTGATCAGAAGCGGTTTCCTCTAGAAAAAGCTCTATAACTATGACATAATTAGGTGGTCGAGACAACAAGATTCGACAATGGACTATAAAGATTTGACAATGGACTATAGATATTGGTGCATACATAGAATAATGACTGAAGATTGAGGCATGCGGAGTTGCTATTTCTATGGTACAAACCTCCTTTGCATCTCCAACAAACTCTCCTGTATATTGTCTTGTCCTTTTTCAATTACGTTCGAGCTTGTTCCCAGCTTTTTTGTTTTCTCTAAGTCTTTGCACGAGTGCTTACTTCAAACGGATTGTGAGCATGACTTTGCTCTACCATTCACCGTTCAACATACGTCTCTTAATGATGCCGCTTGTTTATATACATATCCTCCATTGCGAATTCTCTGCAATTTCGGTTCCAAATGCTCCAGTATAGAACAGCCGATTATTGTAATTTCCTTCAATTTCCTTCTTTGATAGAGAAAGAAATATCGTCCCCCGTCAATCTTGCTCATACGATACTGACAGATACGATATCAATGGATGTATTTGTACACTATAGTCTCTTCTTATGATCGAGGTACGGAAAACCTCCCTTCTCTGATGTCTTCTCGATGCGCGTAATCCACGTATTAGAACGTATACCCCCATAGTCTTTATTCTGTTTAATTATTCTATGCTTCTCGCGCTCCTTTGTTTTCTTCATTTTTTCACAACGCTTGGAAATCTTCTATAAACACGAAAACTGTTGATAACCATCCCCCCAATAGTGACAAGCATACCTCGCATACTCTTTCTCCGTTCCGTGAATGTCTTGATTCTATAGAAGGCAAACACCTTTCTCATCCTTCTCAAAGATGGCCTTCAAGATGAGGTGTCTACACGCATACCATTCTGATCAACTTGGCACTTATGATACTCTCTCTCTCTCTCTCTCTCTCTCTCTCTCTCTCTCTCTCTCAGTACATACCCAAAGACTCGCACAACACACTTGCCCACAGACACAAATTCTACAAAAGGGATATTGCACTCATACGCCTTGAGCCATTACTTACTATTGGCAGACAACGACTTCCATACCATTGGAGTGCACTGGAAAACGTACAGAGACAGCTAACCTATGGCATTAAACGTTTGAAGTCACGATAACGGAGATCTAATGAGTGGTATCTGTTGCGCAGAGCCATTCTTCAGGTGAGTAACGAGGTTTACATTGCACTGGGTGAGTAAATCTTGCTTGTGAGCATGGAAAAAATAAGGAGGCATTAAGCTGGTTCATCAAGGATTGAGAACACATCATTTGGGGCATTCCCTTAGGAGCTCGGCAGAGCCTCGATGTGGAGGTCATGAGGTTAGACAGAGGCATGCTTGAAGTGAAGGACTGCTATAGCATTAGGTAGGTTAGGAGATGTATATAAGGACTAGTTTCATATTGAAATAGGGAGCATTTGGTATCGCATGAGTACAAGTGTGTGGGCCATTGTCTCTGCACTTTTGTAGGATTGGAGCAACGTTCGTCTAAGGATCTTGCACTATTGTATTGGTCCTCATGGTAAAGGGAGTGTGGAAACATTCTTTCCAGTGAAAATGCATGTGTTCGTGACGCATTTGGAAGGAACTCGTAGAGGAGTCACTTGAGATACATCGAGGAATTCGGGCACATTTTGAGGATAACACGTTAAAGATGACATCATTGATGGGTCGGGTCACATTTGAAAATTCAGATTTAAAAGAAAATATCCAATTTCATTGATGATCCGCCCTAGAAAATATAGAAGTCACCGAAGTGCAAGTCAACTTAAGCTCAAAGATCTATATCAACATGAAGTCTCAAAGAACTTGACAAGTTAAATTACAAATAAAAGAACCCAAACGAACCTAGGAACTCACTACTTGTCTACTAAAATTTCTATGCAAAGGAATCATTGTCTTGTATTTGAAGGAATCTAGCAGTTACTTGAGACTCACTAGGCTTTCAAACCATCATGATATGTGCAAACGCATCTCAAGAATTTTGCAAATGCTAATCGATACCTTAAGCTTTTCAAAGTTTTGTGCTATCTATTTAATCTCTCAAAATTGAGTTTGTGGAAGGTAAAGTGTGCTTGCTCATATAGAGAATATAAAGCAAGATGTTTTTCGTTAGTTTTATAAGAAAGGATAGGTATCATAGGCAATCTTATGAGGGATCATAGAATAAAGAAAATTTCACTTGTAATCAAGAAGTTATAGAAACCATAAGAAAATATTTAATAATTTACAAATTCAAAGAAATATGTTACGCACAGGAACAATCACCCTACTCAGACTCATTGGCTTCTAACAACCTATGGTTTGGCACTTGGTAATTTTTCTTGACCTATAATCACGATTCTAGGGTTTCTCTTTGGTAATACTCGCACTCATTCTGTGACTTAAACTCACTAAAATAAATTTATGGACTTTACTCCAAAGTGATTGGAGTGAAGGTGTCATAATCGACTATTATGGGGTTAATAGGCCATAGGATCTTGCAACTCCATCAAGGAGCAAACTATTCCATACTACACATGAGAAATTACTTGAGAGACTAAAGAAATCAAAAGTTTCAATATGAATACCTATGAAATGTAGAGACATCATTTTCTATCATTTTGATGGATATGAGTGTCGTTTCTAAATAAGATCTACCTTATAAGTGTTTTCACAGGAAAAGGATTTCTCTTTGTAAAACAATCACAGCCATGAAGAGAGTTTAATTGAAGAAAAGATATTGATCAATAACATTGATAAATAAGAGGAGAACATAAAGGTAGAGCCACAAAATTAAGGGATTCACTAAAACTCTATATTCAATTGTCATGGGATCACCTTTTGTTTGAGCCATCACGGGGATGCATTAAGATAGATATGCCCATTGCAAAGGTTGTATAATCATAACAGAGGGTTTCTATAACGTATAGAAGAGCAAAAAACCAAATAGGATTTAAAAACCTAGAAGCATCCAAACAAATGCTTTAGGTAGAGAAATTTTGTAGGTGATTATAGGGGATTTTAGACCCTAGAGGAACATAATAATACCCCTTCAGCTTTTGAGGGTATTACACAACTTTACCAACACTTCAAAAATCCTCAAAAAGTACTTTTTGCATTTGAATGCTTACCATGACACGGAATACTCTTGAAGCATTCTTCTCATCAAGCATGAAGGCAAGGAGGAATCAGCCTTGGATAGAGTTACAACACTTAAGAAGATGCCGAAACAAAGTGTGATTGAATTTGTCACCAAGATGAAGTACATTGCACACCACCTTGGAAGCATTGGAGAAGTCATTGATGAAGAACATAAATGTAAGGAAATTCAACAGTGATATCAAGGCTGATGAGAAATGTGAAGTCTTCACTAGAGCTATGGATCCTTACATGGACAAGAAAGTTTCAGACTCTAACACACTTATGGTAAAATTGTTCACATATTAAACAAAGCTTACGATGAATAGAGAGATCCAAAAAGCTAGCCAATACTTTAGTATCTATACAAATAAGAATAAAAGGAGGGATAAAAAGTGCAAGGGTAATAGTTTTGATGATGAAGTACCTCTCAACCCAACTTTGCAAGTAGAGGTAGAAGCTCAAGAGGAAGAGGCGTAGAGGAAGAGGCATAGAGGAAGAGGCATAGAGGAAGAGGCATAGAGGAAGAGCTCAAAGCTCATCATTCTCTACCATATGTGGTATAACCAATCAGATTATAGATAAGTGTTTCTAGAAAACAAGGAGCCTAAGAAGAAGAGGATATAATAGAGGAGGCTATGGAAACACAAGAATAAGATTAAAAAACTCTTGCGGATAGAATAACAACTCATAGAATAACATCTCATAGAACAACAACTACAAATGAGGTAAAAAAGGAAGGAGGGACTACAAAAATTTTACACATGATGAAGCACAGGAAGAATCACTTCTTCTGATGAACATGACAATGAAGAAAGGTAAGGTAGACGATCATGTATTTTACATAGAATCATGATGCTCCAATCGTGTGGTAGGCAATGTAGCTCTACTCTCAAATTTGGAGGACCTAGGGAAAAGGCATGAAGTCCAAAAGAAGATGATGCAAGTCATCTTGTTGTGAAGATAGGTAATGTGACGAAACTATATGGCAATATGGACCCATAAAAAAAATTAATTTATGTGCTTACTATTATGAAGAACCTCATTAGTGTAGGTAGAAATGTGGACAAGAAATTGTAGGTTCTATTCACAAAGCATGGAGCATTTGTTGAAGGTCCACATTCAAGAAGATATCCAAAGGAGATAAATCAGGTAGATTAGTCACCTTTGAGCTCCAAGACACCAAGAATTAAGCATTTTTCACTTGTGGCACTCATACTCTATTAGAAATGCATCGTGATTCACTATCAACTTAATTAGAAAGGTTATAAGTTTCACAATCAAAGCAACAAAGGTTCCATTGTCATTAGAGATGTTGTGTTTGATGAAAAGAAATCATGGTTTGAAAATGATTGGAAGAGAACCAAATTACCTTATGATCTAGAGAAAGACTTTACAACCCCATCAAAGAGGAATCAGAACAAATTTAAAGCATCAACTCTGAATATGAGGTCAACTCTTGGAGCTCTAAAGGCAAAGATAAATTCAAGGAGTTGAGGGATGTGGTAAATTCTTGTCAACAAACAATTAGACGATCAACAAGAGAGAAAAGAAAGCCATAAAGGTTTAGTCATGACACTTCACTAGTTACTATATGTTCTATATATCTAAGATAGGACTCAAAATTTAGGGAACCCTCACCATATGAAGAACATAGAAGAATCTTGAAAGGACGAATTCCATAGAGGAAACTTTTGATGTTGTAGAAGGAAATCAAACTTTGGAGTTAGTGTCCAAGGCTCCATCTATGAAGATCATATGTGTGAGATGGATATACAAAGTGAAGATCATATGTGTGAGATGGAAAGAACTTTTTCAAGTGTTGAAAAGATGCAGACCATTAGAGTGCTTATGAGTGTTGCAACTTCGAAGAGTTGTAATATCTATGAAATGGATGTACACAATGAGGTATACATGGCCCAAACTCCTAAGTTTGAAGCATCATCATGTCTTGAATATATATGGCAGTAAAGAAAAGCTTTATATGGTCTCAAACAATCACACAGGTCTTGGAATTAGAGATTATTTACCTACTAGCAGCATAAAGGATTCAATGTGAGCAAAGTTGATTCTTCCCTATTCATCAGGAGGAATGAATTTGATGTCATATACCAATGTGTATTTGTTGTTGATATTATAATTACAGGTAGTGATGGTGAAAAGGTAAGGAAGGTTGAGATTTAGATGAAAGATCACTTAAAAATCATTGATCTAGGTCTACTCATGTATTTCCTAGGATTCGAAGTGGTGTACACTAAAAATGCTCTACACCTTAATCAAAGGAATTACATCAAGTACATTCTTGTAAAATTCAAAATGGAATATTCAAAGGTTGTTGGTACCCCTATGGAGATAAACTTGAAGTTATGGGGTCGTGACACTAAGCGAATTGAAGATGTAACTAGCTATTAGAGTCTATTTGCTAGTTTAAACAATGCTCCACTAACTAGAGTGGACATTTTCTATGGAGTTTCTTAAGTTAGATCATCCATAATGCAAGGAAACCCCATATGGAGGAGCCAAAAGAATCCTCAAATACCTAAGGGGAACCATCAATATAGGTCTAAATTATCCTTATACTTCTGATATAGATGTCAACCTATTTTATGATAAAGATTGGGTAGGATCGAAAGATAATATGAGAAGCACATGTAGGTAGTTCACCTTTGGAGGCACAAGATTCATTTTATGGTCTTCGAAGAAGCAACCCACTATTGCACACTCAAAAACTAAGGTAGATTATAGAGGGCTAGAAAATGCAGGTGAGTAAGAAATGTGGATAAAGATGTGGTACTCTGATTTACTTCTCAATTATTCTACTTCTCATATCCTTGAGCATAATATAACTTCATTCCATGTTTTTGTTAACCCAATCTATCTTGCGAGTACAAACACATAGACGTACATTATCATTATGTTAGGGAAAAGATTACAAGTAAGGAGACTCAATTATTATGTGTGCCAACTCATCAACAACGTGCATATATGATGACAAAGGAATTGGATGGAATCAATCTAAATAGTTTAAATCAATGAGATGATTGTAAGAGATTTTAAATGAGTAGTCGTCATGGAGAACATTTTGTGTTTGTAAGAGGTTTTAGATATCTCTACGAGCCTACATTGTATTCTCTTAGCCTGGGAGTAGTCATCCAAAACTTCCATGTATCATATGTCTAATATCAATACACATTAGGATTTATTTACATTGGCATCTCATTCTCTATGTGCCACCATAGTACCCTGTGGTACACAATGAACATGTTAGATCTATTTCTCTATGTGTGACTATCTAAACTCCAGAGGATTAATTTTAGAACATACATAGAACACTTATGAACTTTCACATAAAGTGTCATCTTCACTAGATCATTAGATCTTGAGGTATGAATTTGTGAAGGTGATTGTATCTCCACTTCATCTTATTCCTGAAAAGTTGGGGTGATCCCCAAGAGTTGTAAAACTATTCCCTATATGTTGCAGATGAATTCCTAAAGTAACTTGATTCATTATATATT